>NAJI01000172.1:0-373260 GCA_002179835.1 Calonectria leucothoes | reverse complement strand
AAATACTTTATTATTTTATATTATATATAATTAATTATTTATTTAATTATATATTTATAAAAAATATAAAAAAAATTATATAAATATTATTAATATATTTATAATAAAAAATTATATATTTTTTAAAAAATAATTAATTAAAATTATATAAATATAAATTATTATTAATAAATTTATATTTATAATAAAAATTAAAATAATTTTTTTTAAATTATATATACTTAAAAAAAATAATATTAATAAAAAATAAAAAATATTTATTAATTAATAAAAATATAAAATATAATTTATTTTTAAATTAATAAAATATAACTAAATAATTATTAATTTTAATTAAATTATTTTTATAAAAAAATTAAAAAGTAAAAAATATAATTTATAATTTAATAATCTTTCTTAATAAATTATAAAAAATTATAGGGGCTAGATATAATTATATATTTTTATAGTTATTTAAATAAATAATAAATATAATTAGTTTTTTTATACTATTTAAAATAGTATTTAAAATACAATTGGGGCTAGGTAATTATATTATATTATCTTTTATAATTATATTTAGACTTTATAAATCTTTTTACTATATAAAGACTTAGGTTTAATTTCTAAGTCTATAATTATATTAGGCTTATATTAAGCTTATAAGTATAATATTTAGAAGAATAAAGCTTATAAAATATATAGACTATTAAACTAACTAAACTTAGAAATTAATATTAAGATCAAATTTTTGAGTTCCTATTGTTGTTGAAACAGGTCAACACGGTTACCCGTGAATTTACACGGTTACCCGTGAATTTTAGAAATTAATATTAATTATCTATTTTCTTAAACCTAGATACTAATCTTCCTTCTTAGCAAAATCAAAATATATAAAATACTAAGAAAAGTAAATAAAGATAATATATAAAATTAGCTTTCTTAAGTATATACTAATAGCTTAGGATATGCTATCCTAAGGGGGGGATAATATAAGGGATTAAATGTAGCCTTATATACTGATGTGTGGTGCAGTATCCGTACGAAGTCCGGATACTGGTTGATCTTTTGGTCTATTGGGCTAGGTAGTCACACCATGCTATTTCTTACAGGTTTCAACAATTTACACTCCTACCAGATACCCAAACTGTTTCTTAGTCCCAAGGTTCAGGCCTCAAAGAGGCTGAAGCGATATTTAGCGCTACGCCCTCCAGCGGCACAAGTCGTGATCCGTTAAGTCAACATGAGAATCGCGTCGACGGCCCGCAGCAAGCCACTGGCCATCCCCGCAATTCTATGACCCTCGA
This sequence comes from Calonectria leucothoes, assembly GCA_002179835.1. NCBI lineage: Eukaryota > Fungi > Ascomycota > Sordariomycetes > Hypocreales > Nectriaceae > Calonectria > Calonectria leucothoes. The sequence continues at coordinate 371,974 of NAJI01000172.1, read as the reverse complement.
GGAATATGAGGCCGATGCTTAGCTGGATTGAATGACCTAGGTCGACCGACCCGACCTGCAATAGCTAGGTCAACGGGCCTGGCTTACAATAGCAGGTTCACTGACCTACTGTTTAATAGGTAGGTCAATGGGCCCGACCAACCTAACCTTTAACAGCTAGCTCAACTATATAACTTTTATATGACTTTATATAAATATTATATAATATACATATATTTCGTATGTTTCTTCCGGAAAGATTGAATAATTTTTGTTAATTTATTTAATTTAACCAACTTACTTTATGTACAGGGAGGGGGGTATGAGTAATGGGGATACCAGTACATAGATAGCTAATAGAACCCTTTTCTCGTTCCTCGAGGGCACATGACTGTCCGGGCTGCCGTAGTAGGCCCAGTTGGGTGAAAGACTCCGACACTCAGAGTCCAGTTGATAGTCCCAGCTATTAAAGGGCAGCTCACTCACATTTCAAGTTTCACATCAGCCCTCGGTGCCCTAGCCTTCCAGTGCGCGCCCTCGGCTTGTTGTGGGCGTGCACCGCAGTCTTCTAGTGTATTTATAGATCTTTATTTTTGATAATTATGTTTTCGGTTTGATGTTTGACAAAAGATGGATAGATAGGTACATGGATAGGAAAATCAAGTGGATTAAAGCAACACTTTCTGATTTCATCAATGCATCTGAGATGCATGATCAAAGTATCTGGAAAGCTACAGTTTCGAGTGCCCAACATGTTACACTCACCACTAAATGAACATTCTTCTCTCAAGCAAGGGAAACCTATACAATTGTTCGGACGTAGATCACCTTTCTAATCTATGTGGCCCTATATACAAAGACTCTGTCAGTATCTCCACCCAGTCATCTCGGTAGTCGCTGCAATCTGCGCACCATTTCTTTACAGATATCGACTGCAAAGCTTGTTTACAGTTCGTCCAGAACGTGAATGTACTTCTTTTCTTCCCTCTTCTCCTTCTCCGTTGCCGGGGGCAAGTCGTAGAAGTTCTGGCTTCGGAACCCTTGCTGTAATGATGTTAGCTGTGATATGCAATCAATGTGACATCGAAGGCAACATACCAGGTAATGATAGGTAAAGTTAGCGATGTCACCAGGTTCGATTCCAAGATCCTTAAATGTTTTGGCTTCAGGATCAATTACTTGGTCGATGAACTCTCGCTCCACCTCATCCGACGACATGGTGTGCCACCAAAGAGCCTGGTTCAGAATTCCAGCAATTGGCTTCAAGATCGGCTTAGGCACATTGAGATGTCGGCGTTTGTTGTAAATCTCCTTGTCCACAAGGTCGGCAATTTCTCGCATGCTGTATTGTTTGGGTCCGTACAGCTCAAATGTCTGGCCGGCTGTTGAGTCGTCGTAGGTGATCTTTTCCAGGGCAGCGCCGAGGTCAATTGACTATAACACGCTCGTAAGTCAGAATGCAGCAAACATCGCTATGCATGAACAGTTAGTACATACATGGACAGGCCAGAACTTCTGCTGCATATTGTTGGAGGTGAACAAGTTGGTAACACCAGCAAGCTTTAGCAGCAGGTTATCTTCGAAACCGAAAACAGGCGCAGGTCGAACCAGAGTGGTCTCAGGGAAAAGATTTCGGGCGATCTCCTCACCCCGTCCCTAAACAGCATTAACTTCATTACCCTTATAGGAGAGAAGAAGAGTAGAGCTGACCTTGGTGGCGTAGAATTCGGATGGAGACTTGGAATCGGCATTGTGTGAAGAGACGTGGATGTATCGATCGACATCGTACTTGGCGACAGCCTCAACAATCCGTTCAGTGCTCTCAACATGCACGTCCTCCAGGGAGAAATTCCTGTGATTATATTGTAAGCTGGAAACTGGACATGACACCCCCCACTAGGAGCTTCTTTCAATGACATACTTAGTCGGGTAGTCTCGGCCAATCAGATTCACGACAATGTCAGAGTGCCTGACGCTAGCTTCAATGGAAGGCGTGTTGTGAAGGTCGTATTCCTAAGCAGGCAAAAGTTGTAGCGGCATTCTCGAAACAAGAGAAAAGTAGAGCTGTGATCGCAAAGAGGGAAGATACGTACGATGAAAACAACCCGACCAAGATCTCCAGTCACTTTGAGATGGCGCTTGGTCATCTCCTCACGAAAGGGGACGACAACAGTGCAACCTTGACGGGCTGTGCGGCAATTGTTAGTCCTCCATCTTGCAATTTCCTCTGTCATTCAGGATCCGGTTCTCACCCAGGCGGTTTACGATGTAGCGTCCCAATTGACCAGTTGCGCCGAATACCGTCGCGGTGTGGCCTATTTATTTTCGTCAGTGTCGTTTCGGGATTAATTGACTCGATTGGATTCGCACCTCCAAGAGATGAACTGGACACGGTGCACAATTAGCGACTTCAAAATGAATTTTATGGCAAAATTCAATAAAGAATGAGGGATTGAGGGGGACTATTCAGGACTCACCGGCCGCCCTCAACCCGAATGATGGGTTTGCCAGTTCGGGTGATGGCAATGTCAGATAGCAATCGCTGCCCGGTAACATTGAGAGCGACCTTGCGGGCGGACCGCGCAGCAAAAAGAGGCGAAACCATGCTTGTAATTGTCGAGAGTGCGCGGGAAAACGCTCCTGTCTCTCTCAATGGGCCGTCGTTCGTCGCGGCAAGCGATGTCTGGTAATGCTCGGAGTGAAGGTCTACTTTCAGAGGCTAATGTTCAATCACGTGTAAAGTCACGGGTGCTGGAGCTTCCTTGTCTTCCGGTGTTGTGGAGACTAGTACGTACCCCCACCTTCAATGTGCGGGCAGCTAAGGGAGGGGTCCGTGCGTCTTGGAGGTTGCGACACCAGGCTGCCTGGTAGCCGTGTTGTCGAGCTTAGATCTAGAATGGACAGCATCCATCACGATTCTTCATTTTCCACACCAACCGCCACCTTTTCGCTATTTCGAACAGCCGAGCTAGCACGCCGCCGGCGACACACCACATTTTAACGCACGAGCTCCAGATATCAACCAACCGTTCACAGCTCTTGCCTGGTGAGGTGCAAGCTGACTGCTGCCCTGCCACGCCCTCGCACATTGCAACTATAACACTCCTCACTATCCTCTGATTCCCTTGACCCATCATGAGTGCCGATGCTATCCCCGATTTCCTTGCTGAGCAGCAAGATAAGGCTCCTGAAGAGCTCCAGCATCTCATTCTCGACTTTGAGAACTTCTGGGAACGCAAGCTTTGGCACCAGCTCACCGATGCCCTCGTCGAGTTCTTCAGCCACCCAGGCAGTGCCCCTCAACGACTCTCCTTTTATCGGGTCTTCATTCTCAAGTTTGCAGACAAGATTAACCAGCTGAAACTTGTCGACCTTGCCCTCAAGGCCGCTTCAGAGTGTGAAGGTATGCCTCAGCTTACTCAACCCCTCCAACTTCGCTGGTATTGTAGACTAACCGCTCCATTCTTTTTAGATGATGAAGAACGTTTGGCTTTTCTCCAAGCTGTGGCCAAGAAGGTCGATAACGAGAACTCACAAGATGCGCTTGTCTTTGCCTCAGTAGCTGTGGCCCAGACCAAGCTTGACTTGGATGATCTAGAGGGGGCACGAAAGGATTTGGATGCAGCTGAGAGGATATTGGATTCATTCGACTCTGTTGAGAATGTCGTCCATGCGGCCTTCTACAATGCAAATGCCAGCTACTACCAGGTATGCTCTCTCTTGTGTCTTCAATCGGCGTACTGGATATCGCTGACCTCACCCCCCACCTCTAGCGCAAGATGGATTTTTCCAACTATTATCGCACTGCCCTACTCTACCTCGCTTGCATCGATCTGTCCACTCTCTCGCCCGATGAGCGTCACAAACGAGCCTATCACCTGAGTCTCTCCGCCCTAGCTTCGACTAGCATTTACAACTTCGGCGAGCTACTACTACATCCCATCCTCGATGTCCTAGCAAAGAGCCCTCACTCCTGGCTGCGCGATCTTCTTTTTGCATTCAACAGGGGAGATCTCACTGCCTTCGACGTTCTAGCCGATCGCATTGAATCTAACAAGCTTCTTGAACAGCATTCCGTACACCTCCGCCAAAAGATCTATCTTGCTGCCCTCACTGAGGCTGTTTTCCGCCGACCCCCCCATGACCGAGCCATGACGTTCACTACTATTGCCCAAGAAACTAAAGTGCGACCTGAAGAGATTGAACATCTTGTAATGAAAGCCCTGAGCCTGGGCCTTATTCGAGGAACTATTGACCAGGTGGATGCTGTGGCACACATTACTTGGGTGCAGCCCAAGGTTCTCGACATGAAGCAGATCGCAGCCATGCGACAGAGATTGCTCGACTGGGACTCAAGTGTTAACCAACTTGGCAACTGGATTGAATCGGCTGGAAAGGATGTGTGGGCAGCATAAATGAAAAGCTTGGACAAAGGCCGTTGAAACGGCGTTGGTGTGCAATCAAAATAACCAGGCAATGTACAATATAGACAATAGAACCTCTATATGGACCTAAACCATCATCATGTCCAGGAGATGACTATTAATCAGATGTTTCCCACGACTCGCCCGCAACCTATCTTCTTAGTTCTAACGACATCTTGTTTTGATGTCCGCGCGACACTCGTTCCTGAGGGTACCGTATTATACATGTGTGATGAAGTTTGACAAAAAAAAAATAGGGTCTTTGCTTGCTTTTATGACGAAGGCATTCCAATCACGTTTATCACCCCCACCATCCACGCAGGCCACCAAAGGCACCAGACCAAAACTGGGGTATACATGCCCCAAATGTTCCAACCAAAGCTGGCCTCACGCAGGAGATTTGCCATACTGACGCCTGCAACTTGGGCAGCAAAGTAAATTACAGTTGGGGGGGCGATCGCATTGAGAAAGCCGGCTAGGGACCAACGCAGAGCAGGATTCTTGATGGGCTGAACAAAGCTAAGGGGGGTGGCGAGAAGTCCAATGAGGAAAGCCAGAGAGAAGTTGAGAGTCGCGAGGGTGGAAAGGCACATACCAAGTACAAGGAGGGAAAAGGACTTTGTGAGTTGAAAATGCTGGTAGGTAGGCTTGTAGACGACTTTTATAAACGCAGAGATGATGATAGGAAGGGCTGTAGAGATACAAGCAAAGATGCCAAAGGCGGGGGCAAGCGTCTAGAATATCATTAGCCAGTTTTCAGTACCTGGGGGTTGTAAATAAACAGTAGCAAGGGGACTTACACTGGCAGGGAGTCTATTAAAGGCATACAAAGGCACCGCCGACAAAGCGTGGCAGACAGCCACAATGACAATAGGCAGAAACAAATCACGACCCTCGCTGCTGAGAACAGGATCAACAACACTCTTGTTCTTCTTGCCCTCTTGGTCGACTTTACTGGAGCCTTGACTTTCTTTAGTTGGAGATTGACCACTTTTGACCCACAGCGCGATAGCCATGATGGTAAAGTTTACTGCTAGAAGCATGGCGCTTGGTAAATATGTACCAATACTCACGAACCGGTCTGTTTGCATGAGAAGGTAGAAGAAGAAGCTTTGGTGCAGGTGCTCAAGAAGGTTGTTGAGACTGCGGAAGGATCCCTCGACAAGCCGACCCATGGCCATTTCGTCCTGGAAACCCTCGCCATAGGGCTGGAGTGTAACGGCATCAACATGATATGGAATGAAGCTGCTATGAGCACCGGCAGCATACCCAAGGCCCTGGTTTAACATGCCGCGGAGCATGGTATGAAGGCGATCAGGGTATTTATTGGTATGGTACTTCATTTTCTGAATGGAAGTGCCCATACCCATCTGACCACCGGCGATATTGACGATGGAGTTGATGAGATCCAAGTTGGGCAACTGGCCATTAGGTCCATCATAAATAATATGAACGGCTTTAAAGTGTTCTTCCTGGGGGTAATCAATGGCAATGGCTCCCTGGAGAGCCCCTGATTTGAGAGGAAGGGCCGAAACAAGGGCAGGATTATGGGCATCATGATATGCATCAACCCAGGCTTGAGTGCCTGTTTTGCTATCCGGGGGAACGACTAAGATGATGTCCTTGGACCATAATGACCATCCTATACTGGAAGTTAACGCTGTCCAAAAAGAAGAGGCATGAGGTCTCAGGGGCACGCACGCTTAAAATAGCGAACTAAGGTTAACGCCAGGGCTAAACCATTGCGATTCAGCTGCTCTTCAACATTTTTCCAGGCGGCAACTAGCACAATGGCTTCGGTCGCGTCGCCACGAGGGGCCTGCAAAATGGCGTAGAGGTTTTGGCCGGAATATTCTTGGCCAGCAGAGTGATAGGTATAATTCTGGCGGCCCACCTTGAGGCCAACGCCCGTCAAGATTTCTTCGAGTTTATCATTGATCCTGCCGATTCTCGTTCAGTATATTGGTTCAATCAAGGTGTTGAAACCTTTTTTAAAAAAGAACACCGTACTCGTAATTGTTGCGATCCACAACTTCATCTACCTCATGGCGGTAAGCCTTCAGGACATGCTGTTCACTGCCGCCAAAGTATGTATGCACCTGGCCAGGGAGCAAGGCATTCTCGGAGATGTATGTTCGGCGCGAATAGTTGTTGAGGGGGAGAAGGAAGAGCCAGACGACGCCGACGAGAATACATAGAAAAGACAAGTAAGGAGGTAGCTTGAGGATACGAGGGTCGCGGCGTAGTGATAGGGCCGAAGCTGGAACAAGACCTGGAGTCAGCAACAAGGTGGTAGCAGAAACGTCCAGCATTGTGGGTTGAGCACTCACAGAGGAGTCGCGACATGACTGCAGAATATATTTCTGGACGCGACGGGCGAACGAGGAGCTTCGCGGTACACTCAATACTCGAGGCTGTCGTCCGGTCAAGGTTCCGTGAGCACCGTGGATCTCAAAGTCACCACGAATTGGCATCCCATTGAAGTGGTACGTACCGACCAGCCAGGATTGGCCACTTTACACTTTGACCACACCCAGGGGCTCATCATGGAGGGGCGCATCTTATTCAGCAGCCCACGCCACGTGTGGCTTGCAGCTAGCTTAGATCTGTCGCCAAAGCACGTGCTCACGCGTTGAGTATCGGTCACCTAAATCTGTCTCAAAAACACGGGATATGAGAAAAAGAGAACCAAAAAAGTGATCTGGGGAAGTTTCTGAACTCGCAATAAAATATTGATTATATCCTGGTTTCATAACAAGGAGGCGTTGTTTGGGATCGTCCTACTTTATTGATATGACCTTCTTCATTTCGAATCGATGAGTACATAGATTGAGTGTAAGAAGGTTGGTCAGGATGAAACGAATACCCGATCTAATAATTGCAAACGGGATCCTATTTTATCGTTGTAGCCATTGACTGAAACAAGCGAGATCCTTTGTACCACCCTGACAGAGCTTTCCGGTGTCAGCAATGAAACTGGCCAGAACAAGGTGCAGTTGAGGTCGACTCCCTCAATTGTCCTACACTAATTGTCATCACACATGGTTGTATTTGGAGCCTATTTTGATTCCTAGATTGAGTTATCTGGCTCGTTAATTTTGATGTTTGTGAGGGAACTGGAGCCAGTAGTGCGCAGCAGTGATGGCTGACAATAAATCCTCCTCAATCATGATGAAGAAAGTTTGAGTGCCGTCGCTACATGGGAGTTGGCATGATTGCTCTTATAAAGACTACTACCCATGAAACCGTTGGCGTGGGTGAGAACTGCGTGCCGACTTGTAACTACTCCATCCATCAGATCAGAGGTGGGACGGTGTATCACAATGCAAGGACTCACATAGGTAAACTCAGGTTTGACTCTAGTTTCAGGTGCTCAATATGATATTCTTGTGTAGAATTATTTCAACAAAGATAGATATTATCAGTGGATCTGCTCCATACAAAACTGCTCTCTCTCTCTCTCTCTCTCTCTCTAGCTGCCAGGCTCAAAGCAAGGAACCGATTTCGCCAGGTCTTGATGCCGACATGCTGTCAGCCTAAGAATAGGCAAGTCTGGACGCTGTGTTTCACTCAATTTGTGTACGTGTGCTCCTTCTTCTATTAACTTCGCCTTTTTAGGTTCTTTTGGTCGGCCTTGAGAATAATTCATTTTACAATTAACGTTTACACTTGTAGTGAGGAAAAGGTGGAGATTGGATTTGTCCAATGCTATCTCTGGTCTTTGTGCAGTGATCAGTCCTAGATAAGGCGTCTTCGAAGTTGATTATGAGACGCCAAAGAGAACCACTGAAGCATTGATAGGAAATGGAATGGGCATCGACCTCATTTGCTTAATCAAGATGCCACTTCATTCCATTCGCCTATTCGAATACCGAAACCCCCAATCTTCGGATGCTCGCAACCATATAGGTCACAATTTATCAGGTAAATCGGCGATTTTGAAAATTTATGTCGGTGATTGATGGCTTACACCCAAATTCATAAAATCAAGCGTCTCTCATCAAGCTTGATTACACCCTGCCAATATTGACAGGTATCTTTTTGCCTTGAAGACAAGACCCACCACTGCAACCAGAAAACAAGACCTTAGGACCATGTGCTCGAAAATTCCTTTTCCTCCAGACCCTCCAATATATCTACTAGATTAGCCGCAAGTTTTAGAATATAGGGATATTAAAGGGTAAAGGTACCAAAATTGATCAGTTCTATAATATGTGTTGCGCTGTAAAGAGCGAAGTTGGCGGTTACAGTAATGAGTATGACAATGTAGAGGGTTTGGGTTCGCTCCTACCCAAATGTAAGAAACCACACATAGGTCAAGTCCCTCTATTTCGAATAGGGTAGTCAGTTCGAAGCGCAGAGTAGCGAATTTCGACACGCGACCTGGTATGATGTAACCTCAATTCGTCAAGTGGCAAGTTGACAACTCTGGTGAAGCCAACATGATTTCTACTATTACTACTACTGCCACTATCTTTTCTGAAACACTCGACCTGGAAGTAAATATGTGGATAGCAAGAGTGAATCCTCTCTGAATGGGTTACTTGACTTGAAGGAGTGAAGAACGCTGTAGCAATGAGGCATTCAGTCACATATATGACTGTCGTCGCATTCTATTGGTTGTTTAATCCCTTTAACAATATATCTGTTTTAATTTATTTCCTCTTTTCAACTAATCTTGCACATAACTCTTGTATGGGATGAACCCCTCATTATCGCGCGAACTAGAACCCATATGCGTCGCCTTTGTGCTCCCGTATATGCCGTTTTGCTCGATCCAGCACACCCTCGGATTCAGCTAACCCACTAACTCAGAGTCATCTCAACTATACACCCAGAACCAAGGATATTATTCGTGTGGGCGTGTGTTGTACTCACTTCTTTGGGCACCTAAACTCCATGCCTAAGGCGTGCCAAGAACAAGGGGTCCTTCCTAAAGATAGCCGTGGGCAGGACAGTTATGCAATGTTTACAGATCGTGGAGACGAGGACACATTGAAATGCATGCCTCACTCTTTCGATTCCTTCTCAGTAAGTGTCTTTGCCTACTGTTTCTAGCTTCATCCTCTTGTCTCAAAAGAGGATTGCACGAGCCGTTCTCTTTGCTAGAGAGAACGTCTGCTACCACGGCTTGCATGCACATTTGGCTGCGCAATTGAGCTCAACCCTAGTAATTACTCAAGTAAGAGATTCAGGTGCGGCGTATGAGTTACGCTGTTGTGAAACGTTTTCCCGATTGAGCGAGGGAAAAGGCGTCGGTTTGCTACAGCATTCCCGTCTTCTCGTTACCATTAACCTGAACAGCCAAGGTTAACGCTGAACGAGTTCAGCTGAAGAATAATTAGTATTGAATAATTGACAATATCATCAAAATTCATGTTGAGATCGAGAGTCCCTGTATACAGGGAGACGGGATGGCCTTGTGAAAATCTATGGCCTGTGTCATGTTATATAGGTTGCCAAATCGCGAAAGACTTGACGGTTGACTCAGGCCGCGTACCAAACCTCGAGGTAGCAGTTGTGTTGCTTTAGGTTACTGTCAAAAAAGCTGAGAAACAGTCTCATTGTTTTACACTTTTATTGTGTTCGGCCTTGCGTCAAGCATACACTGTATGTACCCTTCTCGCGAGAGAAGCTGTCCCTCCCTAGCAGAGGATATTCAATAAAATGGATATAGGTTGCCAATCATTACTGAGTTCCCAAAAACACTTGTTCTGGGCTCCAGAATATGCCTTGAAATTGTTTCACGTTACGATTACGTTAGATATTCGCCTTATAATACACTCCAGTGGTGGCACGAGGTTTATGAACGTGGAAGCATCTATCTGCGTAGGAACATAAAAAAAATTAAGGAATATGGTGATTAAAACAATATTAAAAAGACATTACTACCAGTTCAATGCCTACTAGTGTCCTGCTATCAATCATCAAGGAGTTATTTGAAAAAAGGCTACCGGCGCCAATAGTCTCCTCTTTGAGGAGCATGCTGCGAAGTGCCTCAAAAACCTGCCCTTAGCTCCAGGCTTGGAAATCCAGTAGAAGCTTGTTCTGAGGACTTTTTGAATGTCAATATAGTTCTTATTAGCAATTTTTCTTAACTTCTTTATGATCTCAGATACCAAGGACATTGTTGTCGTTGTCCGCTATTTATACGACATCAATCTACCTGGGTCTCATACTTAGCTTCAAAGAAGCGTGTATTTCCATGCTCATCCATAATTTTAACAGTGCCCTCAACGCTTCCCAACGGGATTATTTCGTCCAAAGTGAAGAGAATGGGAAAAAATAGGAAATACTGACCCGCCATGACAATATCAGAGACACAGCACCCCAACCGACCTTGAATGTGGAGAGTAAGTACGGAAACTAGATAATACTGTATGATAGCACTGTGCTCCACTCAAAAATTTTGCCAGTAGCCAACTTCCACCGCCCAAGTCCAGATTCTGCCATTCAATGTTTGATGCTGAATATTATTACCAGTGAGGGAGTCTATACGTATTTTGTTTTCGAAAATCATCATCATGGGTGTCACAAATAAAAGAACAATCACCAAAACAAGACGCAAGACGAGGTTAGCATTTGTATTTCCTGTGACTCAGGTCACATCAAAATCTCTAGCTCAAGGTGCTAATGTGCGAATTACAGAGATGTTGATCAAATCAAGGCTGATCTTCTCTCCCCGAAGCACCTCTCTCAGTGGAAAGATACCAAGGCCGCGGAAGACCTTCCTGGTCTAGGCCGTCATTACTGTACTGAATGTGCAAAGTGGTTCGAGACCGAACCAACGCTCGTTGCGCATCGCAGAGGAAAGCCACACAAGCGGAGGTCAGTGTTGCCGTTGACACATTCATGGCACTCCATCTCGAAATTTTCTGACTTTATTTTACAGAGTTAAACAACTTAAAGAGGTGCCATTCACCCAGAAGGAAGCCGAGGCCGCTGTTGGTCTTACAACGGATAATGGCGACCGAGATCGTAACACCGAAGCGGACGACATCGACATGGCGACTTGAAATACAACCCGACTTTTTTTTTCAAGTATCACCGATATCCACAATGCTGCAATTGTTATGATCGTCGACCATTTTGCAGTTCGGTTCCATCTCCAGGCTCGGGTTGTCGTGGCGCCTGTTTAATGTCTTGATTTTTGGTGCATTCACTTGATATTCGTGTGACTGGGAACCCATCTCTTATATCCTTCACCTAAGACCACGGGCACGTGGCTTTGCCAGCCCGCTCGTTCGCCCACGAGTGCTTCCACGCGTGCTGCCTCTCCCTCTGGTCGAGGTTCCTCGGGAAGCGGGGAGTCGTGATTGGCGGCTTTCTGGGGTAGTGAATTTGGAGGACTTGGTAGTAGTTGATGGGTTCTCGACAAATGAGGTGTCAGTCGTCCTATCACCGAGTCAGGGTATGAAACCAAAGAATATATGGGCAGGAACTTGCATAAATGTCATTTCACCATCCTCCGCTCGACTAGGGGGATTTGCTGGGGTGGGTTGCTCCTCCTGTTGAGGTCTCTCACGGCGGAACGATTCAGGCACAGGACCCTACGCATTATATGAGCTTGCTGTAGAGTACGAGGAATTTATTAGACAGATATTCCAAGCAAATACAAACCTCGGGGAAATCAACACAAAATGCATTCATATTAAGGCCATAAAGAAAACTCGCAAAGGACTCGGTGAAGCGAGAAAGACTCTCGTGCATAAGTTGAAAGTGCATCATGTTTGCTTCTAGATCGGCCATAGCATCTGAGAGCTCGGCAAAAGCAGGCTCGAATGCGTTGAGAGGGAACGGAGCGTCGCTTTCGCCAGCACCACGGGCTGAATCTCGAAAGGAAGAACGTGACGAGGGGCGAAGAGGGGTGGTAGGGCGCGACGTGCGCGAACGAGAATTGGACCGCTGACGTTCGCCGGACATTATGAAATAGAGCTGATAGGTGTCGAGGATTTTCTCTCTATGTTTGATTTCGAGTAACGGCTGTCTGGTGGCTTTGCGATTGTCGCATGTGAGTGAAGAAAGCTGATTGTTTAGTTGCGATAATGCTTGCAAGTCAACATTGTGTTCTGAACTGTGGCGCATCGGGCTAAATGAGTAGGCGTGGCGGTGCGGTAGGGATTAAGCATCGCGATAGCGTAGCATGTACCTTGTCTATGACAAACCTACTACATCGATGCGGTTGTTCATTTTACCTCTTGAATGCATGATCACGAACCGAATCACACCCCCCAGCGTTAAATATCCTTTCCCTTTGCGGCCCTAATCATTTATTGTTTTTTTGTTTTTTTCGTTGATGCAAAACCACGATTAGTCCTTAGCCCCTATGACGCTTAAATCTGGGATGACAAACTCGCGGAACCTTACAAGAGGTCCGGTTCTGGCCAGATTTGTTGTCAATGCCATCCGATCAACGACTTCCATCATGCCAGTGGCGCTTGGGCAACGAATGTTCTATGTATGTCATTTACGCGTATCTTGGTATGATTGCACCGAGTTGTTTAAGCTATCTTGGTTAGGAAGCAAGTGTTTACGCTTCTCCACCTAAGCTCAGCCAACCCGAAGCTCCTTTCCATTACCCCTTTATCGTATACACAAAGTTTCCCAATGAGAGACCTTGCAGCACTCTTTACTACCCTAGTCTGCATTATCAAAGGCTGTTGTTCAAAACATCCGACCTGTTTAAGCGAAAGCGAGTTTGAAAAAGGGTCTCGACCCCAGGTACCCGGAGCACTAACACTGCATTGGCTCCCTAACGCTAAATCAAGCCCTCCCGACTAGCACGCTCTTTCGTCACATCCTTTTTCGCATTGGCCCCGAAGGGCCCGCGCCGCAAGTCCCGCACCTGAGCAACAGCCTCCTACCATTCCGTCCCGGCTCATCTCACTCAACTTTCTCTCTTATAAAAAATCCATCTCTTCTTTTCCTTCTCCAGTTGGTTCACTGCGCCTCCCCATACTCCTTTTCACGGGGATCTCAAGCTGTCAGAAGGAGTGGTGAACTTAGCGCCTTGCGACCCAAAGCCAAGGGAGGCCGCCGCCGAGTCTCGTATCGCGAAATCACCACCGTTACCCAGTGCCGCTGCTCACGCGCGCACCTGTTCCAGCTTGTTGTTGCTCCGCCACTTATGAAATCTCAACTGCGGCGACTCCCATGCTCAGGTAGACTCCGTTCGACGTCATCTCTCCTGCATTTGCGCCATCTTCCGGTGCATCCATCCTCCTGTGCCAGATATTCTCCCAAACCCCGCCAACTACTCTCAACCTTTACGCTAGTCAAGAATAACACACCCACAACCTTCTCCCATAAATTCTCTGCCAAGGGTCTATTGACAACTCCCCAAAGACCACATCATAGCTTGAAAGGCGCAAGCAATCAGCCTCAGGGTCGGACTTCATCTAAACTCCTTGCTTACTTTCCAAGAAGAGCTTACGGAGCTGCAAGCGGGCGGCGCGCTCAAGGGTCAAACGGAAGCACCCAACTAGAGGCAAGCTTATTCTATTCAACGACTGCAGCCGTCACTATTGTCGCAGCTGTTTTAATTGCTGCTTTCTGGGCCTCTCCTAACTCTGCTACAAACTCCCGTGAGCCGCAAAATATTCAGGAGCTCCTCGAAACCATGGCGTATGAAGTGCCACCGGGACGCCCGGGAAACCTAACTCCGGAGCAAGAAGAGAAGCTTCGCAAGCTATGGACAGCCATCTTCCAGATTACTGGTGTTGCTGACGATGACACCGGAAGCGCTAGTGAGGCTCCACGCCAAAAGGAAACACCGGATACTACTGCTGCGGATACTGAAAACACGAAGAAGAAACGGTTTGGTGTGTTCCGAAAGAAGGTTGACTCCAAATCCGGAACTTCAACTCCCACTGAGTCGCAATCTAATGAGGAAGACAAGTACGGCCAAACCAAACAATTCCACGAAACTCTTGCAAAGGAAACGCCCGAGTCTATCCGGAGTACTATTTGGAGTATGGTCAAGCATGATCACCCAGATGCCCTCGTTTTGCGTTTTCTCAGAGCCCGCAAGTGGGATGTTGAAAAAGCCCTTGTGATGCTTGTTTCGACGATGAACTGGAGGCACTCGGAGATGCATGTCGATGATGATATTATGAAGAACGGCGATGGTTTTGCCATTGAGGATGAAAAACATGCAGATTCGCCCACACAAGAAATCAGCAAGGGTGTCATGGACCAACTTCGAATGGGAAAAAGCTTCCTGCATGGAACGGATAAGAGTGGCAGGCCTATTTGTGTTGTTCGTGTCCGACTACATAAACAGGGCGAACAGTGCGAGCAAAGTCTCGAGAAGTACACTGTCTATATTATTGAGACGGCCCGCATGGTCCTTCAGGCTCCCGTTGATACCGCTGTGAGTATTCCCGGCCCTAAGCCTCCAACAATATCATTAACCAACCTGTCTAAAGTGTATTGTCTTTGACATGACAGGATTCTCCATGGCAAATATGGATTACACGCCAGTCAAATTTATGATCAAGTGTTTCGAGGCAAACTACCCAGAGTCTTTGGGGACAGTTCTTGTGCACAAAGCACCATGGCTTTTCCAAGGTATGGCAATCTGCAGCTTTCCCTTATAGGTTCGATAATTGACTAGAGGTTCAAAGGTATTTGGAAGATTATCCGCGGTTGGCTAGACCCTGTTGTGGCGGCCAAGGTGCATTTCACCAATAACAAAGCCGAACTGGAAAACTTCATTGAGCCAGGACACATGATCAAGGAGCTTGAGGGAGAAGAAGACTGGGTATACAAGTATCAGGATCCGGTCCCTGGCGAAAATGACAAGATGAAGGACACGGAAACAAGAGATAAGCTCATTGCAGCACGGGAGGAGGTAGTCAAGAAGTTCGAGCATGCCACGCGAGAATGGATCCGTAACTCTGATGGCGATGCCAGTCAGACAATCAAGGCGGAGCGGGAGGAGCTGGCAAAGCAGCTCAGAGAGGGCTATTGGAGCCTCGACCCGTACATCCGCGCGCGAACTCTCTATGATCGCCAGGGAGCGATCCAGAGCAGTGGCAAAACTGATTGGTACTCACCCAAGCCGCCGGCGGTGCCAGTGGCCGAGACTTCGGCTGATGACATAGACTAGTCATCTTCATCCCCCGGGAGTCCTTGACACGGGGTATGAGCTAGAAGAAGGACATGTATAGAAGAAGAAAGGAGCATGCATACAGAGCTAGACAAAAACACTATAGTGCCTAGTGGCAAAAGCCATATCTCTGATGAAGGCTACTAGCCATGGGTTGCATTACATCAAGGTTATCATGGTAAGATGACCAATGAGATCCGAAAAATACATAATTCGTATCCTTGATAAATGACACTTGCGACGACTTGTTTAGATCCTGGACTTGATCTCCTCACAATACTTAGCGAGAGCTTCCATATCAGCTTCCTTGGCTGGCCACTTGATAATGAGACCCTCTTCCTCGGTAGGCTTGGGAATCTGGGATAATCATTAGCGATGAATGTAGGTGGGCGGTGTAGAGGTAATTGTGAATTAGTATGGACATGGGAGAAATTAGCATGGCAACGTACCATGTGGAAGTGAACCTGTGTCGTGGTGAGCATTTTGATCTTGGCCGACGAGTAGGGGGGGGGGGGGGGGATACTTACATGATGGACTTGCTGATGAGCAATGGTGCCATTGTTTTGAAGGATGTTGTAGTCAGTAGCCCCAGTGGCATTGACAATCTTTTTCAAGGTGGGCTAATTCACGGACAGCATGACATATTAGGATGAGTTCTTTGACACACTTTAGGGTAGGTTAGAAGTAGCTCACCAGGATGTCGGTAAGATGGTCATCGGGAATATCAGCTAGCTTTGCGCCGTGGTATTTTGGGATGACAAGCTATAATATCAGATGTTAATAGCTGCCCTAGTTTTTTTGGCGGTCTGGGTGATGAGGGGAAAACAGAGAGACAAATTGATTCTAGTTGTATTGAGTACACTTACGCTATGACCCTTGCTGGTCGGGCCAATATCAAGGAAAGCAAAGACTTTCTCATTTTCGAATAGCTTCATACTAGGGATTTCACCTTCGAAGTCGGGCGAATGTTAGCGGTGTATGTCACAGATGCCACCACGTGGGGAGGGAGGGGAAATGAGGGCGGGGTGAGATGGCTTGACTGACCCTTGATGATTTTGCAAAAGATGCAAGAGGCGCTGGAGCTCATGATGTCGAGATTGGGCGGAATTAAATGTGCAGCGATTTTCTGTGAGAGCGAGAGGTGAGGGAATAAGAAAGAAGATTAAAGTCAAAAGTATGGTGATGGAGCATCTATAAGGAAGGTACATTTGTCGAGTCGCAAACGAGATGTAATTGGCTGATGGTTCCAGTCGCGAGGCACGGTTGAATGTAACCTGAGGCATTCAGCATAGCGGAGGGTTATATCACTAAATAAGTGACCCATCTGTCGGAGTGGGACCTCCCATCGAACTCACCTCTTGCCTTTTACCAGATGTGACCGTGGGATTGGCCCAATTGACTCCATTCACCTAATCTTTGGCAACCCTTCGTCTGGAAGTTCCGGATTCGAATTTTTGTTTTTTGCCAATATTTGGATTCTACGATGACAGAGGTACACTTTGGTCATATTTTTGTGATATTTAGGTGCGTCCTTTAATTATTTACCGTGGGTTTTGTTGCAGAGCAGTTTGGTCCATCTTCTCTGGTCGTGGCTGTGCCATCCGAACCCATGCACCACCAACGTACGTCATTCTGCGTGGAGGGGTCACTTGAGTCGGAATACGTACCCCGCTGTCGCTGCTGAGCGGAACCCCTCCATGCAGCACCAAACCTGCTTGCATATTTTCGCTTGGCAAAGGTGCCTGGGTATTACTTCAAGTATCCATGACGCCCCTCGCACCTTTTTCTGTTTTGTTTTTGGGTCTTGGTTTTTTCCCCCCTTTCGTAGCGTTTCCATTTTCGCCTTGGCCAAGTAATCATTCCCACCATTAGGCTCCCATTCAAAACCCCCATCTACCCAAAAAATAAGGCTCCGCCTTGGGCTTCTTCCCAAGAGACCCATAAATACATCTTATCCTCGAGTCGCCCAACCTGTCGCAAAACCTCCAAACAATCAAGCGCTTTCCTCACTACCAAAAGACGCCACGGAACTGCACAGACTTTCCCAGAAACCTCTCCCACCATGTCCGATTTCAAGAACACGCCTCTTTTTGGCGGCGCAATCGTCGCCGACCTTCCCGCTCACTTTGCCGACGTCAGGTGAGGAGGCCTCTAGTCCTTGGCACTCAACTTTTGAGGCGCATTTAACGCGTACTGACAGCCATCAATGTCGCACAGCAAACTTCGACAGGTCCCTGACAACCAAGAGGTCTGGATCGACCGAGATGGTTTCACCACTATCATTATCGAGATAACAGAGAGAGTCGGCGGTTCCGGCTCTGGGCCTGAAATTGACGGGCGTGCTATGACTACCCATCTTGAGGAGATGGTTGGTTCTGACATCGACACTGTTAAGATTTGGAATACTGCGCAAACCGAATTCAGTCGGCTCGAGTATGTTTCCCAATCCCAAATTCCTCTTGTATGCTCCCCACATGCACTAACGATATTTCTCGCTGGGTTGCAGACCCGGAGTTCCCGCCTACACCTTGATCTCTACTCAAACCCCGCGAAACAACCAGCCCCGTGATCAATCATCAGCTCCAGATTTTACAGCCATTGTCATGACGCTTCTGCGACTGGAAAAATTCAAATCAGATATCCTTATCACGATAAATGTACCCCACATCAAGGGCGAGTACAACGAGGACGAGGTTGATCTCGAGCTTGGGCGCCAGGGAAAGCTTATTGGTGATGCCGTAGAGTACTCTGCTCGAATCTGGTCATCGTTCAATATTAAGGACTGGAACTTATTTGGCGAAGCTTGAAAATGGGATCAGGCATGAACATTTAGAGAACAAGAGGATTCAGGACGCTTCTGTTGGGTTTAAGATATAACAATGGACAGAAGGATGACCGGGTGAGTATGCGATGTTATTTAGTTGATTGAAACGAACGGCACGATTGAAACGGCCTACTTACCCACGCATGAGTAAATAGAAGCACAATTCGATTTGTGAACAAGGCTGTGAACATGGCATCAATAGCCGCCGTGGTTGTTGTGATGGAATTGCATGCAGTATCTCGCATCACTTTTACTACTATCAGATCCAATCATAGAAAAGCGCTGAAAGAAACACATACTAATACCACATGGTAATGTTTCGGTGAGCACAACAAACCAAATTCATTACGAGGACAAATAAAATAAATAGAAAATGACTAATATTATTGGTTTTAAATAATCGCGAAAAAAGCCCTGTTTTCTTTTCATGCAATCAAAGTTTGTCTAAATTGTTGGGTGAGTAGAGCGCAAAGGCCTGAATGGAAGTGTTTCTATATTTTTGTCTCGTCATCGGAGCATAGCATAAAACGTCGGGTATCTCATAGTCTCCTGCTGCAGAGATATTGTGATGCTCATATTAAGGAACAGAAGAGCACAAAGTGATCAATATGCCTACTTTTCACCCATCATATCAAGACCGTAGATGGGATTTGAGCTTCTTGATTTGCCCATAATTTATAAAAGGGCTTTAGGAGAGGAACACAACGGCCCAGGGCCTAGAATGCTTTAACACTGTCTATAAAACAAAATTTTATACATCCTCCTCAAGAGTCAAATCAGTCATCTTTTCAAGCATGTTGTCGACCCCAGATTTACCCCCCTTTCCAGCTTTACTGGACCCTTCCTGCTTTGCCCATTTCTCCGCAATCAACTTCATGACGTTTTTCTGAGGACTGCCCGGATTCTCCGCCTTCACCACGGCCATCTGCTCCTTGACAAACATCTGGTACCGGCTCGGTTTCCCGCCGGCGCCAACTCCCCTGGGCACGGGTTTCGTCTGCTTCAGCAAGCCCTTGCAACTCCCGCACCGGTGACGTTGCGGATCGATACTCTTGGAGTGGCGCTTGAACTCGGAGCCACACTCCCCGCATTCCCAGACGTACTTGAAGTCGATGTCGTAGCTGTGCTTGGTTGTCACTTCGATCCCTCGGTCGCCAAATGCACGCGAGCACTTGGCAGCCCAAGATTTGAACTCTTTGCCATGCGGGTTGTTTGTGATGCCGCTAATCATGAAGTTGGCCAGGTGACAGAACTCGTGTGCAACCACGTTCAAGAGGCGATGCTCATCATCAATGACTTTTTCCGCAAGCTCAATGGACGCGTGGTGCTTGTATTGTACTGGCAACTGCGTGCCGTCGGCCTTTCGCGTTCGGATTGTTTCACGCCTCCAGCTTGCACGTCCCGCCGTCGTGTTGAGAGTCTTTGTCCAAACTAGCTTCACCCCGCCTGTTACCTCTGCTAGCTCCGCAATCTTGCCTTCAGTGATTTCACTGTCGAGCTGAGCAAGGAACTCTTCGGCAAGAGCCTGCTTCCTGGCATCAAAGGCTTTCTTGGGCTCCTTTTTCAATGCCTTCTTTGGGCTCGATTTGACTGGACTCTTGTTCACCGGGGGAAGGACAAGTTTTCGCGGGGAATGATGGTCATTCCAGTTGTTCACTAGGTCTTGATTCCAGAAGTCGTTCGTGTTGTGATGATGAGGTGTCTGGGGTATAGCTGTCTGTTTGCTGGGTGACTTCAAGCCCTTTATTGCCGAAGCCTTTGGAGGTGTACTAGGAGGCGTTGTGAATCCATCTTGTTTTGACGGGTCTGCTTCTTCGTCTGAAAAGTCTTCCAGCTGAAGCCGTAATTTGGCCAGTGGACCTAGCAGATCAGCGGCAGTGGGCGTCGTTGTGGAGTGTCCAGAGTTTTCATTCTTCTCCAGTTCTCCCAATAATTTCTTGGACTTTAATTCCTTCTTGGCCAGTACGGTCTCGTCCTTTCGGCTGCCAACTGAGCCGCTCTGTTGTCCTACAGTCCTAGCTATTAATGGGTGAATTCCGTTCGTGGGTGTTATCTTTCTGGCTCCGCGTAGGTTTCGGCCTTGTCCTCCCTTCAGTTTTGAGCCGAGTTCATGTCTAGGGTAGGTTGGAGAGTCGTCAGACTCTGAGTTGAATGCGGATTCGTCATTGAAGTCGGAAGATTCCTCTTCTGCGGTGAGATAGACGCTGGGATCATCTGCTCCATCTCCATGAACAGTTCCCGAATCTGAGTTATTGTCTGTGTGCTCTGTGACATTTGATTCTGCAGGCTTTTTTGAATTCTGGGTTGTTGAGGGCTGGGAGCTTGTCTTTTTGGTTGGTTCAGCTGCTGTTATCAATTTCATTGTTTGCAGCTTGCGAACCCTTGTAAGGAGAGTCTCGCTGTCTGTGTCACTGGCATTTTCCGAACCGTCCTCAGAGTCTGTGAGAATAGTTTGCTGCCTCCGACGAGGCCTTCGTGTACGGCGACTGGGCTCATCATCCTCAGAGTCAGACTGGGCTGGTGGGTTTTCTTCTTGAACCCCCCGGCTCACTTGCCTTACCCTACGTTTAGGCTCCTGTGCTTTGCCCCCAGTAGCACCCCGGGAGGTTTCTGGTTCTTCGGAATTCCATTTTTGAAATAGCGGATTGGAAGTGGCTTGACTAGAATCGCCAAGTCTCCGTACTCGGCGCACTCCAGACTTTGCGGCAGGTTTTGAGGTAGGGTTTGGATTCAAGGATTTTGCCTCCGGCTGGACTATTGCACTGGATTCTTTTGTGGCTCGGGTGCTTGGTTTCCGCAGGAGTGTACTGAGATCGGGAAGATCATCATCGCTGGAGGGGCAGCAGTCAACTAGGCGAGCCATGTCTTCGATGTGAGTTGCAATACTGCGGCGTGTGGTTGGTCCCCTGTGACTTGCGAAAGACAATGTGATGATGCTAATTAAGCAATGTACAAAGTGTGGAGATGAATATAGAATACCACATAGAAGTATTGAATATCCTTGTCGATGCGGCTCTACAGTTTACGGCAATGGTATCAATTTGTTTGCTGCAATCGTAACCTCAAATTTGGCCGTTGCTCCGGGTAACAGCACGAGTGTGTTCAATCACGTGACACACAGCAAGACAATGCTCGAAATTGAGATTCGTTTAGCTAACATCATCAATTAATGAAGCGAGATATGATTGGCAGAGGGAGTAAGGCGGTTGGTCAAAGCTGCGTTCACAACCGGAATGAATAAGACGCCTATATCGAGCCGATGTTAAAGCACTGAGCGCTGCGGAGGTCCCGGCCATGAATCAATCTGAGAATGCTCTCGGCTATTAATAGTCAATCAATACGTATCCAGTTACGGAGCATGGGTGGGACCAGTAGGATTGAGGATTTCACTTGGCGTATGGTTTTAGAATTAGGATATGAAAAGCTAATATGAAGACGCAAAGTTTGTCGATGACAACCGATTGTCCCGGAGCAGAGATCCAAGTAATGAAAAAGAGTATGGAGTAAGAAGTTTGATGGCTTGAACAGCGCCTCTTGCTTGGGTGCAGACAAAATGGAATGGATGGAGTGAAGCGTCCTGCCATGTTTGATAACGATTGAGATGAAGGCAGTTGGATGCAGTCGCGACGTCGCAGATATAGCAGTCCAACAAGGCAGACCATGTATGAAGCATTCTGCATCGGGGAGATGCGCTAAACCATCCATGTTCGTGACGTCGAGTCACAAGCCGTAATCCTTCTTCCGATTGACAATTTCTCTCAGACGAAGCCTCATCCTGTGTGGTCATGCCTTGCTTGCCTGCTTGGCTTTGCATGGTCTGGTGTCTGGCGGGTGGGAACAGGGAAAGGGGGTAGCCATCCTGGCCCCACTCTTATCAGTCCAAGCCCCTGAAGCTTGCTTTGTTGTCCTGTCGGTCGGACTTGTTGTAGCGTCCTTGGGAAATAATTTTTGCACCCCGCTTTCCAATGACCAGAATGATGGAATCAATTCACTGCTTTGAAAAGCTGCTGTCATAGCTTGTCGAATATAGGCACGCGTGTTACTTGTCCTGTCATTTCTGGAGTCATGAGCCGCAGCCGAGGCACCGCCTTAGCTTTTGCTTCCGTTCCAGTGGACGGATCTGGGCGTGTGAGATAAAGAGGGCTTGACGTGGGTGTTTGCTAGTTAGTGGGCGGCGGCGCGTCAAGTTCGTCTGACATTCATTTGGGGCCAACCGACCAGTATTTTTTATGGGTGAGCCTCTCCTCAGGCACGCACTTGGAAATACCCGGTGCAAGGATCATCCAACACACTCATTGTGGATACGAGTAAAAAAATTGGGCGAACACGACGCCCTCCCATATTGGGATTGGGATCGGATCGCGTGGGATCATCCCCGGTCCGAGTTTTGGCGGGTTGATAAATCAGGGAACTACCCTGGTCTCAATCGGAACACAGCGAGGGATACCGAAGTGAAGGCGAGAACACGTTAGGATACGAGTTGTCGACGTGGAGTGTGCGCCGGCGAGGAGCTGTAGTCGTCATCAACGACCTCAGCGCCTTTTCAGCATCTGTGTTCACTATCCTACAGACAGTTGTGTGGTGGAGGGTGGGGATGATGAGGCTACTCAAGTGAACTGATGGCGATGATGCAAGCCATTCTCAGCCACTTGCTGAGCAAGCCCTACCCACGTCCTCGCCGTTGCATGGCAGTTCGATTCGTCATTCTTACGGCGACTGGCCGAATACATGATTCTCAACGCGTGTCCGTAGGCGTGTAGTGGATGCAGTGAAAGTTCTGTTCCTGCATCACGATGGGGGCTCCTGCAGATTGCTGTGCCGAAAACCTTTCGTTTTTCTTGCTTTTGGGATTGGACCCGTTCACATCTCCATTTGCCGTTCGTGCGCGGATTGGAATTGGAAGTTGGTTTATTGAACCGTTTAGATGTGTTTGAACGCTCGCTGGGCAGTATGACCGTTCTCCCTTTGATTGATTTGAGACGCGGCAACTTCAGACTCCGGGGATTCGGCAGGAAGATCCTGGGCATGGGCATGATAATGATTCTAGAGTGCATGACCCCCCTGGCCCTGAAATGGATCAGATTGCTGGGATCCCGCCAGGCTGGGACTTGACGGGAGAGACGGGATGAGAGGAGCCTATTCTTCTCCACAAAGATGCTCGAGTTGCCTAATATAGCAGCATGTTACAAGGCTCGGCAGAGAGAATCTAATTTCTTCCGCAGTATTTTGCAGCTGACGTAGAGGTTGAATATGTTTGAGGTGGGTGGGCTGCTCAGTCGAAATAATAGGATGCATGGCTTGGAGTACTGTGACATACTGTTCATTTACAGGCCTGCTCTGCTGTGCGTCTCTTGACTGGGTAGACACACACACTACCCTCTACCTTTATTGATGTCGATTGGAGGGTCACATTGAAGAGCAGGATACTGAACTGGAAAAAATGTGCTGCATGTCCCAGCATTACTACCATCAAGAAATAATATAGTGCTGCTGATCGACACGAGGAAAACAAGTTTTCCGGGAGGCCTCCCCTGTATAGGATTGGTTTATTTAGAGACATGTCTAGTGCTGGGCTGCTTCTTTCTACGCTTTGTTTTCGGACACTGTCTTGTTTTTGAACCAGTTTGTTTTGCAAGGACTATGTTAAGCTTGGCCAGCTCTCAGCTTGATGGGGGAGGGGGATGTGAGGCTGCATTGAAGCCAAGTCTAAGGAAGAGTCCATCGGCATGAACCATATAGCGTTGAAGAATACAATGGAAACCAGCGACAGGCGGCATGGGTGAGAGAAATGGAACAGCACGTTTATTCAAGGGCTAACGGAAATACAGACGCAGACGCAGACGCAGACGTAGACACAGATACAGAGACAAACGGTTCCATTTGATGAGCGATGCTTGTCTTGGAAATCCGGACGTGCCGTTCAGGGGGTGCAGTGGCGCATGGCACACGGGCCTCGACTGAGAGAGCAGAGTCAGGGGATGAGGACGCCAATGGAGGACGCGTGTCGGACCATTTTCTCGTTCTCGACGCTACCTGTGTGGTACTTGGGATGACACGGTTGTGGCCGATAGGTCAGCTTCGTTCGCTGTACTGGGAAGTGGAATTTTAGTGGGCTACAATAGGTCTTTGTGGAACGTATGCACCTCACCGCAGCGCTTTCAGCGCCGAATGGTAATCTGTTGGTGTAGAGAAGTTGGGCTATAATTGGCCAAGGCCCATTGCTGTTCAGCGGGGCAAGGGGGACGGGAGGCACCCGAGGGCTCCGATAGAAGTCGCCACCATGTATCTTGGTGGGTCCACGGAGGTAACGAATGTCTTCCGTGCCCCCCAGCCACCGCCGGGAAGCGTGGAAACCAAGAGGAAGACAGCAGAGAACCCAACCGCCGCCAGTAGTCAAGCCCAGCGACATCACTGTCCACCGAAAAACACCGGCACCACCAGCCACGCGCCAACCACAGAGCATTGAACCTTTTTGAGCTCTTGCCCCTGGACAAACTGGGGCTTGTGGGTGTCCAAGATAGCCCTGTCCCTGTCACACACCCCCTGATTTGCCCTGTGCCGGGATTGCGACTGGCGGGCGCTGGTGTCAACTTTCAGTGTGAGCGTGCATACGTAACCCCTACCTTGGAGAGCTGGACTTCAACAAACTTGATTCCGCCGTGCCCATCCATCCAAGCTGCACCTAATGCACGTAAGGGGGATGGATTGGCAAGGGCTCCCTCCAATGCATGCACACTGCGAGGTGATGTGAAGTCCGCCGCGGGATAGGATAGAAGAATAAGTCTGAGTGACCGGATGAAGCATTAGTACCTTTCACGTTGAGAAATCCGGGTAACCAGCAGAGAGATTGATGACTGCAAGCAACCTATGGACACGAGGGCTGTGAGGTCGTCAGCGTGAACGTATACTGTTGTTGCTCATACTGGTATGCTACGAACACTGTCGAGATGCCGATCTGGCCAAGTACCACACAGTACGCAGTGAGGGAGACAGTGGATAAGCTCACTGGAAGCTGGCCAAACCGCACTCCCCTGGCACACGCAGTAACCGTTGTAGGCGCAAACTTTTCACTATAATGCTGCTCGTCGTTGCTGACATGGTACTGGCACTGGGCTAATACTTTGTTCCCTCCCTACCTTCCCTGGCACAATCTCATCCACTTTTCCCTGGCACACTCCCCTCCTCGGCTTGTTGCACTCCCAGAGTGCACACTCCCGCCCCCTGCCTCACACAATCATCGCTTTAGGTACATTCTCTCCCTCTTTTCCTCCTGATTCCCGCTGCTTTTCTACCTCTCACACTCCCGCCGCATCGCAATCGTTTCTTACCTCTTCCTTTTTTGCATTTTTGTGTGTGTCGGGGGAAAGTCAAAGACACTCACTTCTCAGCCTCTAGCTTCTATAGGGAGCCGACCTACACTCGCTCGATTCTTCCATTCCCTGGCATTCTCTCGCCAATACACCCCTTGGTGTGACACGCGAACCCACCCCCGATCAGAATAAGCCAGCACCGAGACCGCCAGCGTTTTCCTTCTGTGCCTTAATCACATCCCCCTTTGCTCACTAAACGAGCATCACGACGCTCTCTTTTCCAATTTGATCTACAACCAAGGGAACTTCGACACACGCGCGAATCACGGTCTTGACTCATCCATTCAACTAGCCCGCTTGACGTTCTTTCGGCCACAAACCGACCAAGCCTGCTGCCGCTGCGCTCGCCTGGTCGACTATTGAACCACTGAAGCAAACAACATCTCGCCCGATCGCGAGCGCTGTGCCGGCCACATCTATTCACGCTCGTGTTATATCCCCCTCCACCACTGTCCCCATGTACGCCTGAGGTATGTTGAGACAGCGTTGATTTTTCCATACATGCTAGCATTGTCTCTAACTTGAAATCTACTGCTAGCTAGAGAAACCTAATCAATATGTCGGGATATCCAGGGGGCGGTCAAAACGACCGTTACGACGATGGCTACGGTCAGCAAGGCCACGGGCAACAGGGTCAGGCTCAGGGTGGAAACACAGATTCCTACTATCAGGATGATCAGTATTATGACCAGGGCTATGATAACCGCGCCCACCCTAATGATGGGCAGGCTCAGGGCCATGATGGCTACTACGATGAATCGTAAGTTTGTCTCATCATCTCTCTGTTCTCTCAACGACTGACAATTCGCATAGTGGCTACTATAATGCCGATGCAAACAATCCATACCAGCAAGATGGTGGCTACTATGAAGGCCATGACCAGTATCAAGACGATTACTACAATGGCCAAGGAGGAGGCTACTACGACCAGGACTATAACCAGGGGTATAACGGCCAAGGTGCTCGACAAGGCTCCGAGGAGGATTCTGAGACCTTCAGTGACTTCACCATGAGATCTGACATGGCTCGTGCTGCGGAGATGGATTACTATGGCCGTGGTGATGAGCGATACAACAGCTACGGAGAGGGTCAAGGTGGACGCGGTTACCGTCCTCCATCTTCTCAAATCTCGTACGGTGCCAATCGCTCATCTGGTGCTTCGACACCAAACTACGGGATGGACTACGGCAATGTCCTCCCAGCTGGACAGCGATCGCGAGAGCCCTATCCCGCTTGGACCTCTGACGCCCAGATTCCTCTGTCAAAGGAGGAAATTGAGGATATCTTCCTTGATTTGACCTCGAAGTTTGGTTTCCAACGAGACAGCATGCGCAACATGTACGACCATTTCATGGTGCTGCTTGATTCTAGAGCGTCTCGCATGACCCCCAACCAGGCTCTTCTGTCTCTCCATGCTGATTACATTGGAGGTGACAATGCTAACTACCGAAAATGGTATTTCGCTGCTCATCTGGATCTTGATGACGCGGTTGGATTTGCCAATATGAAGGGCAAGGGTCTCAAGCGCAAGAAGGGCAAGAAAGATAAGAAGAAGGGCGAAGATGGCAATGAAGCCGAGAATCTCCAGGATCTTGAAGGTGATAACAGCCTCGAAGCTGCCGAATACCGATGGAAGACGAGGATGAATCGCATGTCGCAGCATGATCGTGTCCGACAAGTCGCGCTCTATCTCCTGTGTTGGGGCGAAGCCAACCAAGTCCGCTACATGCCTGAGTGCATGTGTTTCATCTTCAAGTGTGCCGATGATTACCTCAACTCTCCTGCTTGCCAGGCGCTTGTTGAGCCTGTTGACGAGTTCACCTATTTGAACAATGTCATCACACCTCTGTATCAATACCTGAGAGACCAGGGTTACGAAATCCTTGATGGTGTGTACGTTCGACGCGAACGTGATCACAAGCACATCATTGGCTACGATGATTGCAACCAGCTTTTCTGGTATCCTGAGGGCATTGGTCGTATTGTCATGAGTGACAAGAGCAAGCTGATCGATGTGCCGCCTGCTGAGCGTTACCTCAAGTTTCAAGACATCAACTGGAAGAAGGTTTTCTTCAAGACATACAAAGAGTCTCGATCTTGGCTGCACCTAATTGTCAACTTTAACCGTATCTGGATCATCCATCTGACCATGTACTGGTTCTACGTTGCCAAGAACTCGCCTACCATTCTTGTGGGACCTAAGTATGAACAACAGGTCAACCAGTCCCCTAGCACCGCGAAGCAACTGTCTGCTGTTGGTTTCGGTGGTGGTATCGCCTCACTCATCCAGATCATTGCTACTCTCGCTGAATGGGCTTACGTGCCAAGACGTTGGGCCGGCGCTCAGCACTTGACCAAGCGCCTTCTTTTCCTTATCGCCATTTTTGCTGTCAACATTGGTCCCGGCGTAAAGGTCTTTATGATTCCTGGCCCTGCGAAGATCGACCTGATTTTGGGCATTGTTCACTTGGTCGTGGCCATTATCACGTTCATCTTTTTCTCCATCATGCCTCTTGGTGGTTTGTTTGGAAGCTACCTGACTAGAAATTCCAGGCAGTATGTGGCTAGCCAAACTTTTACCGCTAGCTATCCTAGGCTCAAGGGTAATGACATGTTCATGTCCTATGGTCTGTGGGCTGTTGTCTTTGGTATCAAGATGGGTGTCTCCTACGCCTTTTTGATCTTGTCATTCCGTGACCCCATTAGATATCTGGTCCTTATGAACGTGGACAGCTGTCTAGGTGACAACAGGTTTGGTAACATTCTGTGCCAACGCCAGCCTCTTGTCTTGTTGATCCTCATGTTTTTCACTGATCTCATCTTCTTTTTCCTCGATACCTATTTGTGGTATGTTCTGTTGAACACTGTATTTTCAGTGGCTCGATCATTCTACATTGGTTCGTCGATTTGGACACCTTGG
This sequence comes from Calonectria leucothoes, assembly GCA_002179835.1. NCBI lineage: Eukaryota > Fungi > Ascomycota > Sordariomycetes > Hypocreales > Nectriaceae > Calonectria > Calonectria leucothoes. The sequence continues at coordinate 343,347 of NAJI01000172.1, read as the reverse complement.
AGGAACATCTTTTCTCGTCTTCCGAAGCGAATTTATTCCAAGGTTCTCGCTACAACGGACATGGAAATTAAATACAAGCCGAAGGTGTTGATTTCGCAGATTTGGAATGCCGTTGTCATTTCCATGTATCGAGAGCATCTACTGGCCATTGACCATGTTCAGAAGCTTCTCTATCATCAGGTTCCTTCGGAGCAGGAAGGCAAGCGAACTCTGCGTGCTCCCACTTTCTTCGTCTCCCAAGAGGATCACTCATTCAAAACCGAGTTCTTCCCTAGTTACAGCGAGGCTGAACGTCGAATTTCCTTCTTCGCTCAATCCTTGTCTACTCCTATTCCCGAACCTCTCCCCGTCGACAATATGCCTACCTTCACGGTAATGATTCCTCACTATGGCGAGAAGATTCTTCTGTCCTTGCGTGAAATTATTCGTGAGGATGAGCCTTATTCTCGTGTCACTCTCCTGGAATACCTGAAACAACTCCACCCTCACGAGTGGGATTGTTTCGTGAAGGATACCAAGATTCTTGCTGACGAGACTTCTCAATTCAACGGTGATGGGGATGACAAAGATGAAAAGGACAAGGAAACAGTGAAGAACAAGATCGATGACTTGCCCTTCTACTGCATTGGTTTTAAATCTTCTGCTCCAGAGTATACACTCCGAACTCGTATCTGGGCTTCGCTTCGCTTTCAAACCCTGTATCGCACTATCTCCGGTTTCATGAACTACAGTCGAGCTATCAAGCTGTTGTATCGTGTCGAAAATCCTGAAGTCGTCCAAATGTTTGGTGGTAACACTGATAAACTGGAGCGAGAATTGGAGCGCATGGCCCGACGCAAGTTCAAGATTGTTGTGTCCATGCAGCGATATGCCAAGTTTAAGAAGGAAGAAATGGAGAACGCCGAATTCCTTCTCCGCGCGTACCCGGATTTGCAGATTGCCTATTTGGATGAAGAGCCTGCGGTTGCTGAAGGTGAAGAACCACGATTGTACTCTGCTCTCATCGACGGCCACTCGGAGATCATGGAGAACGGCATGAGAAGGCCCAAGTTCAGAATCCAGCTCTCTGGCAACCCCATTCTTGGCGATGGAAAGTCTGACAACCAGAACCACTCCATCATTTTCTACCGCGGCGAATACATCCAACTCATTGATGCCAACCAGGATAACTATTTGGAAGAATGTCTGAAGATCCGTAGTGTTCTTGCTGAATTCGAAGAGATGAAGACCGACAATGTCTCTCCCTACACTCCCGGTGTCAAGAATGAGGCTATCAACCCTGTTGCCATCCTGGGTGCTCGAGAATACATTTTCTCTGAGAACATCGGTATTCTTGGTGATATTGCTGCTGGAAAGGAACAAACTTTTGGTACCCTCTTTGCCCGAACCATGGCTCAGATCGGTGGCAAGCTCCATTACGGACATCCTGATTTCCTCAATGGCATCTTTATGACCACACGTGGTGGTGTGTCCAAGGCTCAGAAGGGTTTACACTTGAACGAAGATATTTACGCTGGTATGAATGCTCTCCTTCGAGGTGGTCGCATCAAGCATTGCGAGTATTTCCAATGTGGAAAGGGTCGTGATCTTGGTTTTGGCTCTATTCTCAACTTCACCACCAAGATTGGAACTGGTATGGGTGAACAGATGTTGTCCCGCGAATACTACTATCTCGGTACCCAACTTCCCCTGGATCGTTTCCTCTCTTTCTACTACGCCCATCCTGGTTTCCACGTCAACAACATGTTTATTATGTTGTCCATTCAGATGTTCATGTTCACCCTGTTGAATTTTGGCGCCCTTCGCCATGAGACTATTCCCTGCGACTACAACAGAGATGTTCCGATCACTGATCCTCTTTTCCCTACTGGATGTGCCAACACTCCTGCATTGATGGATTGGGTGTACCGTTGTATTCTCTCCATCTTCTTCGTCATGTTCCTCTCGTTCATTCCTCTGGTCGCCCAGGAACTGATGGAGCGTGGTTTCTGGCGCGCTGCCCTCCGTCTCGGCAAGCAGTTCGGCTCTCTGTCCCTCTTCTTCGAAGTCTTCGTCTGTCAGATCTACGCAAACTCTGTCCAACAGGATCTTACATTCGGCGGTGCGAGATATATTGGTACAGGTCGTGGTTTTGCCACCGCTCGCATTCCATACGGTGTGCTGTACTCTAGATTCGCTGGCCCTGCCATCTACTTCGGTGCTAGAGTGCTCCTTGTGCTTCTCTTCGCTACCCTCACAGTTTGGCAAGCAGCTCTGACTTACTTCTGGATCACCCTGTTGGCTTTAACCATTTCGCCTTTCATCTACAACCCTCACATGTTCGCCTGGAACGATTTCTTCATTGATTACCGCGACTACCTTCGCTGGCTTTCTCGTGGCAACTCAAGGAGTCATGCTTCTTCTTGGATTTCGTACTGCCGTCTGTCTCGTACTCGAATCACTGGCTACAAGCGCAAGGCTCTTGGTGACCCCTCTGCCAAGATGTCCGGTGATGTCCCCCGTGCGGCTATCGCCAACATCTTCTTTGGCGAGATTCTTGCTCCCCTCATGTCCGTCGCCGTCACTACCATTCCCTACCTCTTCATCAACGCCCAAACCGGTGTCACCAAGGCAAACAACTCAGGCAAAACTGTGGAGGCCACTGACGCATTGGTCCGATTGCTTGTTATTGCCCTCGCCCCTGTTGCTGTGAATGCTGGTGTATTGGCTGCTATGTTTGGTATGGCTTGTTGCATGGGACCTGTTCTCAGCATGTGCTGCAAGAAATTCGGAAGTGTTCTAGCTGCCATTGCGCACGCTGTTGCTGTTATTATGCTTCTTGTCTCGTTTGAAGGCATGTTCCTGCTCGAAGGATTCAACTTCACGCGCACTCTTGCTGGAATGATTGCTGCTTGCGCGATTCAGCGATTCTTCGTGAAGCTGATCGTGTCGCTGGCACTCACCAGGGAATTCAAGTCAGACACGTCTAACATTGCTTTCTGGACCGGAAAGTGGTACTCCATGGGCTGGCACTCCGTCTCGCAGCCCGCTCGAGAATTCCTCTGCAAGATTACTGAACTGTCCATGTTTGCCGCTGATTTCGTGCTGGGCCACTGGCTGTTGTTCATGATGACTCCTGTCCTTGTCATTCCCAAAATCGACATGCTCCACTCTATGATGCTATTCTGGCTCCGACCAAGGTAAATGAGCTCTCTATCTAACTCTATGGCCTTGTTGCTAACTTGACACTAGTCGCCAAATTCGTCCTCCGATCTATTCGTTGAAGCAGTCTAAGCTTCGACGGAGACGCGTTATTCGATACTCGATTCTCTACTTTGTCCTTTTCGTCGTCTTCATCGCGCTCATCGTTGGGCCTGCTGTTGCTGGCAAGTACGTTCCTAGCTCGCTTACTTCTTCCTTGGAAGATATTGCCGGCTTCCGTCTTATGCAGCCCACTGGTCTCAAGAATGACAACACGAACGGCACATCTCAGACCGGTACAGGAATGCAGGGTTACAGTGGCGCAGGTGCTACTACGTCCTCATCTACAACTGGTTCCGGCAGCACGGCCAAGATTAAGCTGTTTTAAGTTAAGATGTAACATAGATGTTTTGGCACTGTGGGGAGCCAGCGAGGCTGTAGATGGTATTTCCTGAACTACTTTACATTACCATCTTTTCCTCTGTGCCTGATAACGATGAACTCTTACTCTTCGTTATCTGGCTACCACTTCTCACATGAGAAAAGTTGTCCTCTTCTGTTTGGTTCTTGTTATGGAAATAAATTGATAAATAGGGTTTGGTTCAGCAAAGAAAATTTTATGAAGCGGAAAGTTGGAGATGGCAATGGAGTAAGACCTTGGCTGGGCTGACCCCTGGGAGAGGGGTAAAATTGAGGCGCCTGTCTATCATTAGCGTCACTTTTTAATGTGTACAATGAAGAATATAGTAGCTTTTAGATCGATAAGGCAATGGTTTATTGTTTTCACTTTCTCACATGAGTCACCGCTGGCTATGTTGCGATGTAAGATCTCATGGCAACATCTTGCTGCTTGTCGAAGCTCGTGCGCCCCATCTGCATGGCTGTTACTCGGACTGCGAATGAATTAATGACCCCTCGACAATGCCAAAGCCGTTGCTAAATGGTGAATATTGAGGCAACATGCCTTGATTCCTGATTCTTGAACGGTAGGCCGAGTTATCCGAATGCCCTGATGCGACCTTCGACCACAGGGCTTTCAGGGGATTGCCCCACTAATTGTCGTAGCAAGGTGCCTCAGGGGCTTTTGATGCCCCAGGCCAGTTTTTCAGCCGTCAAATCCGTAAAGTGGCCTCCCCCCTGCTGAGCCTATCAGGGCCACCAATCAATTAACCCGCGAAGGCGAAGGCGCGTGTAGTACCTACGTTAGCGCACGAGTGTTCGGAGGCCCCTTCCTTTCCACCAACACCACCCATAACCTTTCACATCCGAGTTTTCAACATCACAGTTAACCACCAACGCACGCCGACAGATAATTGCAATCCGGAACGTGGGCGTTCAGAAGACGAGCGAGTCTTACGGCGATTCTCGATTATACAGCCTTCCTTTCAGAGTAATCACTACTCGACGAAGGCCACAGCCACAGCACAACGTAACCACGGCGCGGTAAACAACATGGATGTGGAGGCTCTCCAAGCCCACCTGGGCCAGCTCTTAGACCAGGCTCATGCGAACTTCCAAAAAGTACCCGGATCAGCCGTCGTGACGCGCTATATTCAATCCAGCTATCAAAACGATCCCGTGCGGTCCGCCATTGAGCTAGTTCTCCTCCTCTTCTTCATCCGATACCTGATGGCACCATCGTATTCAACTCGAAAACAAAACTATGTCAAGCTACGTGAGGATGAGATTGATGAATTGATCGAGGAATGGACACCGGAGCCCCTGGTGGCTGAGCAGACATCGTTTGAGGCGACTGAGAGCGAACGTCTTCCAGTCCTGGTTGGGTAAGTGCTGTTTGCGGCCTCTTGCAAGATGTTGATCAATCTTGAAATCCTGTGAAGATGGTGAAAGTATTCATGGCTGACTTGGATTTGCTTTTGCTAGACCGACTGGACCAAAAACCAAGCTCGCTAACGGTCGCACTGTCACGAACCTCGCGTCTTTCAACTTTTACAACTTTAACGGCAATGAGCAGATCAAGGACAAGGCTATCCAAGTTCTTCGTACCTACGGTGTTGGCCCTTGCGGCCCGCCCCAGTTCTACGGTACTCAGGATGTCCATATGAAGACAGAGGCCGATATTGCTGCATATCTCGGTACTGAAGGCTGCATTGTCTACGCGCAGGCCTTTTCCACCATCTCGAGTGTCATTCCCTGCTTTTGCAAACGTGGCGATGTTATTATTGCGGACCGAGAGGTTAACTACTCTATCCGCAAGGGTCTTGAGATCTCCCGAAGCAACATCCGTTGGTTCAACCACGGCGACATGGATGATTTGGAGCGAGTCATGAAAGCCGTGGTCAAGGAACAGGCACAGGCTAAGAGATTAACCCGTCGTTTTGTTGTCACAGAGGGTTTGTTTGAATTGACTGGTGATGAAACTGATCTACCTCGACTGGTTGAGCTCAAGGAAAAGTACAAATTCCGTGTTATTCTTGATGAGACGTGGTCCTTTGGCGTTCTTGGCCGCACCGGCCGTGGCATTACTGAGGCTCAGAATGTGGATCCTCAGGCTGTTGACATGATTATTGGTTCACTTGCTGGTCCCCTCTGCGCTGGTGGAGGTTTCTGCGCTGGCCCCAAGGATGTCGTTGAGCACCAGCGCATTACGTCCTCTTCATACACCTTCTCTGCTGCCCTGCCTGCGATGTTGGCTGTTACTGCTAGCGAGACTCTCAACTTGCTTCAGTCGAACCCTGACATCTTAACTCAATGTCGCGAAAATATTAAGGCTATGAAGACCCAGCTGGATCCCCGAAGTGACTGGGTCATGTGCACCAGTTCTGCTGAGAACCCCATCATGTTACTTGTGCTCAAGCCCGATGTCATCAAGGCTCGCAAATTGGACCTCGAAGATCAAGAGCGCATCCTTCTTGACTGTGTTGAAGAGGTATGGATCTGGCACCCTAGAAAATCGATAATGAAAACAAAGACTAATTTTACTTATAGGCCCTTGCTAATGGCGTCATGATTGCTCGAACCAAGACACGACCCTTTGCTCATGCCATTAAGCCGAGGGATGGTACCTGGTTCGCACAACCGTCTCTAAGAGTGTGCATTACATCTGCTTTATCCAAGAAGGATATTGAGAAGGCTGGTGTGGCCATTCGTCATGCAATTACCAAGGTGATGACAAGGAAGACTAGCAACAAGGCAGTATAAGCTTCCAGCAATGTTGCACGCATACCTGGCTGCATAGATATGGAGGGATGCTTCACACTGAGGTTGTCCAGCCTTGACTGCGTGTGTTCCTGTGGACTACCTATCGCCCGTTGCCACGAAGTAAATGGAATTTAGTAATGTCATAGCCTCATCGGGGGGGTAGTAACGATCGGCTATATATGTGAGCCGGGTTGTGTATAATCGGGATATTGTAAGAAACCTAATAATGATTAATAAATAGATGCAACTAAACCAATTCGCAATGTGATGGGACCAAAACAGGCACCCAAGTGCCCATAATGGCTTGCGACTAGGCGGCCGAGTCTCCGCTTGTGCTCATGGCAATAAGCACATTCGGGGACCCGGAGGCATGAGTGGGTCTGAGCGTCGAGCCTTGAGTTGGAGGGATTTAGAGGTATTTGTTGCTCGAGCGCCGTGACCACGGTGTGCTTCCTGGTGCATGGATGATGTTGGTATATTGTTAAGTTGTTGTGTGGGCCTACTAAGATGTCAGCCTCATGCCTTTCATTTTCCCACAGAAGGAAACATGGCACCCTCTCGCCAAGGTCAATGTGAGAAGAGCAAGATATGGGAAATGAGGAGTGATATTCAGGAACATGTGGCAATTATGACGACGGCGCAAACGATAGGCTAGATGAGGATCTGCTTTTTGCTTTCGTGGCTTTTGGTTTTCTGAGCACAAAGACACTATTGTCTCAGCGCTGGCGCATTCCTCCTACACACCGTCTTACGGAGTCGCATGCGGGAGTCAGCCACGCTCCCGCGCCAAGGCCCAAGCCGCATCCCAAGCGCCCTTGGGCTTCATTCCATGGCCGAGGGAGCTTTGCATTCCAGCGGCTCTGGCTTGTCTGCACTGGGCAAGGGCGGCATGACCGCAACTTTGTGTGTGTGCATGAGCGCGTATGATTTGGTTTCCCCCTCTCCAAGGGCCGTGTTTGGGCTGCTATCGTTGTTGTTGTTCCCTCATCTCGTCTCCCTTGTCTAGTGGGGAAAGCCATGTTGGTGTTTGCGTTGGCAAAACGAGGCTTGGGATGGCTGGGCCCAGACATCAGGAGTCGGAAGGGCTAGAAACGGCCACGGAAAGACAGAAACAGCACCTGCCTACCCTCCTTTATTTACTCATCCCTCCTCCACGCTTCTGCGTTCGTTTTGTTCTGTTTCTTCACCCACACACTCACTCTGTTTGCATCTGCCCTACGGTCCCTAAAACCTCGTTATTTACTCTCTCTTAGTCTCTCTTTTTGGCCCTGCACCTCAATTTGCCTATCTCGTTTCCATTCGGACTCCAGAGTTGCGTATTATTCTCCTGCGCCCTCCCGTATTCATTCTCTTCTGCGCCTGACTTGCGAAACGCTCCACGCTCAAGCACTCCACGCTATCACAATCCTTGAGAAAGGCATTAAGTGTGCTATTATTGTTCTATTATTGTTCTCGATTTTTTTTTTTTTTTTTTGGTTACCGATATCATGACTGTTGCAAAGACTCTTGTGTCGCTTTTGGGTTTGGCTGCTGTTGGCACCGCTCTGCCTGCTGGTATGTTTGAAGCAATTCCATGGCAACAAAATGGGGAATTGAGAGACTGACTGATTTTGCTGTCATAGCTATTCCAGGTCAAGGACTTCAGGAACGTCAAGAGTATGTTTGATTTTCGAATTGGTTATTTGATCATTCGCTGGGTATCATGCTAATCAAGAAGAAAAAACAGTGGGGGATTCACAACTACCATCACCCTCTATCAATACGGCACTCCTACCTCCAAAGCGTCGAACGGATATGCAGTAGTCCCAACTAACACTGCAACTGCCACCGGTTCAGCCGAAAATGATAGCCCGGCCGGGGATGTTGGCTCAGAACTCAATGAAACCAACAAGACTCTTCCCGGTGTCTCCTACGCTCCGTACCGTGGCGATAAAGGTTGCAAGACGGCAGAGCAAATCAACGAAGACTTTGACCACCTTAGTGGCTCGTATTCGACGGTTCGCATTTACGGTACCGACTGTGACCAAGTTGCTCTTGTTCATAAGGCTGCCAAAAAGATTGGCGTCAAGCTCATTCTCGGAATTTGGGACATCAAAGCTGTCCAGTCCGAAGCCGATAAGATCATTGCAGGAATTAATGGTGACTGGGATATAGTTAGCACTGTTAGTGTTGGTAACGAGCTGGTCAACAGTAACCAGGCTTCCCCAGACGCTGTTATTACTGCCATCGAACAAGCCCGCGATATCCTCCGAAAGGCTGGCTACACCGGCCCCGTTGTTACTGTTGATACCTTCAACGCCATGATAGCCCATCCCGAACTCTGCGAAGCTTCAGATTTCTGCGCTGTCAACGCCCATGCTTTCTTCGACAGTACTATCACTGCGGAGCAGGCTGGTTCCTGGCTCCAGAAGACCGTTGAAAGTGTCAAGGCTGCTTGCCCCAAGGACAAGAAGGTTGTCGTCACCGAGTCCGGATGGCCTATGAAGGGCCAGGACAATGGTGCTGCCATCCCCGGCCTCAGTGAGCAGGCCTCCGCCATCAAGTCAATTAAGTCTTCCTTCGCCCAGAGCATTGGCGATCTGGTTCTTTTCTCGGCTTTCAACACCCCCTGGAAGCTAGCTACTATCAATTACGATACCGAGCGCTACTGGGGTATCGACGGCGCCGTTTCCAAGTCGGACATGTAAACCAAAGGCGAGTCTGTTCGGCAACTTGGTTATGCTCGATTTGTTTACTAGTTACTGGCCTCCGACAGATTCATTCATGAATACCTCCAAAAACGAAAACAAAATAGCTATTTGCAAACTTTCTATCGTCATATTTCGAAATTATCACTCCCTTTATTTTTGAGTCACACCTGGGCAGAAATCACCAACAAAACTACGGGACTGGTGGTATGACTTGAACACGCTCATTTTGTACTGAAGTTGTATGCTATGAAACGAAGTTGGTGCTTTGTTTTTTTACGAGAAAAAGAAAGGTTCCGGGAGAGGAGATGCGGATGAAGGCTATGGCACGATAAAGCACGCAGCTTATCTGTGTGTGTAGTCGACCCAAAGCAAAGGGGCGAGGAAGGAGGCATAGGTTGGTTCATCTGACGTTGAAAAGGTCAATGTGAAAGTGGTGAACGAAAAGGAGCAGACGGAGAATGAGAAATGAAATCGAAGGGGATCTTGGTAAATTGCTATCTCGGTATGCTAAGTTTAACAGTGGACCTTTCTCTTTCTTACAAAGAGACTATCCAACCACCAATCTGGCAAACAAGTTATGAATACATGTTATCTCAACAAGCGCGCCCTCGGGCAAAATGGTGCCCCAAATAGCTGCGGTGGCTGTTTCGATGCACCATATGACATTTTGCACGGCTGGATCTTCATACTGTTAAACAGTGTTTGATTGAGGCTTGACAGAATAAATACCACATTGGCTCATCGTAACTGGGTCATAGCTCGAAACAGGATGGTATTTTATATATGTTCTCATTCAAGAGAAATTGTAAAACAATGCATGTCCGTATCATCCCCTGTTTAAGAGAAAGAAAGAAAAAAGAAGACTGATGACTATCGTATTTGATCTTGTTGACCAGGTTCGTGTTCATGTGTATACGCAAATCTCCGTGCCGGGAAAAAATAGGCATGTTTGCGATTGATGACGCCGAAAAAATAAACATTTAGCAAAAGGAAAATAAATACTAGGTAGTGAAGCAGAGTAAAAGACATCTGTAGCATGGTCTGTCTGGATGATGAACATGACTAAAAGGAAACTGAGGAAGTGCTTGATTGGCTTGGTTCAAAAAATATATGGACGCGTCTTTCGGCGTGCCATCATAACCCAGCACACACAAAGCTTCGTACGAAGGAAGATAAGGATAAGGTGAATATGAACGTGGTGTAACCCTAGTTTCGCCACCATGCTGATGCGTTTGTTTGCTCAACAAGAAGCATCGCGAGGAGCGTAACACGCGAACATATCATCTATAAAGTTATCCAGTTCGATAACTCGAAATCGATCACCCCAAGGGTCAGCCCAAGCACGATTGGTCCAGGCTCCCGAGAGGCTCGATTTCCATGAGACGACTTCGACATTCCAGCCCATTTTCAGGGCACGATTCGCATAGCTGAAGAAGCCATCAGAGAACTTGGCCGGCCGGGCATCACCCGTGGCCAGAACCAGTGTTCCAGGTGCATCAAAGTACTGCATGACTGACTCACCAATGCGAGTTTGGAGTGTCTCGTCGACCATGTCCTCGACGTAGCGGGTATGAGCAGAGGGTCCACGCGTTTCTTCGGGACTCTGGTCACCCTCCCGTCGGCGGTATCGAAGGTCAACCCGATAGCCTAAATCACGGAGACCCTGAATGTAGATAGGCTCCGATCGATTGGGGAGCATAGAGCAGCCCGCGTTGAGTACCTTGGTCTCGCGGCCGCGAACAAGTAGCTCGTGAAAGAAGGACAAGTTCATCGATGGAAGTGGCGTAAAGCGCACTGATTCTGGAAGAGAATACCTGGCTCGAAGGGCCTTCTGGAAACTGATGGAGATGTTTGACATATCCAAGAATACGTGGACTCCATTCGACTCGAGGCTCGGGTTTTCGAGTCTGAGGATTTTGTCGGTGACACGCTCTGGAACAAGTTTGTGGACCAGAGTATCGTACTTGACTTTTTCAGTCGGCACCGTGTCGAAAATGGTAGTGATAGGACCATGTTTATAAAACTGATATGAGATAACAGGGTGTGGTGGATTCTTTGGTTTTAATGGTGTTGCAGTTGGCTGTTGAGTGGCAGGTGAGACAGCCTTGGCGGCCTTGACAGCCTTTGGGGAGCCAGATTTTGGTTTCCTCTTGGCAAATTTCGCCAGAGGGGAGGGTTCTCGTCCAGCAGAGCTTGAAGGGCTCGAGAGTGGTGTGGAGTATTGTGAATTAAATTCTAATTCAGATTCCGAACCAGAGCCGGAATCAGAACTCAAACCAGGGTGCGATTTGAGACCAGAGGATACCTCTAGTGACTTCTGCGTGGACGTAGTGTTTGGGGTGGGCTGAGGGGTTGCTGGTCGCTTTAAAATCTGGACTGTTGTCACGTTGCCCGAGAAGCGCTGCACGGTAGGCGGCGAAGGGGTGACAGGGGCAGAGGCGGCCAGTCTATCGAAGAGCTTGGAGAAATCACCAAGAGTCACTGGCTTGTCTGATCCTCCACTGCTGCGGGAGAGGGGTGGAGTCACGAAGCCAAGGGCGCTTGAGGATGTGGGACCCTTTTTGGAAGGAGTTGACAGTAACGATGAGAGGGACTGCAGCTTGGCAAAGTCACCCAGTTTCTGGGAATCAGATCGTGCGCCATCACCTGGAGGAGGCGAATGTTGAGGCGACGGTTGAATAGATTCGAGTGCCATGACGAATAATTGAGTCTTCTATAGACATAGATGCGGGTGGACAGTTGCATGAACAAGTTCCACCGTGATTTGATTGCTGAAGACGTCCGCGTATCTAAGCAACAAGTGATACCCAAAGAACGAGAATAATTTGATAAATCTCTTGGGTAGTAACCAGGCCCAAGCGGTGCGTCTAGGCCTGCAGCTTGATGGATCCGAACTGGCGGTGTCCAGAACCGTTGGAGCCGTTTCGACGGGGCTGGAGAAGCTCGGAACGGGTCCGAGTTTAATCGAAGCAAGCAAGCAGTGTGAAACAGAAGACAAAGATCAGAAAAAGCGGCCGAATGAAGATGTGGATATTAATGGCATCAATAAAACGGAAAAGGAGCAGGGGTAGGAGCAGTTGGAAGATTAACAGAGACTTGTCTGGTGTCGGGTGAGAAGGTAATCAAACGTGATCTCTGTCCGGCGGGCTGTGAGCAAGGTGGAGAGGTGGTGGCGTACGAATACACGTGATAGTGACAGAAGCAAGTTCAGAAACCATACAGCACAGTCAGCTGCAATGTAGAGATGAGAGAAGGAACAATGCAGATCAGAGATGGGGGTTAAAGTACTTGTGTGTGTGTGATAGAAGAGGGAGAAAATGGCCAGAGAAGCGAAGATTCATGAGTCAAGCTGCCAATGAATTGGTAGTCAGAAGCGCCTGGAAGGCCTCTCGCAGTGCCAGGCCTAACCACAAGGCCTTGGGTGGCGAATGGCACACGCGCCAAAGCGTTGATGCGGACCGCTTGGCCAATGGGACATGCCGTTTCAGCCATCAGGTCTTTCACGAGACCACTGACTTGGCCAACACACTGGGCGTCCCCACTGAAACACGCTAAAAGCCCACTGAATGCGCCTCTTTTTACGTCGGGCAGCCCGCCAGCTCACAAGAAAAGTGGTCGGCCTCCGGAAAGCGGGGTTCCGTGGATGCTCGAGCAGATGCTGAGCCATGTAGCGTTTACACCAGGAGTAGAACACTCTTAAAGCTGTAACCTCCTCAGTCACGACATGACATTGGAAGTAGCAACTCCAACCTATGGGGGAAATAAATGTTCACTAGGTGCCTGCAAACATTCTGATGCTCAGTGCTTCCGAGCTGATACTAGAATGGAACCAAGCAGCCAGATCTCCATTAGTTCATCAACACCAGCAAGTGTCATCAGATAGGACACAAGCACAATGACAAGTCATCTGTAATTGCCCATACTATTTACTATTTAATACATCGCAGTATATCTAGTCATTCATTATGCATCCAAGGGGGCACCACCAAACTCCCTTGATTGAAGCATGCTAAAGTTATGTTGACTTCTTTGTTTTTTCTTTTTGAATCGCACGCTATAATCCATCATTTTCAAGAGATGTCTTGAGCCCCCATGTTGCGCTCGTATTCGGGAACCTAGCCGACTAGAATTTGACAAGGTGGTATGTTGCCCTTCTTCCAGAAGCAGCGGCTGATGATGCACTTCTCCGACCAAACTACTCTGGGGTCATCCTGAGAAAGCCGCGCTGGTGGTAACTTCGATGTAACAACTTTGGGAGTGTGGGCCGAATTTCACATCTTTATATCACGAAGAAGAGATTCCTCCTTGTTGCCTCACCGCCGGATATCCAGGCTTGCCCTTGAAGACTCTAGGCTCGGCCTCACAGAGCTGCTTGAGCTTCGTCTCCGTCGTGCCCTCTGCTCTCCTGGGTCAGTGGGATTCAAGCCAGTGGATTTGGCAAACATGTTCAGCACGTCAGTGAGAGATATGACACCGCTCAATCTTCCGGACAAGCGCGCTCCTGCTAAAGCCGAGGCAGGGACAGTGGAGACAGGGACAGCGGAGGCTGTCACAGGCGAGGGCGGCGCAATTGGTGTGATGGCTGAAACACTTCCCGCAGTAGACAGACTGGGTTGAACTGGAGGAATTGCCGTGGTGAAGCCCTGTGGTCCCATTAGAGGTGTGGCGGGGGCAGAAGGAGAAGGCGAGGCTGATTCCACTATCCACATGCGATGCGATCGTGTGGCAACGAGCTTAGCAACGGTATGGGCGAGGGTAGAGTATGGGTTGACGTAGAAGACAGGAAAGACGTCGCGGCCTTTTTCTACTCCGCGTTCATTGAGTATGACCGAGATGAAGTGCATGCATGATTGGCCAAGGAGATGTGCGTTCGAGCTGCTCGTGAGGTGTCGAACATCTTTAGTGGAAATGTTGCCCACAACGTTCAGCCCATTGTCAACAACAGCGACACTGGTGAGTCCCTCATTATGCATAAGGGTAAGAGCCTCGGAAAGAGGTGCGTCGGAACTGGTATAATGGTTAGCACATTGGGATTTCACTTAATGACGCTACAACGTACTTGACAGAAATGATTTCCTTAGTTCCAATGCCCAACTCTCGGAGGATCACGGGGTAGAGTCGCTCAATCGTAGGGAAATTGACACCCTCATTCCAGAAGAACTCGACAAGCCGGAGCTGACTAGCTATGCCTACAACGTCTCCCGCTGGTGCTGTTACCAGTAGTCTATGAATTCCGCTGCCCAATACTTGAACCGCTTGCGAAAGATCTTCGGTTGAGGGAAGATTTACCAATGATTCTTTGCGGAAGAGGGGATGAACATCGCGAAGGGGGATCTGAGTGCCTTGTTGGGCTTTGGCTAGAATTCCGTTGAATAGGTCAATCTGATCTTCTTCCGGCTTTGCCAGCCCAACAACGACAAGGAGGTAGACATTGAGATCGGTGAAATCGAAAGTAGAGACCGCGATCTGAGTGTCGGGGTTCTCGCGGACGAGAATGACATTGGTTGGACTTTTCAGGAGCAACTATGTTCAGCGATCTTGGGGTCAGTTTCATAATCTCAATGCAAAGCTCAATGTTTTTGAAGTGGTGTATCCTGGAGCGGTGTAGCCTTGGGGGCTTACCCTAGTTGCATCTTCAATGCTGCTGTCAAGCTCTACCCACTTCACGTCTTCCGGGGACACGAGTTCGCCGATGGTGATATCGCGCCAATCTCGACCGGCAAACCGGGGGTTTCCGTGCTTGTTAGCCGAGGGTGGGTGGTTCAAGAGTTCCTGGAGGGCGGCTTGGGTAAATGATGGGTGTCGATGGGAGCGCGGGGATGCTGGCGCATTGCGCAGGCCTTCAACGAAGCTCTGGCGATGAGTCGACTTTGTTGCAGTAGAAATGGGAGCGGAACCGGCGGAGATAGATACGGAGGGCGATCGTTGATTGAGAGTAGGTGGTTTTTGTGAAGTAGAGGAATTGGAAACCGCGCTGGCGAGACTGGTCGAACTTGTAGCACGGGTATCCTTGAGCTCTCGGGAGACAGAGCTCTGAGAAGGATCCATGATGAAGAATGGCGGCGAGATGACCCCGCGTTTGTTGGCAATGCGGGATGAATTGGCTTTCGGCGGTCGAGACAGCAAGGGGATTGGGCGCGAGATGAGCAAGAATACTAGTAATGAGAGGAGGACCAGAAAAAAAACAGGGAATTGGTTTGCACCTGATTACGGGCGCGAAGAGTAATAAAATGGAGAGAACAAGATGCAGCCGTGATATAGAGGATGGAAGACGAGAAGCAAGGTAATAATGTCGTCTGATAACGTCTAATCAAGCAACACTGAGTGGATTGAAAAGAGTCACAAAGATCATAAGACAGGTTGCCAAGAGGTACTTTGAAGATGGGAGAAGAATGGCAGCGTTGGATGGTGGAACAGGCAATCTGATGACGGGACGGCTGAGCGAGTGAGGGGCGCAAGTGCACGAGGTACAGACTGAGGGGTGCAGTAATCGGGAGACGGAGGAGGCGGCTGGTGACGATGACATAGCTCCAGTGTGCATCAATTGGGTAGCGTCAGAGGCTTGCAGGTCGGTACTTCGTTGACTGCCCACAACGCGCATGACGCCATGTACCCAGAGGCTATTGCAGCACAATCGCGGACCTGTCACATCCAACTATACCGGGACAGGGAAGTGCTTAGCTCGACTTGGGATCATGGCTCACGGCTGGTCCTAGACCAGAACCCAGAGACGCAGCTTTAAGTCCGTACGGCCCGCCCGCTTGAGTGGAGCAACCCCCGCGATTGGTTCCCCATATAGCTTCTGCCACGGGGAAGAATGGAGTGACATTGCTGCCCTTGGACCACAGTTGTCATCGCCGTAGCATAATGCGCGGTACCAGTGCGCGTAAATTCTAGAGCAAATCCAACCATAGTCTGCAGCACGTGGGGCGAGGCTGAAGAGTGACGATCATTTTTCGTCCCGAGAATCCCGATTACTTCTACACATAGAGAACCCATTCTTAAGCACAATTAAATCGTAGTATGCTGCTATATGTACTTAAAAGTGTGATGTACGGCTGCAGAGAGATATGTCCACCTTTAAACTTCCCATACCAGACCGGCTGCTTAACACAGCAGTGCTCCCACAGCCCGCATATGCTGCCTTATCGCCACTCATTTCTCATGAGCCGGAACCAACTTGAAGATTCTGAGAACAAGTTCTACCCCCAGCAGCAAGCTAAGGTGTAGGTAACGCCGCACAGGCCGAAGTAACTCAATCCTTTAATAAACAGGGGCAGTGCGGTATTCGATCAGGTATCCCAGAAGATTTTCTGGATAAGATTTGACATATTCAGACAACGATAATTACTGATTATTAAATTCTAGTACGGCTATCTATTGCACGTGTTTATAATGGTCCCTGATTCACAATCAGCGTTGCATGGCGAGTTGCACATGGCTTGCTTACCTATAGAGTGGTCCTTCCATGCATTTAACTCTCCAGGCCTTTGTCTCCGCGCTGTAGTCATATGAGGGACTGATTTGCAGCGCTAAGTTGTCTTTAGATTCTGATTTGGTAGACGCCATGATGTTTCTAGTGAAATGTCTCTGATACCTCTTTTATGTCCTCGTCATGACTGAATTCAGCAAACGTGTATGGCATGCGCAATTTGCACACAGCTTCTTTGAAAAACTTCTATTATTACTGTCTAAAGCACCAAGAAGAGAATTTTTTTAATAAAAAAAAAGAGTCTGGAACCCATGTCATTAATACGGGAACTGTAGACGGACTCAGAGCCTCCGTTCAGTCAGTTTCTCGTCGGTGGTTGTATCGTTGGCAAACGGGATCGTACCTTAAGCCGCAGCTAACCAAGTTGCATCCAGACTGCAGAATGCTCGATATTGTACATTGCACATTGGGTGATAAAGACCCTAGCATAAGGACAGCCTTGTATCATCAATAACTTGCAAGCGTCAGTAACATGAATTAGCTTTGACATTCCGAGAAAAACAACACTACAGCGAAGCCATGAATTCGTAGCACAGCTGCCTAGATACAGATAATAGGAGAATAAAAGATAAAGGAGAATAATCCAGAGTTTGAATTATTATTCATTTTGTCATTTTACTCGCCAGGTACAATAATGCCTCGCTCTCCTCCCATTCACCATCCCCACATGCTGCTCACCTCGGGATTTGAATTTTTGCGTTGTGATTTACCCAGTATTTAATTGGTTCAAATGGCTGTACGCTAATGACGCCGTCGGACAAGCATGTCCGAAACTGGTTCAATTACGTACAGCACCGCCCCCCTTATTTATTATGGACAGCAAAACCTGCCAAGGGCTGTCCATGCTTGTCCGGGCGATTCCTTTGGCTGGCAATCCAGTGATTCTTAAACTTTTCGTAACAATTGGGTCATTTCTGACATGGGCCAGGGCTATTGCCGAGCTCAGCCGAAACCCTGTGCGGCGACAGTAACGGAGCCACCCACGTAAATACCAATGACGTCTAAGGGAACCAGGGATTCAACTTAGAATGGTTTATCTTTCAATTGTATTGTACAAATGGACCAACAGAAATATGCAAGGACACAATGTGTCTTCTCAGCATGCCCTTTTGCCACTCAGATATTATTTAGCCAGTCATGCCAGTTAGACTACTCTACAGAAGCATGCGCCTAGGATCTTCAATGTACTCCTTTACCTTAACCAGAAATTGCACAGCTTCTCTACCATCTAACAAACGGTGGTCGTAAGTTAGGGCGAGGTACATCATTGGGCGAATCTCGATCTTGCCGTTGACGGCGACAGGGCGGTCCTTGATGGCGTGGAGGCCAAGGACAGCACTCTGGGGGAGGTTGATAATGGGAGTTCCCATGAGAGAGCCGAAAACGCCACCGTTGCTGATGGTGAAGGTACCACCAGCCATGTCCTCGATGGTCAGTTTTCCATCGCGTGCCTAGGGAACTTAGTTAGTGAAGCCGTAAATCATTCACTAGACTGCTGCTTAAACTCTACCTTCTTGCCCATGTCGGCAATGGACTTCTCGATACCGATCATGTCCATGGATTCGGCATTGCGCACGACTGGAGTCACAAGGCCCTTTTCGGTGGCCACAGCAACGCTGATATCAACGTAGTCTCGGTAGACAATGGTGTCGCCGCCGTTAGGTCCTTCAATCGAGGCATTGACAGCGGGCAAGTCGCGCATGGCAAGAACACAAGCGCGGGAGAATGCGCTCATAAACCCGAGCTTGACGCCCGTCTTTTTGAGAACATCATCCTTATACAGCTTGCGGAAGTCCATCAGATTGGACATATCGACCTCGTTGAAGGTTGTCAGGGAAGCTGCGGTGTTCTGGGACTGCTTGAGGCGCTCGGCAATTCGCAGACGCATGCGGTTCATCTTAACCTAAACAAGGTATCAGCATTTGCATGATAAGTCCAAAAGCTGTACGGGATATCATACTCGACGTTCCTCACGGCTACCCAGAGTAGGGCCGTTGGTAGTCGAAGCCGATGAGGCCTCCTTCTCGGTCGGTCGGGGAGGCTCGGGCTTGCTGGGTGCAGGGGTGACCTCCTTCTTGGGTTCAGGCGTAGTTTCGGGTTTGGACTCTTGTTTCGTGGGCTCGGGAGAAGCAGACTCGGTCTTGGGGGTCTCGGTAGCTGGGGCTTCCTTCTTGCCTTCAGCGGGAGCACCGCCGAGCTCTATGCGGACGAGATCTTGGCCAACCACGACAGTATCCTCCTCGGCGACAAGAAATTCTTTGATAGTGCCAGATTCAGTGGCGTTGACAGCGACATCGATCTACCTGAATGTCAGAACAGTTATACGGCGTCGCAGAAGGTATCGTTGTGTCGTATTCGTCATAACCGAGGTTGGGTTCGTTTTACCTTGTCTGTCTCAATTGTAGCAATCTCCTCGTCAACCTCGACGTAGTCGCCGATGGCCTTGCTGAACTGCTTGAGGGTTCCCTCCGAGATGGACTCCGCCATCTGAGGAACTTTGACGACACTGTCTGCATATGTGCGGACACTCTGCATCATCGCAGGAAGCATGATCAGAGGGTGACACTGAGGATGGCGACGCAGGGTGCGCGTTGGCACTATGCGAACAGCAGTGGCTAATCTTCGCGACAGCATCTTGTCCTGTAGAAGAGGCGTTTGGAGGAAAAGGGAAGTTGTGGACAGAGAAGTGAAAGCAGTGAGGAATTGGAGTGCGAGAGGGAAAGCGGAAAAGAGCACGGAGGAATACCTGTATGAACTGGGCGGGTACTCCGGCACAAGATGCCCGGCAGCTCAAAACCTGGCTGGGTCCAGTGACTCGAGACACCGAGATGGCATAAATCAGTTGCCGCTACCGCATGACCAGTGACGAGCACACCCGGGGTCTTTTTTTCTTTCCTACTAGAGTCATTAAGAATAAATTTTCGCGTTGGTTATTTTCAATTTTATTTTTAAAAAAAAAAATTAAGCCAGTATCAATCCAGGCCACAATTCACGCGGAACAAACATGAAGTAGGTGGGACTGGGTACTTCGGGAGGAGGCTCGCGCATTTAACACAGGTGCTGTTTCGGGAACCAGCACTGGAGGGCCGGCTTCTCGTTGCTTTTCCCAGTTTGGGCAGGGCTAAAAAATTCGCCATGTACGTACCGTAATGACTCCCATCCATGCATGAATCGGAACATTACTTTCTCCAGCCTCATCCTCCGATACTGTGCTGGACTTTGAGGCACAACCTGGACATTCGGAAGATGTGCTGTAAGGCCTCGGTCTGGCATTTTCTCCTGGACACCATAAATCCTGAGAATATTTGTTTAGTTAATTAGAAACGACATCATCACTTTCAGTCATGCTCATGCATCTTTAGCCTATTTCCTGCGCATATCATTTTTACTCACATGCTATGCGTGTGCCTTTCCCACCGCCTACCGACAATTCCATTGCAATCCTTTCAAGACTGTGGTTTTTTTGCGATTAACGAGGGTGATATTTGAGTAGAGTATACTAGGATAGAAATTAGTAACCTCATTGCATTTTATTGGCCGGGCCGGTTTTTCTTGCTGGAACGCAAAGAAAGACTGGTTCTGCAAAATAAAGCCGATTGACCCTTGGAAAACTAACGCGTGTGCTTTTTTTTTTCTTTCACGTTGCTGCGTCGCCTGGCTACCTGGGTACCACCCCACCAAGTTTACAGCAGACCCCCTCCCCCACCGTCCATATTCTTAACCCTCTCTCCCTCCAACTAGAAGCCTAAATTCTTCGTCTGCAAAACGAAGCCCAAGCCCGCTCGTTGCTTGCTTGTTTGCTTCGGCTTCGCAATCTCGGCGGCCTCCTCCCTTCGCTCCCGCCTTACCCTGCAACGCCCTTCTCCTCCGCAAGTCGTCTGCTGGTGGACTGCACCACCAGCACCCTCCTCCCACAGCCATGTCGATGCTCCCGCCAGAAGTCCATGCAGAGCTGACCCAGCTCCTGCAGGCTCTGCAATCTCCTGAAAACAGCACTCGATCTCAGGCCGAGGAGCACTTGCAGAGCAACTGGACAACTACCCGTCCCGAGGTCTTGTTGATGGGCCTTGCGGAGCAGATCGGTGCTGCCAGTGACACTGCGGTTCGTCCCTCTTGTCCCTCACTTCGACAACCCACCACTTGCAACTCTAGTAACACAGAGGCTAATGGTTCTTTTTTTCTCTCATATAGACCCGTTCTTTTGCTGCCGTCATCTTCCGCCGAATCGCTTCCAAGACCAGAAAAGTTGAGTCGGGCGAAAATCTAGATCTCTTCTACTCCCTCGCCAAGGATCAGGCCGCTGCCATCCGCCAGAAACTCCTCGAGACCCTCGCCAGCGAATCCGAGCGACTCGTCCGCAACAAGATTAGCGATGCTGTCGCCGAGGTAGCTCGTCAATACACCGAAAACGGTTCGTCCACCAACCTGGCTGTTGTGCCGGCACACTGCTGGTATCGTCGTTCCCCGCTAGCTCCCCACCATTAGTGCTAATTACTGTTTTTTTTTCTCAACAGGCGATTCTTGGTCTGAATTGCTCGGGGCTCTGTTTCAGCTCAGCCAGGCCCCCGAAGGCGAGAAAAGAGAGAACGCTTTCCGAGTATTCGCCACCACCCCATCCATTATCGAAAAGCAACATGAGGAGGCAGTTCTGCAAGCCTTCCAGAAGGGCTTCAAGGACGAGGCGGTTATGGTACAGCTCATTCGCACCACTTGGCCAACAGCGCTTTCAATGCTAACGATAGTGATAGGTGCGCCTTGCTGCTATGGAAGCCTTTGCCTCCTTCTTCCGAACCATTAGCAAGAAGGGTCAGGCGAAGTATTACGCCTTGATTCCTGACGTCCTCAATATCCTCCCCCCAATCAAGGAATCGCAAGACTCGGACGACCTGAGCAAAGCCCTTGTGGCTCTCATCGACCTTGCCGAATCGGCTCCCAAAATGTTCAAGCCACTTTTTCACAATCTGGTTCAGTTTAGCATTGGAGTTATCCAGGACAAAGAGCTTGACAACATTTGCCGTCAAAACGCCCTCGAACTCATGGCTACATTTGCCGATTACGCTCCTTCACTTTGTCGCAAGGATCCTTCATACACCAACGATATGATTACCCAATGTCTGAGTCTAATGACCGATCTTGGCGAAGACGATGATGATGCTGCTGAATGGCTGGCCTCTGACGACGTGAGTTCCGGCCCCTTTCTAAATTTATTCTCGTCCACTGCGTTAACCAGTGCCCACAGCTCGATCAAGATGAGAGTGACCAGAACCATGTTGCTGGTGAGCAGACCATGGACCGACTTGCAAACAAACTTGGTGGCCAAACTATTCTTGCTCCCACCTTCAACTGGCTGCCCCGCATGATGACATCGATGGCTTGGAGGGATAGACATGCTGCGCTGATGGCAATCTCTGCCATCTCTGAAGGATGCAGAGAGCTCATGATTGGTGAGCTGAGCCAAGTTTTGGATTTGGTTGGTCCTGCTCTTCGCGACCCTCATCCCCGAGTGCGATGGGCCGGATGCAATGCTCTCGGCCAAATGAGCACCGACTTTGCTCCTAAAATGCAGACAGACTACTATGACCGAGTTCTCCGTTCCATTATACCCGCTCTCGACTCCCCCGAAGGTCGTGTTAAATCACACGCCGCCGCCGCACTTGTCAATTTCTGCGAGGAGGCCGAGAAGCAGATATTGGAGCCCTATCTGGATGATTTGCTGTCTCACCTCTTCCAGCTCCTCCAGCACGAGAAGCGATATGTTCAAGAACAGGCCTTGTCGACTATTGCCACCATTGCTGATGCCGCCGAAGCAGCCTTTTCCAAGTATTATGATACACTGATGCCTCTTCTCGTCAACGTCCTCCAGAACCAGAGTGAGAAGGAATACCGCCTTCTGCGTGCCAAAGCGATGGAGTGCGCCACCCTTATCGCTCTAGCTGTAGGGAAAGACCGTCTTGGCCAAGATGCCATGACCCTCGTCAATCTTTTGGCCAACATTCAGACCAGCATCACCGACGCTGATGACCCTCAAGCCCAATACCTCATGCATTGCTGGGGGCGTATGTGCCGAGTGCTTGGCTCAGACTTCCTTCCCTTCCTCCACAACGTCATGCCTCCTCTTCTAGAGCTAGCCATGGCAAAGGCTGATATTCAGCTACTCGATGATGATGATCAAGTAGAGCAGATGCAGAATGAGGAGGGGTGGGAACTGGTTCCCCTCAAGGGCAAGATGATCGGTATTCGTACCAGCACCATGGACGACAAGCATATGGCTATCGAGCTCCTTGTTGTCTACGCGCAGGTTCTGGAGGGCTCCTTTGCTCCATACGTTGCCGAGATTATGGAAAAGATTGCCCTGCCAGGTTTAGCATTCTTTTTCCACGATCCTGTCCGCTATATTTCGGCGAAATTAGTTCCTCAGCTCCTAAGCTCGTACAAGAAAGCCTACGGACCCCAGTCAAATGAGCTTGCAGGTCTCTGGACTGCTACTGTTGACAAGCTCCTGGAAGTACTTACCGCGGAGCCTGCCATCGACACGTTGGCAGAAATGTACCAGTGTTTCTATGAATCAGTTGAGGTTGTTGGCAAGGGCTGTCTCACAGCCGAGCACCTCAGCCGCTTTATCGACTCTGTTCACTCGGCCATTGAAGACTACAAGGATCGTGTGGCTCAACGTGCTGAAGACAAGGAGGGGGCCACCGCAGACGATGTTGAAGATGAGGCCGAAGAGACCTTGATGGCCATCGAAGACGATCAAACTTTGTTATCAGACATGAACAAAGCATTCCATGCTATCTTCAAGAACCATGGTGCTGCCTTCCTCCCTGCATGGGAACGACTCATGTCGACATATGAAGGGTTCCTTGCTTCCACTGACCCCACCCAGCGACAATGGGGACTGTGCATTATGGACGATGTGCTGGAGTACTGCGGCCCCGAGAGCACTCGATACGCCAATTATATTACTCAGCCTCTTATCGATGGATGTCAAGATGCCTCTCCTGCAATCAGACAGGCAGCTGCATACGGTATTGGTGTCGCTGCTCACCGGGGCGGTGCTCCCTGGGCTCAGTTCCTGGGTGGCTCAGTCCCATTTCTTTTCCAGGTAACTCAGGTGCCAGATGCTCGTAACGAGGATAACGTTTACGCAACTGAGAACGCCTGCGCAGCCCTTGCTAAGATTCTTCACTACAACGCTAGCACAGTTGGAGACGTGCAGGCTGTCATTACCCAGTGGGTAGAAACGCTCCCTGTCACCAACGATGAGGAGGCAGCTCCATATGCTTACGCATACTTGGCTGAGCTCATTGACCAGTAAGTTTTGCCAATCTAAACTCTGAAGTAAGCTCACAAGTAACTAATTTAAAATCTCACAGGCGACACCCTGCCGTGCTTAACCAGGCCGGCAAAGTGTTTGTATTCATCGCTCAGGCCCTAGAAGCTGAGACTCTCCAGGGACAAACAGCAAGCCGAGTTGCAGTAGCCACGAAGGCTCTTTTAACGACGGCGAACGTGGATCCGATGCCCCTCTTGCAGCAATTTTCACAAGACTCTCAGCGAACGATTATGGGATACTTCTCCTAGGCGCGGAGGACTGACCAAGATCGCTGCAAGAGAGCCCGAATGTGAAACAACAGGCAGGGGCGCCTTCTGGAAGTTATTGCTGGGAGGGCGATAGAGTTGAAACAGTCGGCTGAGGATGATGATGATTCAGATATTTATTAGGACATGCCGCTTCTTATTCCAAATGATACCAAGAAGAGCGTGGGTGGCCAACTCAGACGACGTTGGCTGATTAGCTACGAAGCCCTTACGGCCGACGTGGAGCTTGGAGATTTATTTTGTTCTTTTATCTTCTTTTCTTTTCCCTAAGATGCGCAAGGGCGTTAACCCCAAGGAGTGAGAGGACATATATGGACATAAGCAGAAGAGGATGACCCGAGGCTCGAGGACTATCTATAGCAGAGACAGAGCGGGAATCCAGGAGAGGAGAAGCTAAATGGAGATGAAGAGCCAACTAAAAGGTGGCATAGGTCATTTTGAAGATAGAACCAGTCGCAGCGTCGAGTAGAAGAAATTCCGATGCCATACGTATTGACTAACAAGCATGTTAAACTATTTTTTAGGTTGATGACGTGGATTTTGAAACAATTCTCTTTGTGGCGTGAGAAGATGGCGTGGGTCAGGTTTGAAGACGAGAAAAAGTGAACAATGTGATCTATACCTTTGTCAAAAGAAAGGCGCCGAGAGAGAGACCGGTGGCTATCTGCTTAGTCCCGGACCCAAAATACTGATGATGAGCGGGGGGAAGGGGGTCAAAATGACGTTTGGGGGGGGATGAATATCCCCAGACTAGGGCAAGAACAAAGTTTATTTTGAGTAGACGGGAGAAACAAGAGTTTTGGAGATCTCGAGGCATGGGAGAAATTCTACTGTATAGACATGAGCGATGAAGCTCATGCCGATACACCGAGCTATGATCATAAACGTGCTCGGCCATGAGGGGGCCGTGGCCCTATCTTGCAATGTGCGAGTAATTCATCTCGATTTCGTCTGTGAGTATTTTAGGCTCCGTTATACGGTGCTGGTTGAGGCTGGGGGAGGAGGTGAGACAACACGGTAGGACTGGGCCCATGTCAAGTGAAATTTCTGTTTCGCGCCAGACACGTCTCTTCCTCTTGAGTTTGCACGATTTCTGGTCAAATAGAATGATCGGCCTTTCCTCCTTTTCATCAAGATGAGATGATTTTTCTTCTTATAAGTAACCACAGACGTTCACGAACTCTTGCCCCAAATCAGAGTTGTATTTTTTACAGCACAGATTTATTTGGGGGCGTTGAAAAATTCTCCGGCGTGCGGATCAGGAGACGGGGAGGTTTGTTGACTTGTCATTGCTACTGGACCCTTCTTCTTGCATGCAAGACGCCACGAAGCTGACCCGAGAGGCCCAGGAGGGTTGTGATGTCAGTTACTGCCAATACGATTGGTGGTGACTTCAGTTGGAGTGGAAAGCGGCGGCGGTCTGTCCGGCTCGTCTATGTTTTTATTGTCTTCTTTCTTTTTCTTTGCATCGCATTGCTTTTGTGCGAACAAGGCGACCTTGGAATGGTACGGTTTTCTCGCCCTCAACGTTTTTATTCTTGGCGCCAGAGCCCGAAATGTGGGATGAACGATTAATTAACCAGGAAATGTTTTGTATCAGGGCCGCAATGGTTACCAGGATACCCAGACGCCGAAGCTTCAGAGGGAGAAGAAGCCACCCAATATGGGTCCATGATAGCCTGTAGCGTACCCCTCCTTCCCGTCTCGTTGGGACAGTACGGATACATGCGTAGTTCAGTACATTGGATTGATTGACCTTGGCCCTGGTCTCATGGTGTCCCCGGCCCCAACCCAGGCGCAGTCCCACACGGGAAGGGTCCTTGTGGCTGCACATCCTCAAGTACCTCAACGCGGGGATGCATATAGAAATGGTACTTGTACTTAGCTGTGTGTCCCCTGCAACCAAGCCATGCAATAACTAATGTGCATTGGCTTTCCATTTCCCCCTCCCCCTTCACAACCACCTAGATTGTGCTTGTCGGACTAGAGCGAAGCACTGCACACCATCCGCCATCCGCCATCCACCAAGGGCAAGTGGACTCTTGTCTTGCTTGTGTTCTCGCCTTCTCTCCACTCCACTCTGCCAAATATTACTCCTGCTATCACGCCGGGCCACCTCTTGAGCTCTTTTTTCTCATTGTCCTCCTCTGTATCCTTCTCCATCCCTCATCGGCCCCATTCTCTCCTGCCCGGGCCACCACACCATCAGCCGATTTACGACCCCATCACATTCACGAACCGATCGCCTGGACCGACCGATCTCTATCCCGCAGTGCTTTGCAACGCATCGCGGCGCCAATGACCAAAGACGGCAGCACCTGATCTCCAAACCCCGACACCTTGCACCTTCCGTGTAACAACCCCCCGCGTGTCGCCCGCCTCGCTTCGCTGCCAGTGCCCGCATTTTTTTTCTCTCTTGATCCCCCATCGCCTACCAGTCCTCACCATCTTTCTTCCAACACTCTGGTCCTTTGTGTCCCCAGGTCCGCCACCCTCCATCGATTTCAACGTGTGACAACGAACTCTAGCAATAACCCTTTCACTCGCCTCGACCTCGACTCGCATCATATCTTCCAAGGACTATATTCCTCACTCCTCATTGTGTTTCCTTCCCAAAACTCTTTCTCTCCACTTTGAGCTTTATGACCGCGGACCCAAGGTCGAACAACCACAACTGTTCCCCTGGCTGAGCTTCCCATCCTCTCATCCAACCAGCAAATATTGTCACCGGCTGGCTCTTGCTTGTTATCGCCGACCCCCACCTAGGCGCCTAGCCAAGCTCTCTTGCCAGATGCCGCCGTCATGGATGGCTTCTTTCCTCCTCAACAGCTGCCCTCGCAGCAGCAGCAGCAGCAGCATCAGCAACCTCAACACCAACGACACCACCCTCGACATCTACAACAACATCCTCCTCATGCCATGTCCCCGCACATGATGACAGATCCTACTCTCCTCCCGCCGGGAGACTCGCTCGACGACATCGTTCAAAGTAATCAAACGGAGCTGCACCGTCGACGCAGCATGCCTCAAGCGTATGGAGATGTGATAGCTTCCGGCCCGGATGCCCCAAGGAGGATGTCATCTGTGGCATCAAGCGACATGATGACTTTTGGTGCCGGAAACGACGACCTGGGCTCCTATCAATTCAGCCAATCCATGTCAGCTGGTTTTCCAAACATCAACACGAGCATGACAATGACGGAACAATTAGGCCCCTACATGCCCTCAAACCCTGCCGACTACTCTTCCATATCTCCTGATATGATGGGCACGATGATTCCCTCGACCTTTGCCAATATGTCGGTCGGTCAGGTTGGTTCTCAGATGGCCGGCGATCCTCAGTCAATGGGACTTTACCCTCCAACAGCCGACCCGATGGCTTGTGCATTTTCCCCAAGCCAACTCAATGCCGTTGCCACAGACTTTACCGACCTCGCACCAGAGGATGATCCGATCAGTGTAACACCCACCAATGCCACGACGACTGCCCCTCCATCTGCCTCAGCGCCATCTGCCCCTTCAGCACCTCTCATCGACCCGCCCAATGACGATTTGATTGCTATTGCTCCAACTCTTGGCCCTGTTGAACAATCGCAAGTAGCAACCACCTTATCCCTAGATCCTTCCGCAAACACAGACTATAATTCGACCATGCCACCATTGACCCGCCACATCTCGGGCCAATCCGGCTCAGTCCTCTCTTCCCAGGCTAACTCCCACTCTACTGGCGTCAGTCAAACCTTGAGTAACTCTGTTGCTACCACTCCCACCCAAGTCGGCACTCCGCTCGAATCCAAGGAAAAAACAATATATTCCAAGAGTGGTTTTGATATGCTGAAAGCTCTATGGCTCGTCGCAACCCGCAAGGATCCCAAAATCAGTCTTGGGGCAGTCGATATGTCGTGCGCCTTCGTCGTTTGTGACGTTACCATGCACGACTGTCCCATTATTTACGTCTCTGATAACTTCCAAAACCTGACAGGCTACAGTCGTCACGAAATTGTTGGCCAGAACTGTCGTTTCTTGCAAGCACCAGATGGAAAGGTTGAAGCTGGCTCCAAGCGAGAGTTCGTCGATGATGGAGCTGTATTCAACCTTAAAAGGATGATACACGAAGGCAAAGAAGTTCAGCAAAGTCTCATCAACTACCGGAAAGGCGGTAAACCATTCCTCAACCTCCTAACAATGATACCGATTCCTTGGGATACAGATGAAATCAGGTACTTCATCGGCTTCCAGATTGACCTAGTTGAGTGCCCTGATGCTATCGCCTCCAGTCATGGGGCAAGCGATGGCATGAAAGTCAATTACAAACACAGCGATATAGGGCAATACATATGGACGCCGCCTTCGTCCAGCAACTGGGAGTCTGAGAATGGTCAAACTATCAGCATCGACGAGGTTTCGGGTATTCTGAAGCAGTATTCTCCAAAAGGACACCCCTCAGACTGGCACAAGCAGACTTGGGACAAGATGTTGCTTGAGAATACTGATGATGTTGTCCATGTGCTATCGCTCAAAGGCCTATTTCTTTACTTATCCTCTGCTTCGAAGCGAATTCTAGAGTATGATGCCGCCGAGCTTGTTGGGAACTCATTATCCACTGTCTGCCATCCCTCGGATATAGTCCCTGTCACCCGCGAGCTCAAGGACACTGCCTCGGGAAGCCCTGTCAATATTGTCTTTAGAATCCGGAGGAAATATAGCGGATACACATGGTTTGAGAGCCATGGATCTCTCTATACTGAACACGGTAAAGGTCGGAAATGCATCATCTTAGTCGGACGCAAACGGCCTGTCTTCGCTCTCAGTCGCCGAAATCTAGAGGCCAATGGTGGGATTGGTGACAGTGAATTGTGGACAAAATTATCAACATCTGGTTTATTCTTATATGTCTCGTCGAATATAAGATCCCTCCTCGACCTTCAGCCAGAGGCTTTAGTTGGTACAAGCATTCAGGATCTCATGCGAAAGGAATCAAGAGCGGAGTTTGGACGCTCGATCGAGAAAGCCAGGCGTGGGAAAACAGTCACTTGCAAGCACGAAGTGCAAAATCGACGCGGTCAAGTCTTGCAGGCCCAGACCACGCTTTACCCCGGCGACGCCTCAGAAGGCGAAAAGCCTTCCTTTCTCTTAGCCCAAACAAAGCTCCTCAAAGCCTCATCTTCAACTATTGCTTCCGCAGCTAACGCTAAGTCTCTCAACGCAACCCCCAGATCAGAGTCTGGCAGTCATGAGACTGGCCACGTGTCGCAGCCAGCAGGGGGTTCTCTCGCGCTCGGCTCACAGGATGCTGCACTAGCCTCGGATGATAACATATTTGATGAGCTGAGGACAACCAAGTGCTCCAGCTGGCAGTTTGAATTACGCCAAATGGAAAAGGTCAATCGAATCCTGGCAGAAGAGCTTGGTGGCCTGCTCTCGAATAAGAAAAAGCGCAAGAGAAGAAAGGGCGTTGGAAACGTGATTCGTGACTGCGCCAATTGCCATACACGCAACACACCAGAGTGGCGCAGAGGCCCTAGTGGCCAGAGAGATTTGTGTAATAGCTGTGGTCTCCGTTGGGCAAAGCAGGTAAGCAACAAAACAATGACCCTTCTCTTGATTTGGGGATACGCTAACAAGGAAACAGACTGGTCGTGTTTCTCCTCGAAATTCTGCACGAGGTGGAAACAATGGAAACGGTGACGGCCAGAGCAAGAAATCGAATTCACCAATCCATACCTCACCGCTGCACAATAACATGACGGCCGAAACGCCCAAGACCCGTCATGTAAATGATGAGGGCGCTACTAATAAAACAAAAACAAAAGGCTCTAAGGAGAAGGAACTGGTGAAACCCAGTGGCGCTTCTTCAGTCGCCGGGGTTCAGCCAGCAGCAATGGCGCCACCACCGAGTCATTCGTCCTTGATGGGCAGTAACGCCACATCCGGAATGACTTCGATTCAGGAAGAGCGCGAAACCAGTCCGTCTTAAAACCATGGCGCTGAATCCGGTTTATCACTTCTCTTGTCATTCTCTGCCATTGAAGCTTTCCCAGCAGAGTCTCTCCCGATGATCCGACATTTTGATACCCGCCCGGCTCCAATCATTTTTGGTTCTGATTTCCTTTGCTCATGTTCTTATTTTTCATTGTCGGGTTAGGGTTGTGAGGAGATATGATTTTATGACAACGGAAACTTGCGTTGCTACTTTTGAGTAACTCAAGTTGCGGCTAACGGTATGTTACTTTTGGTTTGTTTTGTTTTTCAAATATGCATTCAACCGATCTTGGGTGCATTTGACTTGGGTTGGAACGGGATAGACACGAATGAATATACCATAAAACACGAGGCGTTTGGGGGTTATTGCTTGGAAATAAAGGGCTGGAACATATTTGCTCACCCCGCCGTATACGCACGCGGCTTGCATTCACAATTAAGGCTCATGACTCGCCAGAATCATTCCCTTGAAACAGCAACGAAGGAGAGGCGGCAATTCTATAGCAAGCATCTAGAATTGTCAGTGAAGAGCATCGTGGCGCGCTGTGCGGTTGTTGGTATTCTTGGCAACTCCTATCAGGGAACAGAAATATTTTGATCTTCGATTCATTTTTCTAATTTCATGATATCAGAGACGGTGGGGAGAAAGATAGGTAAATATGATCTAGTGATAAATGAAATGGATATGGTCATCCTCAGGTGGATTCATTTCCTTCAGCCGCTGGTAGTTATAAAGATAAATTGCAAGATAGCAGGACAACAACGGCCGAAACCACACACCAATAACCATAACTCTGACTCCGTTGCCATGCTGAGCTACGATGCTATTCGTGCGAAGGATTCTAGTCTAGGGTAAGGACGCTCATGTTGCAGTTTGAGAAGTCGATGAACAGATTTGCAAACTGTATAGAGTGATGCTTGGAAACAAGAGGAAGAGGACCCTGAAAGCTGGTACTAGTTTTCCCAAACTTGATAGCTGTAATACATAGTGTGTCCGCGACTTGACAATTCAAACAGAGTGATATGGACGATTGAAAACTGGGCAGTAGAAGTATATCGCATGATGATATGGAAACGAGTAGGTTTCTTTATATTTATACCATCTGGATCTAAACCAAATCTAAATATGTATTGACATCTATCAATCCAACCCTTCCAACGGTTATAGCTCGTCCAAGGTATGTTCTGGTGCCTCCATAGTTCGACTCTTGGTGTTGGGCTCTACTTTCTCTTCCCTGTCCTCGGCCGGCGTTGTGCCCTGCGAGGATCTACGGCGTCGATCTAGGGCTGCAATCTCGTCGTCATAGACGGTCCACTCGGGTACTTGGCGACGAGCACGGTCAAGCTTGGGCTCTTTGGTTTGGGGGTTGTTGCATAAGTCGATAGTCCGAGCCGAGGCCAGTGTGCCATCACTGCACCACGTTTCGCACCAGAGCCACTCTTGAGGGAGGCTGTGGATGGGAAGGTTGAATTGCATGTGATTAGGCAAATCCTGGTCAAGGTTGGCGAGGCTGTTGGGATCGGCTGAAAGGGCTTGGTAGGTCTGACGAAGACGATCACCTGCAGCAATTTGGCGGAAGCGATGCAGGTCGACAACGTAGAGGGCAGAAATGTGGTACGGGAGACCGCGCAAATAGTTTGCCCAATATCCCTGCTTCCAGAAACGGAATCCCTCCATCTCGGTGCGTGAATCACACATGGGTGTGAATCCATAGGGAGCGCCTTCGAGATCGTGATTGACAAGGTCAATCATGTCTGTTCTCACCACTTGGTCTGCATCGACGAAGATGACTTTGTCCAACGAGAGGGGGAATAGTACGTCTAGGAATAAAATCTTGTAGCCCCAGATCTCACGCTGCTTCTCCTTTTGCTGCCGCAGCCAGTGTGGCCACTTGTATGTGACCATTTCATACTTGAATCCGTACTCGGCGGCCATGTGCGGGATAAAATCTTTGAATGATGGTGACAGGAATTGTTCAATGAACCAGAACTTGACCGTGTGCTTAGTATTGCGCATCACCGAGAGCATCATGATATTCAGCATACGCTCATATAGATGCCCACTAGCCACAGAAAAGATATTGATTTCCGCGTGTTCCTTTGCCGAGATGGATTGGGTAAATTTGGAACCACCGAGAATGCTTCCAGCAAATTTGAGGCCTTTGGCTACAAAGCCTTCATTGCCATCTGCCTCATCAAGAACATCTGCCTCTTCCATCCCCGGTTTTCGCTTGAGGCGAGGATACAGCGTTGTACCTTGGAAGTCCATTAGAATAACATCGGTACCTTCGTCTCCAGGAACAGCCGAATAACCCTTGGCGCCAACGCTTTCCATTTCGAAAATATCAGTAGTGCGCCCTTCCTTTAGCTGAATGTTGTAAAAACCAGGGTTGGCTTTGAATTGGAAGAACCCCAGGTTGGCCATCACAATAGTATCGGTAAGGAGCGAATCCTTTTCCGTCGCTAGGACAAGTTGAGCACCCTTGGGAGGGGCTCCTTTGCCTTCGCGGGAGTGGCCCTCAACGAGAATATGCTCGAGTTCATACGTTGCATCGACGTCGTCTTTCGCGGAACTCAGCTTGATGTTGTCAAGATCGTGCACTGAATCCTTTGCTGCCACAAGCCATGCTGGGGGGACATCTAGACTCGCCGTGAGAAGAGCTTCAGATGGAAGACCCTTGAAGATTGCTCTCGGGCCCTTGACACTGCCGAATTCGTCGAAAAAAGGCTTAGAGTCCACCACATATCGGAAGAATCGCTTAACAGGCAATTCCTGGAGTGCCTCCCGTGGGTTCATAAAGAGCTTCAGGTACACACCATCGAGTTCGGATAGAACCTTAAGAATGGGAGCCCACTTTTGGCCTTGCTCGCTGGCAGGGTTTAACAGACCAGCAATATGAATGCTGGCAGTTTCAGGATCGCCAACCTCGAACGCAGTGTACGTTGAGTTCCAAGTAGTGTAGATATTAGTTCGCATTGCTGGCGCGGACTCAAAGATACCCTCAGGAAGTTCAGAAATAGCCGAGAGAGCAACAATAGAAGTCACTTTTGCAAGCTCAAGGGGGCTGGTTAGTTTATCGGCGAGAGCTAGATCCTGAATTGCGGCATAAACGGGTTTTATTCTTCTGTTTTGCTCAAAGGTGAGGAGTTGCTGGAGCTCATTTTCTGTGATCGAATCTCCTGACGCAAACGGCCCAACAATGCGGCCATTGACAATTATAGCACTGTGACCAGCGTTTATGGAAGCATATCCACGGAATTTCGCAAGAGAAAGGGCATATGCTTCGTTGTTGGCCAGTTCTGAAACTTTATACATGGCCAAGAAATCATCAATTTCGATTCCGGCCTCCTCCAAGGGTTTGCCTTTCTCAGTCGCTTTGACGGGAATCGAAGGATTGTGAATCAAGTGTAACTTCAAACCTTCAGTCTTTTGTTGGAATTGAACCGCAGCAAACAGCAGTTCCTGGCCTGCCCCAGTGTTGAGGTCCGCAATAACAACAACATCAACCCACTTTTCCTTATCAGCTTCGCTAGGACCCCAGGTCTGAAGTTTGCAGAAGAGGTCACAGTATTCGCTGTGAAGCTTGTTGACATCAAGGATGCGAACGGATTTGTCGTCCTCGGGGAAGATGTACGGGTTTCTTGTTGTCATTGCACCTTCCAAGAATATTTGTGGCACCCAACTGCCTTCTTCGACGGCTCCAAAATACACAGCTTTCTGTATGATTTGGTGGTCTTGGGATAAGCGACCCCCCATTCCCTGAACCCAGTTGTTTTCACGGGGAACGGCGAAACCATTGACGAAAATTGGCCGAACAATAGTGTCAGCCTTCAATCGCTTGACCCAGACCTGCGAAAGTTCAATTTCGTGGGCAAGGGCCCCCGGTTGGATGATGTCGGTGAACGACAGTTTAGTTGAATTCACCTCGCGGCCATCAATCGCCTTCGTGAAAGCTTTCTCGTCTATGCCCTTGCCAGGATTTTGTTGAATCTCTTCGAGATATACAATGGTTGCTTCAGCACCATATGTTCCGATCAGATGATAAATAATCTTAGCTCGAATGATGGCCTCCGGGGTAGATGCTAGAGGTACGAGACCGAAGCGCAGAACGATGCCGCGCTGCATAAATCGGACGAGTTGAAGAGCATCTGCTAGATCCCCATCATTCGTAAAGTCCACAGGTGCAACGACGTGGAAAATATTGAGTCCCACTTTTGGTAGTTGACCAGGATAAGTGCGTTGCAACAACTATGATACAATGAGCGACGTTAAGGGGAAGAGATTGTCGTTCTACTTACCGCCATCAAATCTTTGGGATATGACGCATATCGTTCATCCTTTTCTAAATCGTTAAGCCAGACAATAACATTATTTTCTTCGGAAACGTCTGTCCAGTCAAATCTCATTGGTTGGTCTTCTGCACCTGCCTCGGAAATCTGTGGGTGTCGAAGCAAAGAAATGGCGTCTTTGCCACTCAAGCCGAGTGATCGAAGTCCGTTGATGAATTTCCGTTCGCGGCGAATCATATCAACAAGCTGAAAAGGTTCTATCTGGCGCTCAATGAGTTGAACCCCATTCATCCATAGGAAGTTGATTCCAGCAGGAATGCCCGCGGCATTATTTCCTTTTTGTTCCGCAACAAACATGTCGGAGACTTCATGAGTGACGATTGAAGCCGAAAACTTTGGAAAGTCTTGTGTGGCCTTAATCAATGCCTCTAGGGGATTTTCATTCTTGAGAATGAACGAAGCAGTTTTGAGACCAAGCGAAGCAAGCTCTGTCGTTGACAAGGGCTTGAGGTCGGTAACATCTTCCTCGGCGTCTAGATTAACCTCTGTGGCAATGGGACTTTGCTTGGAATTTGAATCGGCCTCTCGGTCGTCGATGACAATGTAGTCGGTCCGTTTTAGCGCAAGCTCGACGCCGTAACCATTGACTGGCAATGGGGTGTCAGCGACACTGGCACTGCGTCGATACCGGACTCGATATGACAAGTCTCCCTTAGATGCAGCTTTCCGAAGAGCCTCGTAATATTTGCCGAATGAGGACGAGGAAGGGTCGGCGTAAAGAATTGCTGATGTTCTGTTGTCATAATAGTTTTCATTGTCGATACGATCGAAAGGTAAATACTTCATTTGTCTATGTTCAGACATTAAGAATTAGAATCCAGTGTTAAAGATTTGGACAAGGGATTCATACACAGAGTTTAGCCTGATGTCAACAGCCTGGGCCATATCTGGGGAGCAGTATTGTTTACCATTGGCCAGAATCCATTCAGAACACTCTGTCTGGTTGCTTGTCAAAAATGGCTCCACGGCTGTAGAGTAGTATTGATAATGTGCCTCAATGCGAGGGGCAGCAGATCTAAGTGATAGGGCAAGTTTGAATGTGGATAAACCCTCTTCGCTAGTGATATGACCGTCTTCTTGTAGGACTTGAAGGAATTGAGAGTAGAGTGCCTCGTCTGTCGTGGCTGAAGTAAAGCCACCACCTGCAATTTTATCGAGAAGGGGGAAGTACGACGTCGCATTCTCGGAAGCGGCAGTTTCTCTGTTCCATTGATTAGTCTCTTCATCTGCTTATCTATGAGAATCAAGAGTGGGATCGCCTACAGAAGCTCGAGCAAGTATGGCGCACGTGGGAACGCGGCGTTCATGCCCACATTGATCGAGGGAGCTGCTGAGGCTTGTAAAGCAGTCGCTATAGCCAAAGCTAAGCTCCATGATGATAGAGGTAGCCGTAGCATGGTTGGATGGGCTGGATACAGGCGGTGATTGTATCGATCTTCCGCTGTGCTGAAGCTCTGTGCCACAATGGAGGGGCAGAGCAGAAGCTCGTGGAGCTCTGTCGCGAGAAAATCGGGGCCAGAAAATACAGCCTTTAGTCTCGTGTTGTTTCTTTAAAATATTGCAAGGGTATATGGAACAGCGATTCGTCAATGACACCGAATGTGCCGTCGGCGTCGAGAACAATCAGACGCTGGCTGCAGCCGTGTCATGGAGATGTGAACACCGTCACAGAAGAGCTCGCCGTATCGAGCTTAGCGCAATGACGTCCTGGCAAAGATTTTGGATGTGGCAGAATTCCTTGGTGGGGCTGATCGTGGCTGGTGACAACCTTGCTTGATGACAGGTGTATACTACACGTGGCGAGGGCGGTGAGGTACAAGGAGCTTGTTCCCCCTATAGCCTTTGGGTGCCGCTTGTGGTGTCGGGGGAACAATGTTGCGGGTGGCTTGCGCTGGCAGAATGCCCACACTTTGGAGATGGACACGATACTCAATTGCTTATCCAGGAGTTCGTACGTCGGCCAGCGAATCGCACCTGCTCCACCTCCACTCCTTAACCTCCCCATTCCGACCTGCTGGCCAGCCTGCTTCAAGATCCGCGCCCACGCAACCTGATCAGCTTCGTTTCCCTTTATACTCCGGGCTCTGTGTTGTTCTTCCTTTAATGCCAGAAGCTGCGGCTTCACCTCCCCGCCAAAATGCAGTCGTCCCCCGGAATGTTGACCAAGGTAATGTGCCATGAGGACCAGGCTCCCTCACCGGTAGCTGACACTTTTCGTAGTTCGAGTCCAAGTCTTCGAGAGCGAAGGGCATTGCCTTTCACCCCAAGAGGTCAGTTGACTTGCGCCACCCGTCAACCATTCTATTCGACTCTATACTACTGGCAAGCTAGATCTTAGCTGACATGTCCTCTCAGACCATGGATTCTCGTGTCGCTTCACTCGTCAACCATTCAGCTTTGGGATTACCGAATGGGAACCTTGATTGATCGCTTTGAGGAACACGATGGTCCTGTTCGTGGAGTTGATTTTCACAAAACTCAGCCCCTCTTTGTTTCTGGAGGCGACGATTACAAGATCAAGGTCTGGTCCTATCAGACCAGGCGATGCCTCTTCACCCTCAACGGCCATTTGGACTACGTTCGAACTGTATTTTTCCACCACGAGCTTCCTTGGATCCTCTCCGCCTCCGATGACCAGACCATCCGGATATGGAACTGGCAGAACCGTTCGCTGAGTATGTCCTTACTAGATTCAACTGACAACGTCCCTCAGCCAATGCTCGTCATGCTGACCTCTTCAAGTTTGCACCATGACTGGCCATAATCATTACGCCATGTGTGCTCAGTTTCACCCAAAAGAAGACCTCGTTGTCTCCGCCTCACTCGACCAGTCTGTTCGCGTCTGGGACATATCCGGCCTACGAAAGAAGCACTCCGCACCGACCTCCATGTCGTTCGAAGACCAAATGGCCCGCGCCAACCAAAACCAAACCGATATGTTCGGAAACACCGATGCGGTGGTGAAATTTGTCCTTGAAGGACACGATCGAGGTGTGAATTGGGTTGCTTTCCACCCCACAATGCCCCTCATTGTTTCCGCTGGCGATGACCGCTTGGTGAAACTGTGGCGGATGAGCGAGACCAAGGCTTGGGAGGTGGATACCTGCCGAGGCCATTTCCAGAATGCCTCGGGCTGTTTGTTCCATCCTCACCAAGATTTGATTCTTTCTGCCGGAGAGGACAAGACCATTCGTGTCTGGGACCTCAACAAGCGAACTGCCGTTCAGTCCTTCAAAAGAGAAAACGACAGGTTCTGGGTCATTGCCGCACACCCCGAGATCAACCTGTTTGCTGCCGGTCACGATAATGGCGTAATGGTTTTCAAACTGGAAAGAGAGCGGCCCGCCTCAGCTGTTCACCAGAATCTGCTCTTCTATGTGACTAAGGAGAAGCATGTTAAGTCTTACGACTTCCAGAGGAATATTGAGAGCCCAACACTACTCTCGCTCAAGAAACTAGGAAGTGCCTGGGTTGCTCCCCGAACTTTGTCATACAATCCCGCAGAGCGATCCGTCTTGGTCACCTCGCCCATCGATGGTGGCTCCTATGAGCTTGTCAGTCTCCCCAAAGATGGCTCTGGTGCAATTGAGCCCACAGAGTCCAAGCGCGGCACCGGAAACTCCGCTATCTTCGTCGCACGCAACCGATTTGCCGTCCTTAACACCTCTGCTCAAACCATTGACATCAAGGACCTTTCAAACAACACGACCCGCTCTTTCAAACCTCCTGTCGGTACCACAGACATCTACTTTGGAGGCACCGGCAATCTGTTCATAATCACTCCCACCGCTGTCCACCTCTACGATATTCAACAGAAGAAGAGCGTTGCAGAGCTTTCTGTCAACGGTGTCAAGTATGTCGTCTGGTCCAACGATGGACTGTATGCTGCTTTTTTGAGCAAGCACAATGTTACCATTGTTACCAAGACTCTAGAACAGGTCAGCACCCTCCACGAGACAATCCGAATCAAGAGTGCTGCTTGGGATGATGCCGGCGTTCTTCTGTACTCGACTCTGAACCACGTCAAGTACACCCTGCTGAATGGCGACAACGGCATTGTGCGAACTCTTGACCAAACGGTTTACCTCGTCCGTGTTAAGGGCCGTAACGTTTATTGCCTTGACCGTGCTGCCAAGCCGCGTATTTTGCAAATTGACCCAACCGAGTATCGATTCAAGCTCGCCCTCGTGAAGAGAAACTATGAAGAGATGCTGCACATTATCCGCAACTCAAGCCTTGTCGGTCAATCCATCATTTCGTACCTCCAGAAGAAGGGGTATCCCGAAATTGCGCTCCAGTTTGTCCAGGACCCTACAACTCGTTTCGATCTTGCCATCGAGTGTGGTAATCTGGATGTGGCCGTGGAAATGGCTAAAGAGTTGGACAAGCCCAAGTTCTGGGCTCGTCTTGGCACCGAGGCTCTGGCCCACGGTAACCACCAGGTTGTTGAGATGTCGTACCAGAAGCTCAAGCAATTCGATAAGTTGTCATTCTTGTACCTTGCCACAGGAGATCACTCCAAACTAGCTCGTATGGCCAAGATTGCAGAGCACCGGGGTGATTTTACATCTCGCTTCCAGAACGCTCTATACTTGGGAGAGGTCGAGGACCGTATTCAAATGTTCAAGGAGATTGATCTCTGTGAGTTTCCAATCCACAGCAGTTGACTTTCACACTAACCATGAAATCATAGATCCTCTTGCTTACATGACAGCTAAGTCGAATGGCTTAGACGAGGAATGCCAAGCTATTCTAGAGGCCACTGGGCTCACTGAAGAGCAATTGACCGTGCCGAAACTAGGTGCACCTCTGGTTCCTTCGAAGCCTGTTGTGCCTACATTTAAGGCCAACTGGCCTACCAAGGCTACTTCACAATCCTTCTTCGAGAAGGCTTTACTTGGCCAAGTTGAGGGTCTGTCCCTGGAGGACGAGCCTGCTGCTAATGCCACCGGGTTTGATGATGCCATCGAGGATGACTCGGCTGCTAAGAATAATGGTGCGCTCGCTGAAGAGGATGATGAAGACGCTGCCGGTTGGGACATGGGAGATGATGATGTTCCTGATGTCGAGAGCGACTTTGTCAACGTTGAAAGTGCTGAAGCTGGCGGTGCTGGCAGCAGTGAAGCGGATCTTTGGGCACGAAACTCGCCACTGGCAGTCGATCACATTGCAGGTGGTTCATTCGAGAGCGCCATGCAGCTCCTCAATCGACAGGTCGGAGCGGTCAGCTTCGCGCCTCTCAAGACTCGCTTCCTTGAGGTCTACCAGGCTTCGAGATCATTCCTTCCTGCATCCGAAGGCCTGCCACCCTTGGTGAACTATATCCGACGTACTCTTGACGAAACCGACCCAAGGAAGGTCCTGCCCATCATTCCTCGAGATCTGGAAACTTTGGCAGCAAATGACCTGCAGAAGGGCTACGACTCCATGAAGGCCAACAAGCTCGAGGACGGTTTGAACCTATTCAAGGGCATTCTGCATGCCATTCTCATCAACTCTGTGTCGAGTGAAGATGAGGTAGCCGAGGCTAAGAAGCTCATTTCTTCAGCTAGCGAGTACGCAGTTGCTATGGATATTGAATTGACAAGGAGAAAGTTGGGAGCTCCCGATGTTGTTGCCAAGGATCCCGCAAAGCTACAGAGAAGCCTCGAATTATCGGCTTATTTCACGATCCCTAAGATCGAAGTACCTCACCGACAACTAGCTTTGCTTAGTGCCATGCAGTTAGCTATGCGCAACAAGAACTATAACTCGGCTCTGAGCTTCGCAAACCGCATTATTGCGAATGGCGGAGCTGCCAAGATTGTTGAGAATGTAAGCTGACGGCTCCATCTTGGATATGTGTTGAGACTAACAATTTATTCAGGCCAAGAAGACCAAGGCTCAGTGCGAGCGCAATCCTAACGATGCTGTAGAGATCGAGTTTGATCAGTTCGCCGAGTTTGATGTATGTGCAGCTAGCCATACACCCATCTATAGTGGAACTGCCTTCGAGGAGTGTGCATTTGATGGTTCCAAATACCACAGCAAGTACAAGGGCTCCGTTTGCCGAGTGTGCGAGGTTTGCGAAATTGGCAAGCACGGTAGCGGCTTGAAGCTTTTCGCCTAGACAATTAATGATGTGGAAAGACAAATATGTGGAATGGAGTTTCGAGTCTTTGCAAAATATGGCCAGATGCGCGGGTGAAGGGATGTGCTGGCGGTCGCTGGTTTTAAAAAGGCTGAACTTGGACGCGGGCAGTAGATGTGGCAAAGGAGTCATGCCATGTCTTTTTAGTATTAGCCTGATTATATATGACAAGTATACGAAACCACCTTGTGCATATTCAAGTGTGATTCACGCTTTATTTCATGGATCCTCCAATGAGGGGAATCTACTTGTCTGCATTAGTCGTACAGTTCCGTGTCATATGATCCCTTCCCGCCATCTATGTAAGCCCGCTTCCATACACCGATGGTGCCTTCTGCCCTATTACACGATTGTCTCCAGCTCGCGAGCGTAACCCAAGGTGTTCTCTATCACCATCTGGCTGATCTCCTTGTTTTGGTTTCCCCCCTCTTCAGCATCAGCGGTCTCGGGGAAGAAGATCTGGCCATCACGGACGATCCAGCCACGGTGTCGGGCAAAGGAAACCACGTCACCCTCAGAATCGAGGAAGAGAAGCGATTTCGTGGAGCTAATGGGCAAGCTGGGGTATGCACGTTCGCTGCTGCTGGCAATCTCGGAACGAATTTGGTTCTTCAGAATCTGGTTTAGAATAACAATTAGCACACCCAAGTTTTGTTGATAGCATCGAGACATCGGCGTACCTCTGAGAAGACACTGTACTCATCGCAGGGAACCTCGCTGCTTTTCATTGCGTTCCATACTCGGTCATAGCTGCCCTCCATTAACCACCTCTCAAGGCGAATAGGGTAGCCCAAATATCGGTCTCCCTCAACGTCAACATCCCCGCCTTCACGGTTGGCCAAGCTCTCAAGTTCGGTGTGAAATTCGGCGTAGCGGCCCTCGGTCAGCAGCAACAGAAGACTGAGACCAGTCACTCGATTGCGTTCAGAAATGTTGGGGGCGAGGACTGAAGATGGAAGCTCATAAAAGGGCTGGAGCTGCTGGACGTAGCGAGTGAAGTCTGGAGGGTTGCGGGCGCGAATAGCGAAGAGAGCGCCCTGTTCGTAGGTCTCGCGGGCGAGGGGGAGAATGTGCGTAGGGGTAGATGTGCTTGGAGTGAGAGCGTTAAGCTTGAGGAGAGCGAGCTTGGCTTTGGAGAGCAGGGTATTGGCATCAGAGTAGCTCATAGATGGAGAGTGCTTGAGCTGGGCGAGGATCTGTGCAAGGTTGCGGTCGGCCATCGTGGATAATGTTGCCTGGTTGGGGGCTGCAAAAAGGATTGTACACCGTTCGGGGAGTGTAATCGAGAGTGAGAGACTGTCTTTTGGTTAGATTTGGAGAAATTGGCTGATCGTGGGGAAAGCTGTTCTGTTGTGATGGGCTCGGCACTGGCTGGGGCTGGTCGAAGCTTCACCAGGCTGCGATCTGTGACGCGAGGCCACAGCAGTTGGCGTAAAGCTGCTTTAGGTAAGGGCGGGAATTAAGAAATTCCGATCCGGTATTATATAATCATATCACTGCATATTCAGAATACCATCATAATCATATGTGAATTGAGGCAAACCCTGACACTGTTTCTGGGGGAATGGAAAAAGTTGATCAGCAAGTGTCTGTCGAAATAAATATGGCTGTTATAATAGAAGCATGGAATTTTAGTGATCCTAAGCTGTGTGTATTCGTATTTTTGATTGAAAAGTCTTGTCGACGCGAGAAGTGAATGGAGACAAAAGCCAACATGGAAGTCAAGATTGAGATAACAGCAACGCGTAATTTTTGCAAGTCAGGACGGGAACCTCGATTTTCTGGACGGTTAACCTGACTGAAGACTTACAATGCTGATAAAACTGCAAGATAATAAATCACGCCTCATACTAAGAATAAAGGCGTTATGGAAGCTAAAACACACAAATATTTTTATCTGATAACAAGAGAACGCTCATTCATATTTGGCTCATACTACAAACAATAAAATAATAAGATACTCGGAGTGTCGGATCTAACTCGAAATGCCTCTCCTAATATTATGCACATTTATGAAGGGTTGTTAGAAGTCATTGTGTTTGGCCTCGTGAATGAGATTATTTAAGACAGGATAAACCACACACAAACTCGCAATCTTCTTCCCCCCCGACTCAAGTATAAGATAGCAATAGCCATAATCATACTGGTCTTCATCTCAGAATAGTTGAAGCCCAGTGCATTCTGCATTGTCTCAGGCATAGCGTTGATGCTCAAGACTAGCACGAACGCTGAATGAGCTTGTCCTGCAAGAAGGCTCGAGCAATAGCGGGCCAGGATCTACCCTCATTTTTGGGTCCAAGCTCTTTCCTAGCTGGGGATAACCTACAAGCATGGCATGGGATTCCTCATCTCCCGTTTTAGTCAGGAAGGGACGAAACGCGATCCCGGGCACTATGGGCTGAAAATAGCAACTGGGGGCGTGGCTGAGTGAACGCACGAGCTAGAGACCGCGGCAGCGGCGGCGTAAGAACATTTGCCAGGGCTGACATCACAGCATTTGGGTGAAGACGAAACTGAACGAAGACTGGAACGACCATATACAAAACCCTCAGCGCAACCTAGCATATTTATTTTCTCCCATGTACTACCTGACGGAAGAGTAATCAGCGGTGCCAACACTCACATTGAACGCGAACGCCGAGCCTGGTCATGGCGCTTGCGCGCAGCGGCCCTTAAATCATGACGCACGGGGCCATTCTCCGACGACCCCGAGATCAACCTGCATGCTCTCCGTACACGACACTATTCATAGCGGCAAATCTGAAGCGGCCAGAGCTGAGCAAGGCAAGGGGGAAAAATACCGAGCCACTCTTTTTTCCCACGAAGAGTGGGTAATTGTTAGATTGCAGAAAAAAGTCTTTTTGAGTATGAGCTTGTGACCGGCTGTATGTGCCCACTCAGCTGAGGCCAGCTGAGGTGCCGTGAGAATGGTTGAGCCAAACAATGTTCAAGTTCATATTCAAATCCCCCCACCTGAAGGCCTGCTGTAATGCGCTCATGGATTTTGACAAGTGATAATCGGCGTGCCATAAAATACGAACCAGGCTGTAAACTAATCATTTTGTGGTTT
Organism: Calonectria leucothoes; assembly: GCA_002179835.1. NCBI lineage: Eukaryota > Fungi > Ascomycota > Sordariomycetes > Hypocreales > Nectriaceae > Calonectria > Calonectria leucothoes. The sequence continues at coordinate 299,692 of NAJI01000172.1, read as the reverse complement.
ATCGCACGAGGGAGGCCATAAAATGGCTCCCCTCCTTCCTAAAGATCTGGAAAATTCGCTTGAGGAATGCGATCCAGTACTTCATGAATAGGTGTACAGATGCACGCATCGTGATAGGCGCACAAGGCATGTAAGCATTTGGCATCTGACCTCTTGGTCATTCTTCTGATCTGCCTTTGATATTTTGCTTCTGCTTCTTCAACACCCCTGCCTTATTCAAGCGGCTACAACACGCGCGACAATCCGGTCGAGGATTCGAACACAAAACGAAAGAAAAGTGGGTGTCGAGTCGTAATCGTCCATCACCCTATTGTTTCAGGAACCCTTCTCGATCTCCACCAAAAACTACTTTGTTCCCGCCACCACCTACATTTCGCCGACATCACAAGCACACATATTTTATCGTGGAGCACGGTGTAATGCGAGAATAGGCGCCTGAGAGCACCATTACTGACTGCGACAACCAGCAACCCCAAGCTTGGCTACCCCACGCGCCTTGCCGCCTGTGCGAGTTGTTGGATTCTGGAGTGCCCCGCCACCCTGCCGCGGTCCGCACAAGCTCAGCTCGCACACGCCCGGACCCGGACCTAGAGCCACAGGGTCCGTCTTCAGATCACTGTGCATTTTTAGGTCGGGCAGAGCAAGCCTCCCTCCCTACAAGAGAACCACCAAAAATCCGCCCATCGGGTTGGCTGACTGACTATCGTACTACCGCCCTTGGACGCACACATAACTATCTCGTCCCAGCCGCCTAAAGATTCTTGGTCCTTACTCGTCTTTCCTTTTATCCTCTGTGTGTTTTCTGTCTTTCTTGTTTTCCAGCTACCCCTCTGGTGGACACCCTAGGAACACGACTCTCAGCCGCTCCAACACCCCACCCACAATCTCACCTTTGGGTTTCCCGCCGCCGTCATGGCGAGCTATCAGCAGTATGCGCAGCTCGGAAAGAACGCTGCCGATGGCTCAGCTGCCAACGGCAGCAATTCGTCATGTAAGCAGCCCCCCCGTATCCCCGTCGCATTCATCTTCTTTCCCTACCTATGCCCCTCCTTTGGGAGAGCTGATAAGCCGATGCTATTTGGTGCACATGTCGTTGGCTGTAAGCTTCCCGACTTGTGGGCTGTCCGCCACTGGGCTGCCTGCTTCTCGGTGACCTACTTTACCTACATCTTCCTTGCTGGCTGAGCTGGTAGCGGGTTAATAAGACGGGGCCACGAACCAGGTCAGAGACGTCGTCATGCAAAGCATGGCATAGACCATGACGGGGTTCAGACCGGAAACGCGCCCCAAAGTGACACTCTTTCAGTACGACATTGATGCCATGGGCCCTCAAACACCCTGGTTTCCAGCATTGAGCCGAGTTCCAGCCACAAAGGATCACGCAAGCTTGCACCTACTTTGGTTGCCCCTGATTTTCGGCCCAGAAGAGCCTGGTTTCTGTTCCAAGAAGGGGGGGACATTCGCCGCCCAACGCACAGCCCACGCTTTCCAGAACCTGAAGCCCAAATTCCCTCGCGAGTCTAGGCCCTCGCGCGCCTGCCTGTCAGCGGGCGAGAGGCCTCAGATCAATCAGTTGGTGGGCGAACGCGGAAGCGGGAACGAGCGATTGCCTGGCGACAGCGCTAGAAGGGCCAGCTGCACCCCAACCGCAAGCCATCCGCAACACAGCGCCCGACAGCCTGGCTCTGCAAGCAAGACAGACAGACCCCCCTGTCGTGGCCCATGATTTCTGGGCTTGGCAGCACAGCTAACCACTGCTGCGCACCACCACGGTGGTTGTTTCCCTTGCACTGCCTCTAGTTCTGGGCGTGATCCGCACTTGGACTGGTCACTCCTCTTATTATACATACACATATTGATCCCCGGGCGGGCCCCCCTGAGTTTGAGTCCGTCTGAATCATCCTCTCTTGCGACATCACTACATTATTTCTATGCGACGCTCTGGGCAGCTCGTATCTCGCGCCACCAACATACCTGTCCGCATCTCATCAGCACAATCCGGCCCTGCCCCCATCAAGACAACGGCGCTTGGCATCATCGAAGGCCCTACTTCCCTGGCCATCCCTGGAGTACTCCTCACTTACCGGCCCCCGTCACGTTACCGACCACTGCTTTTGATTCCATCAGCTTCCCGCTGGGCCGTCCCTCGCTCTACTAGTCTGGCGCTCCGGTTCCCGCGGTGGTTCTGTGTCTCTGTTCTCGCTCCCCCTCAAATGTGAATACGTTACCCGCTGCCGCAACGGGTCACCACCAATCAACCCCTCCACGCACGCACGCAGCCCACGCAACCAGAAGAAGAAAAATATCAGCTCGCCAGCCCGGCTTGATCCAAAGGAGGGGGTGTGCCGCCGCTTTTGCAGCAGCAATACATCGGCCACTGCGCCGGTCAGCATTCATCTCCCGGAAACAGCCAGCCAGGGTCCATTCACTATCCATTCATTCCCCATCCTTTGCTGACATCTCACGTCCTCCCCGACAGACAGAAAGCCCAACGAGATGGCTCCCCCACAACTAGGTGCGACCTTTGTCCCCGGTGGCTTCGATGACTATTATATGCCCGAGGTGGTCGCTCCCTCCCCCCAAAGGTGAGTTTTCATCTGTTTTCGCAATCGCTTTCTCTGTCTTATTTGGCCCCCGTTTTCCTTTCCCGCCCCCCATTTCCTTGCACTTCCGTGTTCCCCAGATCCCTGGCTTCTGCTCCTTTTCTCTTGTCTTGGCCCAATCCGGTCACAACGGTGGAAAGGTGGGGCTGCTGACGATTCTTTGTCCTTGGTATCTAGGGTAACCCCTCAGGTCCCCCAAAACATGCAGGAGGACCTCCAGCGCATGGAGCTGGAAGCTACTTCTGTCGAGCCCCGATCCGACGCCGAGTCTGGTCCGCGTCACGGTCGCGAGCCTTCCCTTTCAACATACATTAACCCCCGCGGAGACGAGCCGATCCGGCCGCCCAAGGGTCCCACCACCGCTCCTGAGGACGACATTAGAGCATACCGGTCAACGTCGGACCGTCTCGTCAGTATGAATTTCGACGCCCCCTCCTTCTCGCCCTTCCCCAAGGTCAAAGGCGACAACATTCCCCCGACAGACGAGGAGAAGGAGGAGATTCTCTGGAATGCTCGCAAGCACGTTCTGCACTCCCAGAATGTTTCCATGCAGATTACCTGGGCCCGGGACGTACTCACCTGGGCCGAGATTTCACAGGACGCCATCACTCGAGAATACGTCGATAAACCCCGCCCCGCTACTCCAAGAATAGAGCACGAACTCCGACTCGATGCTATTAACATCATCACCTACCTCGCCCAGCAAGAACACCCCGATGCTTTGTATATGCGCTCCAAATGGCTTGAATTTGGAAAGTTTGGCAATCGTGTTGACAAGCGGGAGGCCTATGTCGGCTACAAGCGAGCTGCTGACCTCGGTCATGGCCGCTCTGAATATAGAATGGGTATGCTCTATGAGCAGTCCAATGACATGTCCAAGGCCAAAGAACACTACTACCGTGGTCTAAGCCTCAAGGACTCGGCCTCCCTATATCGCATGGGAATGATGAGCCTGTTGGGCCAACATGGCGAGAGCAAGGATTACCAGACTGGCCTCGAGCGAATCCAGGCCGCAGCCGATAGCTCCGATGAGGACGCTCCCCAGGGCGCTTATGTTTATGGCATGCTGATCGGCCGAGACCTCCCTGATATTGCTATTCCTGACGGCCTATTGCCTAATAACCCAGTAACGGCCAAGATGTACATCGAGAAGGCCGCATACCTTGGCTTTGCAAAGGCACAGCTGAAGATGGGCCAAGCTTATGAGCTCTGCCAACTTGATTGTGATTTTAATCCGTCATTTTCTCTCCACTACTACGGTTTGGCAGCCAAGCAGGGTCTTCCCGAGGCCGCACTGGGAGTTAGCCGATGGTTTCTCTTCGGATACGAAGGCGTTTTCAAGAAGAACGAGGCTTTAGCTTACAAGTACGCTGAGGAAGCGGCAGCGGCGAAGCTCCCGACCGGAGAATTCGCTATGGGTTATTACAATGAGATTGGTATCCACGTCGAGAAGAGCTTGAATGAGGCGCGGAAGTGGTACCAGCTCGCTGCGGACCACGGCAACAAGGACGCTGTAGGACGGCTGGAGTCTCTCAACGAAGACAAGACTTTGTCCAAGGCTGACCACGACACCACGACACTCACTCGAATCAAGTCGCAACATGGTTCTCAACGAGGCAAGAGGCCCGATCGCTTCAAGCAGCCCCAACAGATGCCTACTCTTAGCGAGGGCGCCCCTGGGTCACCCTCTAACGAACACCCTCCTCCAGTCCAGGGCCAGGTCTCTGGAAACAATTCTCGTGTCCCACCTGGATCGTCTCTTGGCCATCAACCTACTCTTGTCTCGGAACATGTCAATTTTCCTGATCCTTCGCGAGCCTCTTTTGTTCTTCCTGCCGGTGATCGCCCTCCGGCTTTCAACGTGAGACTTGATTCCATGCAACAACCGATGGCGAGGCCCCAATCGGCTGCTCCATACCCAAAAGATGATCGGCCTCAGCAGCAAGTCCCTTTCCGCTCCAAATCCACAGCGCCTTACCCGGAAGACGACGTGCAAAACCCAAGAAACCCCCAGAACAATGGCCGCTTCCCCCAAGGACCCCCAGCGGACCGACCATCCAGCGCTTTTGGTATCAAGCCTCAGGGCCCCGGTCAGCGCCCGATGCCTGCGTCACAGTCCATGGGTAACCTCCAACCCTCTGGCCCTGGAGGCCGTCCCGATCCGCGTGGAAGAGGAGCACCTGGTGCTTGGGGCGGCCCTGGCCCTGGAGGCCCGGGTGGTCCTGGAGGTCCCGGAGGCTATGGCGGTCCTCGTGGTCCCGGAGGCCCTGGTGGCCCTGGCGGACCTGGCGGGCGAGGCTATCCTGAAGATGATGGATACGGTCGAGGTGGCGGCGGATCTCCGTACCCCCCTGGCGGTCCATCTGGCAACCGGCTTCAGAAGCCACCACCAGGTGGTCAGGCTTCTCCGAACCCCAACTTCGAACGATTCTCTCAGGTTCCTGGCGCTGCCGGCCGTCCTGAGCGGATAAACTCTAACCCCCCAAATCAGCAAGGACCTTCTCCCCAGCACTCACCACCACACCAAGGCGCGCCATATGGGCCTCCGGGCGGAATGGGAGGCCCGGGAGGAGCTGGACCAGGACCCGGTGGGCCAGGAGGACCTCCTCGTGTACCTACTGGACAGGCTCGTCCCGGAATGTCCCCCGCTCAAGGAGGCCCTGGTAGAGTTGGCAGTGCCCCTCCTCCTCAGCTTCAGCGGCCTGAGAGCAAGCCGAGCCCAATTCCAACTGCTGCCACGGCGCCTCCACCCAACAAGGGAGGCAAGGGCCCTGCTACTTTCGAAGATATGGGCATCCCCCAAGGCAAGCAGGATGGCGATTGTGTAAGTGCTCCTCTGTGTGCTCTATGAATCCAACTAACATGTGCATTAATAGGTTCTCATGTAATCAAAGCATAGTTGCTGGCCAATATGGCATAAAATTTCGGTACAACGGCAGGACGAGAATGGCAGGAGAGGGGGCACTTTTCTGCACATTGCCGTGCGGAGAGGCGTTTCAAGGAGTCTACAGAGGACGCATCATCCTTGCAAAATTGGAATCAGAAATCCGCAGAAGTGATGCGGAGGTTTGGCTGCAAGTGGATTTCGTGTTTTTGGAAAGTCGAATTTGTACTAGGTACGACGCTCATGAGCCGAAAACCAAACAAACAAAAACAAAATGGGTATATGGAATTACCATAGAATCCTGAGATGAGAGTGGATATATGATTCGACTGGTAGAGTATGGATGAATCTTGGTAATCTTCCACATGATAATGACGGGCGATGGATGGCACTCGTGGTTTGTTGATGAAATAGACATTTGAAGTGAATCATATTTTGGTTGTGCCTGTAAACGAAAGAGTTATTTTACAGCCCGGCTTCATTCTCAGTATTTGGCATAGTAAACCACGGAGAGTTTTTGTTGCGTGCATGGCTTTTGTTTACCACGTCTGTGATTCCATCTCAACCAGTTTCATTGATAGAGATTACCCAAGAAGACAACGAAAGCACTGCCATGCTTGTTGCGAGTGTAATTTGATCTCTATTACATCGTGTATGTAGCTCGCGGAACCGCCGAGGATGCTCCTAATTATGGGCTGTTTCTAGCCGCAGCTGAGGTGCTCTTCTCAATTGGTACATGGTCAAGGTAGCATCGGCACACGAATGACCATGCGATTAACTCTCATGGGTTTCGGTTTTTGCGGGGCAACCAAACGCCGAGGCCGTAATTGGCGAACAGAAACGAGTGCCTAGCGTTGGGAGTTCTGTTTATTCTTGTCGCTAAAGTCATGTCAATTTGCCAAACGAGGAACAAAGTTAAAATCGTGGCCGATTACGTATTTAAAGGTACAGTTAGAATATCATCCGTACGTACTATTGAGGGTCGATTTCTTCTACATTTCAGTACATTTATTACAGCCCGTCTGATATTTGCTGTGCAACGGGGTGATGCATTGGGTGATGACCCTTGACTTTTTGTCACCCAAATGTAGAACGAAATACTAATTGATATCCTTTGCTGGGTTTTGAACAGGCCCTTATCAAAGGGCGTGTCTCAAAATATTTATGCAAGCTCCTGATAGTAAAAACAATACCAGCTGAAGTATTTTGCTGTTTTGTGAGTTTTCCCCTCCAGCTCACCTGATCGGTAGACCCTGGTCTGACTGTTGTAAGTGGAACGTCCTTGTCGGCATCGGCGCTTTTAACGCCCGACCGAAAAAGGACAGCTTCCAGAACACCACACAGGCCAGGCGGGAACTGTCGTAATGGTAGCAATCCACCAAGAGGACATTTCCACAGCATTACGCAACGACACCAAGCAAGACATTGCACTTACAAGCCAATTGCCCCGAAAACTCGCCCGCTATGGCAAATTCACCTCAGGCAGAGGAAGAGCCATCGTACATCGACTACGAAACTTTTCTCGACCCCAGCTTCTCCCCCGCCGCATTTGCCAACTCCTTGGTTGTCGCGACGAACAATCCCAACGACACCCCGCTCGATCTCTCCACGCCTCTATCCCGCGTCCTTTTCGACGCCCAAGAAATCGACTCGCACATTGACGTTCTCACAACCCGCTCAGCCGTTCCCTTGCTTCAGTACACAGAACACCAAACGCAGGCGTCCAAGCACATCATCACTGAACTCGATGGTCAGATCAAGAGCCTCAACGACAGCTACCGCCAACTCGAGAAGGAAGTCATTGATAAGCATGCTGAAGCAGACGAAGTCCGGCAGGTTGCCCTCCGCTTGTGGGAGACGCTGAGGCTTGGACGCTCAGTTGGGCGCTGTCTGCAGCTCGGCCGACAGCTCGAGCTTCAGCATTCGGAGCTTGAACTCCAAGGAGGCACTGCCTCTGGCAAGGACGACCACCGCGCTCTTATCCGATGCTCCTACACTATTATTTCCCTACGCGAGATTTTAGACCGCAAGGCCCCCGGCGAGGAAGGCCATGGCCTCACTCGCGTAGACGCCGTTCGTAGCTTGCAAGACATTGTCACGACGCCGATCGAGCGATCTGTCCGCGAGACGTCGGAGCGCATCGTTCGCGAATTCTTGATACCAATCAATGCAACTTTTACGCAAGTCGAAGAGGCCAAGTCTCGAATTTCTTCGGCTCTGGCGGCTTTGTACCTACTGTCACCCACCTTGAACCTTCGCCCAGAGAAGTGGGTGCCGCGAAACTTGGTTCAAAATTTGGAGACATACATTCGCGCAACCCTCCAGACCAGTATCACCGCTTTATCGCGTTCTCTGGGTCAGCTCCCTACGCTAGAAAAAGCCCTGGCCGAGGTTACGGCCAAGTGTCAGAACATTGTATCTTTAGAAATGATTCTCGAGACGGCCAAGCCCCCGAGCCACCCATTCTTGCAGGGCTCAAACCAACCAAGCCAGCTCAACCTCTTGCAACCACTGCTTTCTCATCTTGAGACCGGCAGCCTTGTTTCATTTTTCTGGAGGACCATGGCCGGTAGTTTAACAAACAGGGTGCAAGACATTGTGAACAGGGGTGGCGTTGTTGCAAGGACTCTGCGGTCCAACAAGTCGAATGTCGGTGACGCAATCCGCCAGGCCGTTCTCAAGGGCTCTCAGCTGCCGAGCGCATTATACGGTCCTAAGGGTAAAGGACGCACGGAAGGAAATTGGGACCGAGAGGTGGCTGTTATGGTGGGTAGTGTTGTTAACAATCTGAGATAGGGGAAGTTGCGTATTCTCGAAGCATTATCCTTGTTTGTATACGACGAATACACCTAAAGATCCCTGTTCCGAGCAAATGACAAACACCCATCCACATGGATCTACGGTTGCTCCTGTTTACAGCCCGTAAACTTGCTTTGTTGATTCAATCGAGCCCTCTTGACATCCATTGATTGAGCTGCCTATCAGCCGTCTCTCCACCACAACACCATGATTGGAGAGGTTATCATGTTGCTAATCGCATAGCGGCAACCTCACCAATATGTGGCTTTCTTATGTTCACTATTCCCGCATCATGATTCGCAAATGCGCCCTAAATAATGAAACCAAAACAAAAAAAAAATATCCCTTTGTTTACTTTTAGCCCCTTGTTTACATGTAGGTGAAATTGCGTGGTGTGCTGGCATACCCTGGCCCAATCAGGATCTAGGCGCCTCCCCGCACACCTCAATCTCACCTAAGTACGAGAGAAAGTGAATTCCTTCATCTACTTCAAACATTCCTCATTAGAATGGCCTGAACAAAAGGAAACAAATCAGGCTGGTTTCTTATTATTTCCAATGCAGTATTCCTACGTCTCGTTCGGAGGGTCTTTTCAGATTCAAACCAAGTCCCTGTCTCTTATCGGCAGCCGCAAAGCAAGTATGGCAAACATACCGCGACAATTGGGACTGATGAATCCCGATGAATACGACATCAAAGACACCAATGTAGAGCTCATCGGATCTCACATTGATCACAAGGTCAAGTACAATTCAGCCGTCACGGAACCTGCATGGAACGATGGCAAAGTTGGTGTAGTGGCTGGCCTGTTCATCTGGCGGATTGAGCAATTCGAAGTGGTTCCCTGGCCCAAGGCAAAGCACGGTACCTTCTACGACGGAGACAGCTTCATTGTGCTACGCTCGTACAAGAGCGGCGACAAGGATGGCAACGAGAAGCTGGCGCACGACATTTTCTTCTGGTTGGGTTCACACACGTCACAAGACGAGGCGGGCACGGCAGCCTACAAAACAGCGGAACTTGACGAGTTCCTGCGTGGAGCTGCTACACAGCATCGTGAAGTGCAGGTAGCACCGTCGAACGAGTTCCTAGCTCTGTTCCCGCGCATGTCTATCCGCAAAGGGGGTGTCCGCTCGGGATTCCGGCACGTCGAGGAAGAGTCTCGGGACGAAAAGCTCACACTATTACGTCTTTTCAAGAACCCAGGGGCCGGGGCCAACGGAGTACTCGTGGTTGAGGTCGAGCCTGTTTGGCGCAGCCTCGATGACGGCGATGTCTTCGTGCTTGACCAAGGCAGCAAGATATGGGTATGGCAGGGAAAGAATTGCAGCCCGATGGAGAAGGGAAAGGCGGCGCAAGTGGTGCACGAGATGACAGTCGCCAAACATGCGGATGTTGAAGTTATCTCGCAGTCCGAGTTCCGGTCCAAGCGCGTTGTTGACCTACTCGGGGGTGACCAGGGGACGCCCCGGGCTGGATTCCACAGCCCACGACCGTTAGCCTCGGGCAACCAGGCGCGTGGAGGTATCAGTTACGATGGTGGAGCGGTGGCGGTAGTACCTAGGAGGCTGTTCCGTCTGAGCGACGCCACAGGCAAGCTCATGTTCGAGCTGGTGCGGGAAGGTGGGCGGATATCGCGCGATGATTTGGGCAGCAGCGACATTTTCTTGTTCGATGACGGCGGCAAGGCACTCTGGGTGTGGGAAGGGAGTGGGGCCAGCGCTACAGAAAGGAAGTGGTGGTACCGCGTCGCCCAGAGATATCTGCAATGCTTACAAGGCCAGACGGGCTATGAGGGGTCATACATGATGCCTTTGGGCAAGGTGGTCGAGGGAAGCGAGAGCCGGACGTTTCTCAAGGCCATAGAGGCATAGGAGAAGCTGAGAGGCGCTTGAGAGGCGATGGAATAATGACCAACAGATTGTACGATAGGTTCGTGAGCGAGCTTTTTTGTCTTTTTTTCTTCTGTCTTCTTCGAATCTAGTTTACCTATTGAGGCTTGCATCAGAGCATAGTGCCACATAAGAGTTTTGTAATGGACTGGTTAATTTGACATGCACACGGCTGTGTTGGGAAGGGATGGTTAAAAAACCATGGCAAGCCCAAATGTGAACATGTTCTGATTTTGATGTTAGTCACGAGATGTGACGCGGATCGGATACTCGGCAGCCAAGAAGGTACCACAATGAAGCCACATGCACGGGTCTGGGCTGGCGTCTATGAGCCACCGGGCTGGATGACCCGAGCTAGGATAATCTAGATTGAGATGATGTGGACTAGAGAGAGCCACACGCGTGGGGTGCTCCTGTTTCTTGCAGTAAATGGCACTGTTCATGTTTGTGAAGCACGATGCATCCACGGATCGACAAAGCCCACGACCCCCGTTGAGCGAGAGGTTGCGGCCGCCGGGGATGGAGCAGGCAGCACTAAACAGAGATGCGGCGAGACATGGCGTTCAGAGCAGAGCGCGGAATTCAGACCCATGGCGCGCAGCCGGTGAACGGCGATGGTCCGTGGGATGTGGTAGATGAAGAGACAAGCTTAAAAAGATTCTTCAGGCTAGGGCTTGTGGGCCTGGGCTGCTGCGGCTTGACCTGCACTTTCCTTGGTGAGGAAAATGGCGTTTGGGCGAGATCTTATCAATCAGAGCACTGCCATCTTATCAATCTGCTGCGGTGTGTTTATTAGATCGGATTCATTCCCAGCCTCGTGGCTCGATAGATGTGTAGGTGCTTCCCAAACAGGGGAACCGTCGGGTTGATGTCGTGTTGCCTTGCTATTCAATCTCCTCCCATTGTCATGTTTTATCCCACGCTTCGTCTGGTGCCATCTCCCCTGTTTCCCCCCCTCATCCTCTTAATATTCCGCCTTGATCATCTGGGTGCTCTGCCAACCCGTCCTACGATAAACCAGATATTCAATCCTGTCTAGCCCGGAGTGGATCTACTTCTGTAGCCTGTTGCCGTGGGCGGCCAGGACCCTGGTCCGCTGCACTTCCGCGCATTGCTGCGAATGACCCGATGGGCTACTCAGCCATGAGAACCAAGTTGGTTGGTTAAAAACGAGAAGACAACAGTAAAACCGGGGCAGATTTGAGGGGGCAATCAACGCACTAACGGTTAGGTTGCCGAAGCTATGCCTGCAGGTATGGCTCCGAGGAGCGAAAACCCTGGGCCGGAGTCGGAGCAACTTGACCGTTCTCGTTGTGAAGAATCATCCTGCCGTTGGCTGAAAACTGCATCTGGCCGCGCTGGCTTCACTGAACGGGGCCCAAACGTGGGGACCAGAGTGGGTGTTGGCATGCCGCTATCCGAAACGTCTCATGGCCAGCTCCTGAAGCCTGGTGGTTCCCGACATCTTCTTCAGATGCGATCCCACCCTTCCCACATTTTTATGTTCTTTCGACACTTACCTGGTCCATCGGGTCGAGACCTTCATCGCCTTGCATAAACAAGCTTTGGTCCATCCCATAGGGTTGCCTGACCTGCCATTGAGCAGTTCAACACTACGCCAGCTCGGAACGGCACTTTGTTCGTGTATGGATGCTTGTGCCCCGTTGGAAACCGCGAGTGCCGCGTGATCCTCATTTCTACGGGTGGTCTTGATCTGGCATTCGTCCAAGCTGTTAAACCGGAGGTGATCTAGGCTACGTCTGGTATAGTGATGATTGCTCGCTTGATCTCGATTCTAAAGAGTTTGCAGTTCAAAATCTGCTCTCCCGGTTGCGAATCTCTTCATTTTGCGTGACAGTCCAAGGTAAACGGCGCAAAGCGCCTTCATTGCTTTCTCCAAAAGGGGTGGGCGCCTCGCTTGCACAATCATGAAAGCATGGTTCGGTTAGTAGAGATGCATGAGGTAAACAATCCATTAGAGTACGTCCAACATGACTTGAGGGGTATTTTAAACAGTTGGTACGTCTTCTGCAAGGCCCTGAATGGTGCAATCATGCTTTTTAGTACTCAATGGCTGCAAAATATCCCACGCCATGGGGGTCATCCGGCAGGTGGAGGCTTTGTAGCCTGCGGAGAAGTTATGCTTCCCGCGTAAAGCGTGGCGATCTTTCCATTCTCGCCTAGCCATGGATTATTCATTCAAGAATGGGGGTCAAGGAGACGAAGCCCGGTTCGGGCGTGGAGGTCAACAATGCCTCGTGGCCAGTGATAGTTGAACGGCTTTTTTAGTGCAAAACAAGACGCAAAATGTCTTGTTGGTTGAAAGAATTCATGGAGAGCGTCCATTTATAAAGCTTAGTGTTTCCCTTTGGACATGATCATCTCAAGAAGCAGACACTTCAACGCCATCAAGTCGCATCTCCAGCTTTTACTACCTTTCACAGAGCCAATTGGTTAGTCTAGGCTCTTCATATTACTTGCCAAAAAAAGTTAGCACCTTCTCTTTTATTCTGCTATTAACTTCGTGTTTCGGAACGGAATAGGGATGAGTGTCTTCTCTTCCCTAGTCGTGTCCCTGGCCGTGTTGCTGGTGGGGACCACTCATGCCGAACCTCTTGTCGGCTATGGCACTTCTGTCTATAAGAATCTCTGCGCCGAGGCCTGCAGGTTTTCAGTGCCTACAGCGCTAGACTGCCCCGAATATGAGGGCATGAACGAAACAGAGATTTCTCAGCAGTATCCCAGTGCTGCCTGCTTTGCCCAAAACGACCCATATCTCACTTCAGTTGCTTGGTGTATCCACCAGACATGTGAAAAAGATACCAAGAGTTCTGCCATTGATGAGTTTTGGGAGAGCGATGTATTTTACGGCGTCACTGATCCTGGAATCGTGGTAAAGTACACTTACTACGAAGCTCTTCAGAAGGTCGATGCCAAGCACCCTCCCAAACCTATGAATGAAACCGAATTGATCCTGAATCGTACCATCTCAACCACCCATGAGGTGTGGCTGGGATATTACAATTCTGTCTATGGCATTTCTATCATTGTCAAGAATGAAGCCAGATACTCGTAAGTGATCGTAAACCACACTTACACCTGAGCCTGGCTCACAACTCTCTAGACTGCTCGTTTTTCTCGCCGGCGCCGTGGCCCCTGTTGGCCTCTCTCTCCTCCGGATTATGCCATGGGGCGCTGGGCTCCGTAGCAAGTTTTATGCCTACTTTATTGATCCCCCTGTCGTGGGAAAGCGCCATAATGTGCCAGTATTTGGCCTTGCCATGGTGCCCACCCGCGGACAGGCCATCTTCGTTTTCTACCTGCTTGCCCTCAACGCCCTGGCCGCATTTCAAGGCTATCCTCGGTTTACCCCCAATTCATTTTATCCCGATCGCGCGTATGAACTCACAAGGCACATCGCCAACAGACTGGGGATGCTGGCCCTCGCCAATTTCCCACTCGTCATTCTATACGGCGGAAAAAACAATATGCTCATGTGGGTGACCAACTGGAGTCACTCGACCTTTCTTCTGATTCACAGATGGATTGCTTTCATCACAACAATGCAGGCTTGCATTCACTCATCTATGTGGCTTCATTTGGTTGTTTCTGAAGGTTACTACACCGAATCTGCTCAAACTCCTTATTGGTACTATGGTATAATTGCTACGTTGGCTTTCAGTTTGTTGATGCCACTTTCTTCTTTGCCCATCAGAATCCGATGGTATGAGATATTCCTCGTTGGTCACATAGTACTTGCCGTCCTCGCAATGGTTGGCGCATGGTACCACATCAAATTGATCTACGATGGCAAAGAGGGCTACGATGTCTGGCTGTTTGTCGCCATGGCCATTTGGGGCTTTGACAGGCTGATGCGTTTGGTTCGAGTCGGAAAACATGGCGTCAAGAAGGCCTACATTACAAAGCTTGACGATGAGTATATTCGGGTTGACATTCCTGGTGTCGATGCCAACGGATACTGCTATGCCTACTTCCCTACCCTTTCTTGGCGCATGTGGGAGAACCACCCATTTTCTATCGTTGGGCTCAACCCTGGTCATCCAAAAGCTTCTGGGGAGCCTCTTACACCCTCGAGCGATTCCCACTCTGAAAATGAGAGATCGGCTTTTGCGGGTGACTCTGCCGCCAACAAGGAGCTTGGCATTACCACCACGACACGCACTATTGCCACGCAAAACCCCAACGGGCACGGCATCACCCTCTTTATCCGACCTCATAGTGGATTGACAAAGCTTCTTGCATCCAAGGCGGGGGCGGAAGGCGGAGTTCATGTACTGATTGAGGCCACATATGGCCCAGAAGGAAGGACATCGGCGCAGGGCAACCATACTAAATTTGCCCCCACCCCTCAGTATCCGAATGTCCTTTGCATTGCTGGAGGTGTTGGTATTACTGCTGTTCTTCCTGCACTGCACAGCTCACTTAGCTTATACGAGCCCATTGGAAGTACAAAGCTATTTTGGGGCATTCGAAACCGCGGGTTGGTTGACGCTGTTGAAGCAATGTTGGTTGGGCAAGGCGACGGTGACAAAGCTAACTGGGGTCAAATCCAGCCGCACATTACGGTCGGATCTCGCCTCAATGTAAGGGAGATATTAGAAAAGGAGTTGGCTCAGGCTGGAGACCGAGGTACTACGGTCATTGTTTGCGGGCCTTTGGCCATGTGCGATGAGGTTCGGTATAATGTTGCTGCATTGGCTCGACATGGTGCCATTGTAAGGCTGATGGAGGAAACCTTGGCTTGGTAAAATGAACAAAAAAGGTTGAGTTAAACAACGATTACTACCGAATTGAAATAAATTGAAAGCGAATTTCTATTAATATGCAATTTTATACTTGATTTAAATTGTTAAATTCGGCCCCTTCGAAGGAACTTGTTGGGAAGTTCCACGTGCTTGGCCCTCAAGTATTCACAGACGTTCTTCCCCAGGGTATCATACTCGCTTGTGGAATTGAAGCCACGATCAAGATGATCTCTCAGGAGGAAGTGCACCGCCCGGATACCGGGAATCTCGAACCTCTCAATATTCTTACCCTTGTTGCTGCCCTCAAGCAATTGCCCGATCTTTTCAACAGTCAAGATGCTTCGCAGCCAGTCCCACTCATCATTGTGGCGCACATAAAATCCAACGTTGGCGTCCGAGGCCTTGTCGCCAGAACGTCCACCGACGATCCAGCCCAGCGGGCCGCGGGTTGTAGGACCAAACGTGTCCAGGGGCACGGGGTTCTTGGTCTCATACGACTTCTGGTCGCGGGGATAGTCTGGGCGAGTGTTTTCCTGGACAGGAATATCGATTGACTTGTTGGCCCAGGGCAACTCGACACGGTGTTTTACCTCCTTCTGAGGCAGCAGAGTTACGTAGTACTCGTAAAAGGGCTTGCCCTCGCTCTGGCGCTGGTCGTTGCCAAGAGAGGCACCGGGGCAGCTCTGGAGGAAGTTTTCCATGCACCAACGGTTGAAGCCGGGGACATCAAGAGTAAATTTGTCGACGAGGGCCTTCTTCTTAGTCTGAATGAAGATGCGGAAATCAACAGTTGAGACTTCTTGGTTTCGGGGATTCTCGGGTGAGTAGCCATTGAGGGTGAATTTGAGACAGCTAAGGTCCTTGACGGCATCGCCGATGGAGTAGCGAATCTGACGCTCTGTCCACTCGGCCTTTTCTTCAAGGTCAAGACCGACAAGGTAGTAGTGGAACTCGGCCTGGTAACCCCCAAGGGCTGTGAGACCAACCTTTGTGGTCGACGGCGCAGGCAGGCCCCTGACACCAGTCACGAGCACGCGGTCCTTTGAAATGTCCTTCATGACAACTCCCTCGAGGTTGGCTGTGACATCGGAACCATAGTACAAAGGTCCTTGAATCTCGTACAGCAATTGTGATGAGACAGTTCCAACAGAAACCTCACCGCCCGTGCCAGGCTCCTTGGTGAGGATGCAAGAACCGTCGTATTCAATCTCGGCAATGGGGAAACCAAGATTTTCGCACTTGTCCATGAGGCGCTTGAAGCCAGAGAAGTAACCACCGGTGACATAGGCGGAGCACTCAATCAAGTGGCCGGCCACCAATGAGCCAGCGATCTGGTCCAGATCTGTCTCACGATCCCAGCCGTGCCACCACATCGAGGCGCCAATGGTAGGGGCAGCGTCAGCGACACGGCCTGCAATCACAATATCGCAGCCTTGCCTAAGGGCCTCGGCAATCCCAGCACCGCCGAGGTAGCACCTGGCGGTCAGTTAGCAATGATGCAGCTGGGGCATCTGAGCAAAGGAGTTTGCTTACTGGGCGCAGATGATATCATGTCCCCATTCTTTCAGGGGTTTTCCATTCATCAAGCTAACAAACTGCTCTCCATTTTCGTAGAGACGCTTGACGGTGTCTGTAACCTCGTCGCCACTCACCCAGCCAACCTTCAAGTCCAGCCCCTGCCGCTTGACCTCCTCCTGCACCAACTGAGCCAAAAGCTCGGTATCACTGGCGCCAGCATTGACGGCGACCTTGATGTTTTTGGACTTGAGATAGGGCAGCGCGGGCGACAGGTTTTCCATAAAGGTTGGGTCAAACAAGCCCTCGGGTCGCTCCTCGATCTCCCCCGACTTCAGAAGTCGCTCGTTTTCAGTCTTCTGGGCGCCATGAAGCGTCATTGTACACTCGGAGAGCCAATCACCGATAATGCAGTCAATGTCGCAGTTCTTTGCCAAGTCGCCAATGGCTCTCTGCCTGTCGGAGAAGCCACCAGACGAGCCGGCGATGCGGATTGCTCGCTTTGCAGAAGGCATTGTTATGGTAATCAGCCTCTAACTAATTGATGAGATGAATGAAGCCTTGATGTGGTTTTCTTTCTATCACCGAGGGGGAACTTTTATTCATTCATGTTACAACAAAGGGCTCTATTTCTACTTTTACATTTTTCCTTGCCATTCTTCCCCTCACATCATCGCCACCATGTTCCCGGCACACGGCCCGGAAGACAGGAGGCTAACTCCAAATCTCCAACTCCGAGCCTCTATTTTCCCGTCCCTTTAGTATGGTACAAGTCTCCTATTCCTACTTCTCAACTAGGCTAGCTTCGTGTGAAGAGTTTGCCTCAAGACGTTGACAGTGTGGGGATGAATGAACGGCGGAAAAGGATACCCACTGCCAAACCTACGAGTTGGGGTAGGGAGCCACGGCTCATCTGCCGTGCTGTTATTTGCCGATCCGGAAATTCGATTTCCTATATTAATCACGCATCTATACTTATTCCCGCAACCGTGGCTATCGAAAACGCATAGCCACAGCCGCGCACGTTCAACAAAGCATTCCTTGCTAGAGGGGAAATCTTATCCGCGATACGTCATGCTCGATTCAGAGAATGCTCGTTTCTGGATAATTATTGACGAATCATTCAAATTTCTGGATCAAATATATTAAGAAAATTATCCCCTTGGATACGTCCCGGTTTTTCCACGGCTTGCAAGTTTTTATTGTCACATCGCAACCGAAGTCACAGGACAAAAGTGTGCCAACACTCCCATAGTGAGGTTTCTCCTAAATAAGGAACTTAGATTTATAATGAGCTTAAAAAGAATATACCTGTATTTATTTAATGATTTGACTATGTCTTCTTATCTCACATTAATTTCTTGTTTAAATTGTTGAGCGAATGGAGGGTAAATTCGTCACTGGCTGTGTTGGCAGACTTTTGTCCTCTCATTGTAAGACAGCGATAAGTCAATTCAGCTAGCTAG
The DNA here is from genome assembly GCA_002179835.1 of Calonectria leucothoes. Taxonomy (NCBI): domain Eukaryota; kingdom Fungi; phylum Ascomycota; class Sordariomycetes; order Hypocreales; family Nectriaceae; genus Calonectria; species Calonectria leucothoes. The sequence goes on along the minus strand of NAJI01000172.1, from coordinate 281,767 downwards.
TGACTCTAGCAATCCTCTGCGACAAGACGGTATAATTTCCGCAATTTCTGGAACTTGTTCGTAATTTCCAACCCCAAACCCGAAACAAATTATCGAAAGCATCCCTTTGTGCACATCTTGTCGGATTGAACTAAGTAATTTCGGGCAGCCTGTGAGTGCGACAGCGGATGGGCCGTTCACTATCACTGGTTTCGTCACATTAAAGTGAGACCAAATGAGAAAACTATTCAAATACCCTCTCTCAACGACTCTGCGCATCCCTTCAGGTCGGCAGCCAAGGTGAACCGAATCAGCATCGCTCCAAAATTGTATGCGATGTCAGCGTGATCTTAGCCCAGGCCACAGGGCTAATCCTCGAACGATCCGTCACGAGGCAATGGCATCAGTGGAAAAGGCGCACAGCTTCGCACGTGGACTTTGTGATTGGTATTTGTCCATTCAATTGATCTCCTTCCAGGCATGCTTCACGAATTCACCCGCCACTGTGAAAACGGGGCGATGACGTTGTGCTTGTTGCGAGCAACGTGCAAAAGGACCAGATGATTGATGCAAGCATAACCCATGGCATGGAAACATTCAAAATGTTGGCGGTAAAATTTGCGGAAGCAACCGCGTGAGGGAGGACACAACCCCTGCAAGGCAGGGAATCCCCGCGATCGATTCGTCGGATCACCAGCCTCCCGCCATTCTCCAAGGCCCACCCACTTAAGCATATATCCAGTCTTCAGCGGCTTCGGTAGCGCAACAAGGAAATAGATCCGCATATTATAGATTTTTATGATGGATTTTTCAAGGAAGGCCTGGGCGGTATTTTCGATGGCATGGTTGTGCTCGAAAAAGCCAGTCCGCCATACCCTGGATGCCACTCAATTCCACCACGTGCATGCTGATCACCACGCCAGCCAGGACACAAGACCCTCCACTGTTTGTGGGTCAGTGATTTCGAGTTTCTTGTTTGGGAAAACCGTTTCTTATCTGTGCCCCACGTGTTTTACAATTCTGGTTTTGCTGTTTTGATAGGACCCGTTGGTTGCGGTCACGAAATGCTTGCGGTGAGTGTGTGCTTGGGTGAAACAGACGGCGGGTCTTATAAGAACTCAAGCACCCAATTCTTCGATCCATAGTGATATGTTTATCGTGACCTAAGTCAATACGGTAAGTTTTGCACAGAAAACTCAGTGCCTAGCCTGCCATACCCTTATGGCATTTTGTACCGAGGAAGCCGCAGGTTATATATAAGGACCGTTCTGCATTAAGACTTCATCTCGACGGTATTCGATCTTCTTTTTCTTTTTTTTCAAAGAACATTTTTTCCCCTCGTCTTTTCTCGGTCAACTCCAAAATGAGACTCGACTTTTCGCTCCTTAGGGCCTTGATAATGGCCACGGCTTCAGTCGAGTCGTTGAGCATGAGGCTCATGACATACAACATCCGCACAGCTGTGACTTCCCCAGGCGAAGGCGAAGAGCTCTGGTCTGTTCGATGGCCCTTGATGTCAAATCTGCTCAACCAAGAAATTTCCGGGCACCCTGAATCATTACTATGCTTCCAGGAAGTGCTCTCCAACCAAGTCGACGATCTTCAATCTGGGCTGAGCGGGTGGTCATACGTGGGGGTTGGCCGCGATGATGGCGCTCGAGGAGGTGAATTCTCTCCCATATTTTACCAAAACTCGGTGTGGGACCTAAATGATAATGCAACCTACTGGTTGAGTCCAACGCCCGACAAGGTCGGGTCCAAGGGATGGGACGCAGCACTTCCTCGTATTGTGACAGTGGCTCGTCTCAGTCACCGCAAATCAGGCCAAGGCTTCGTCTATATGTGCACACACTTTGATCACGTCGGCCAGACGGCCCGTGTCAACTCAGCCAAATTGATTGTCAACCTTACCAATGATTGGTCCTCCCACGATGGAAAGACTCTTCCCGTCTTTGTGGGTGGCGACCTCAACATCGAGCCAGACAATGAGGCGTACAAGATTCTTGCTTCTGAGCTGCACGACACAAAATATCAGGTCCCAGTCGGGCGTCGGTTTGGAGAAAACAACACATACACCGGTTTTAACGACGACGAGTCGGATGACACTGAGCTTGACCATATCTTTGTCAAGAGCATCGACAACCTGCAATGGGATTCGTATGCGGTGCTGAATTCCAAAGCCTCCGATGGCACCTTCATATCCGATCATCGCCCGGTGGTGCTGGACTTCAATTTCCTCCACGTTTAGCATGCGCAAGATTCTTATAAAAAATACAACCATGCCCGAATACTGGTAATCAGCAAAACAACACACAAAAATTAAGTAATGAACTATATACGAACGATATGCAACATAAAATAGATCAAACGGTTATTCGCGGTTATTTTTCAGCGTCATTGTGTTGAATCGCCTTGGGATATTGTAACATTCGGAACACATTATACCATAAAAGATAAAAAACAAAATACCACGTTCTAGTTTATCCCATCTCTCAAACATAAGTCCTGGTCTTTCAGTGCCAAAAAGTACTCCTTCAAGCGATCGCAGCTGGAGATACTCCCCGAGGCAATTTATCCATATCTGACGTTCATGGCCATGCTACCTTCCGGGGGGATCATCACTCCTAGATTAAGTACCAAGCGTTTAAGCCTTGTTTTCCTTATCATTGAAGCCTTTTGTTGTAATTTGGACAGATTCCAGGTCAGATGGGTCAATTTCCAAGGCCTTCAGTCAACCGACTAATGTGGTGCATGGCCCTTTAATAGCTTCCAATACCGTTTAGATCTTAGAAGGGCTTCGAGCAGCGAGATACATAATCGCAGATTTGGAATAAATTATCTTAGCCAGTTTGAATACCATACCTAATGTTGCTCCGGTATTTATGTACATCATCGACGATCAGTTAGGCAGAGATTGCTCCGTGAAGACTGGCGAAAGCGGAAACATTTGTGATCAAATGAGCATGATGATAGCTTGTCTATTTTGAAACAACGACAAGGAATTTGAAGATACTCATTTTTTACAATTTAAATCACATTTCAAGATCATTTGGATATTGGGTTCATATATCCAAATACACTGGCCGAGTGAGAAGGTGGCAAAACGTCCGCTTGTAGCAATCCACTACCCCTGTTTATCTCTCATAAACATCAAACCCTCGCCTGGCATAGTTAGGCGTAAATTATTCTCATTGATGAAGGAAAAAATTCTGGATCGCGAAATGGCGATTTTAGAATTTGGTCGGAATTGGAACAATGGCATTTGCTTTACGGGTCTACGCTCCCTCCAACAGGCCCCAGATTCCCAACAGCTCAACCAACAGCTCAACCAACATCGAAATCATTGCGTAGTGCAGGAAACTTTTCCAGTTAAACGAGTCCTTTTTGAATGAATAATTTGATTTACGAAATTGCTATCCAATATCCAATACTGGATAAGAATATCTGCACCATCATGATCGGGGCATACTGGCGTTCAGAGTGACGAATGGCAACTTGGTACACTCTTGTCAACCTTGCTTATCCGTGTCTATCTCTTCATATTTCTGATCCAGCCCAATGTTGAAGGTAGGTGATTCAGGATCGCTCCCATCAGGAACTGGAACTCTCGCCGTGCGCGTGTAGATGTGCTTGGCGCCCTCCCAGCTCAAGCCTTCCAAGCAGCCCCCCTTAACGCTCAGCGTAGGTTTAGGCTTTCCATTCGGCAAAATGCTTCGATGAATAATTCTTACGCCGCATTCCTTGCAAAAATAGCATTCTAACGTATTGCCAGCGTCTGTTGGGCGGATCCAGAGGCCAAGCTTGGAGCGCATGTCGTCTGGTATTGGCCACATGCCTTCGGCCGGGAAGATAGCGGTGGTACCGAAGGCAGAGGATGACTGCTTCTGACATTCAAGACAATGGCAGCAGTACACACTTAATGCTTTAGGACGAGAAGCATAAAGAACAATGCCACCACATTGGCATTGAATCTTAGGGTTCATGCTGGCAAGGTGTCTTGTTAGCGTGTGGAGTCAATGCCAGTGGTACCAGGTCTTCTCACATGGATTTTTAGTAACCGTTGAGCCACGGTTCTTGAATGTGGAGATTTTAGTGCTCAGTGATCAGTCGCATTGGCAGACTCTTAATGTTGGAGTATTTTTGAGGTTTAGAAAAGTATATGTAGAGGCGCCGTCATCACCCATGCAAGGGCGCAAGTGGCATTGTTCAACCCCGCTTATTCGGCGTCACCAACACTAGCCATTCTATTAGGTTTTCATATTCCGCACATATGAATCAAGATAATTTTAGATAAAAATAACAGTAATGACATTGAAGTTTTATTGACCACAATTTACATAATCAAAAGCAAGCATAGAAATTTAGCACCTACCCTATATAGACGCGACCGAGCGAATATCTCCACGTCAAGGGCCTGGAGCCGATCAATTGACCGGCACCAGCGAGCACCAGGTCCGTGCGCAGAATTCGGAAACGGGTGGGATTTTATCCGAGTAGTGACGTAATTCGAAGGCTGGTTACGCAGAACCATTGAAGTAGCATTGCACTGGAGTGTAGCCTGGCCTGCAATCAAGACTTTATCTACCTATGTACGTCTCGCATGCCTGCTGACAATATTGAATATGCCTCGGTTTGATCGACCTGATAGGCCGTATCCCTCTCGGATCGAAGCCTTGTCTCGCCCAATCGAGCGCCCAGTTCTTTACCTCAAGCGCGCTGCTGTTGCTGCGTCGTATCCAATTCAAGGTGCCTGGTATTTCCTACGCAACCGCGAATTCTGGCCACTATTTGCAGGGCGAATAGTTCCGCTCTCTGTCATCTCATTCCTTGTGTATTTTCTTCTGTTCACCTTTACCTTTCTCCCGCAGTTTGCCTTCCTTGCAATCTTTCATGGGTGGGGTGCTTGGATCAACACTGTGGTTCTGGTGCTTGGTGAAGGGTTGGTGATTATTCAAGGTCTTTTCGAGGGCTTTTTCGTGGACGAGTGTCGCGTAGATGTTTTTGATGTGAGTTCCACGTCTCCTAACAAGTGTCATTCTCTTGGTGGCGGTGCTGATATGTTCCAGGCAACCCTTATCAACTACTCCTTCGCGGATCTCATCTCTCCAAACCGCATCTTGTTCATGGACGCTCCCAATGGAGTCAAGATGCTGGGAAAGCCGACAGCTCCGGCCATTTACACCCCATGGAGTCTCATTCAGATGGTCGAACTGGTCGTCTTTTTGCCCCTCAATCTGATTCCTTTCGTTGGAACGCCGGCATTCATCATTCTTACGGGAGCGAGACTCGGAAAGCTTGCGCATTATCGTTGGTTTCAGCTCAAAGGATACTCCAAGGATGAGCAGAAGAAGGCCTTACGCGATCGCGCATGGGAGTACATCTGGTTTGGGACTGTGGCCATGATCTTGGAGCTGATACCTGTGTTCTCGCTCTTCTTTCTGCTAACAACGACAGCGGGAGCCGCTATATGGGCGGCGGAAATGGAAGAAGAGGAGCAAAGGGAAGCAGTTGATGATCTTGTGGGACCGAGAGATTTAATTGCCCCGCCTCCATACTCGGATGTGGTATAATGACAGTCTATGACTTCGCACCAACACTATGAATCCACAACCGAATCCGGACCACTTGTAATATCCTGCCCTAACGTATCTACTTGACCTGTTGTTGTTTAATACGCGGTATCCATCATTTTCTTGTTGCCTCGGGTTTCGCATACAATTTTGTGCCTACCTCAATGCCTGGGGGTTTGCCTTGGAGGGTACCTACCCAAAGGATTTCTGCCTAGGATTTCTACCTTAGGTCCACTAGCTATTGAAATTGTTGAGGGAAGGAAGTTTGTCAATGGCGATGGAAGGCAGGCATTGGGCTCTCCGATTACCCAATAGGCACCAATGGCAGTTCAGATGAAGAACCCTACGGATGCTGATTTTGGCAAGCGAAAGTACACATTACCTTAGTATCTGATGCATGGCGACTTCATTTTGTTCTAGCTATCGTCAATTTCAGCAAAGTAAACACTAAATGGTATCAATCATTGTTGGCGAATTGAAATCGGCGATGATTGCAGGATCTAAGTCCGGCACATAACTCCTGTTCGCCAAATGAGCCGGCGGTTTTGATCAAGCTGCCTATCGCTACCGTGGTTTTCAATCCAATGGTACTCCATGTTTGCGCGGTTGAGGCAAACAAATCATTGTAATGGCCAGCAATCCATGGGCTCCTTCCTTCCTCTCCTCCTCTGACGCACACAAGTCACGAGGATTCGTTGCAAACCTCAGGCAAACACCGCGCCTCATCCCAACAGTTACCAAAGGGAAGGTGCCCTTTCTCTTTGAGGGATAGAACAGGCTTTTCCTCCTGCAGGTTCTTCTGGTATGAAAGAAAATTTCTCTCGTTCCCTTTCCCTCTTCCAACTTCTTCTCTTCAACCTCATCATCCTCCGCTGTTGACACCGCGCCAGCTTCACACATCTCCTCATTCTACCCATTTGTTCTTGACTCCGTGTCTTGTACTTGATACACTCGTTTCACCTTTCGGCTACTCTGTTCTGCAAACGACTTGTCGTTCCCCAAACTTCTGCCGCCACACACATTCTTCGACCCAAGAAGTTTGGATTACCCAAAGAACCATCACAGATGCGCGCTTCTACCCCTGTCCGGGCCATTGTGGCCGTCGGGCTTCTGGGTTGCTCCAGTGCCCAAGGTACTTATTATGGGTGAGCAACTTGGCCCTTCTGCTTTTGAATCCATTCTGATCGCAATCTAGCACTCCCGGAAGTGGCCCCAACGTTGTTCCTGTCGATGCCAATGGAAATCTCCTCCCCAACCCCAACGATGCTACTGGCAATACCCAAATCCCCGGCACTGTTCCCGGTGGAGTTTCTGGCGGTGTCCCTCTTCCTGTCCCTGGTGCCACTATTCCTGGCAGTGTTCCTGGAACCATCCCCAATGGCGCTCCTCCAGTTATCCCCCCTGCTGGCAGCATTCCCGATGTCAGTTCTCTTCTTGTCCCTGGAGGTCTTCCCAGCAACATTCCTACTGGCGTTTCTGAGGGCAATTCTGGTGTCCCTGGTGTCACTGGTGTGCCCATTGTCCCTGGTGGTCCAGTCTCTGGCTCTTCAAACTGTCCTACACAAACCTCTACCGTTGTTGTCACTATTTACCCTACAAACCTCGTTGGTTCCCAAGATGGAGTTCCAGGTTCGCCTCAGGATGGGCCTTCAGGCAGCAACCCTCCCAATGGCCCTGGTTCCGATATGACAATTCCTCAGAATCCCATTCCAACCCAGCCTCCTCTGTTCTCAAATATACCCGCGAGTTCTCCCGTCTCATTTTTCACCACCATTACCATTGACATTTGGGGATCTCCTGGCGATGGTGCAAATCCAAATGACGGAAAAGCCTCTGATAATGGCGCTGGCACAACTGGTGGCGATTCGTCTGGTGTCAATACTGTCAACGGCCCCGGCTCTGGTGACAGCTCTGCTGATCCCTTCTTCTCATCTGTTTCTGCATCTGAGACTGCTCCTGAATATTCAAGCGTCTCTTCCGAAAGCCTCACTGCTGGATGGCCCAATGGGTTCCCAAGTGGTCCTGACCAACAGTCACCTTTCCCCTTCCAATCTCAAGCACCTCAATCTGGATACCCTGAAATGCCACCTGTTGGAACTGGGACAGACAATGACCAACAAACCAATACATGGCCTATCCAAGCTGGAACACAAATTCCAACTGGCTCACTAGTTTCCACTGGTGCCTCTCCCTGGTTCACTGTCACCCCAGGAGATGTTGGAAATGGTCATTCCACCAACTACCCTGTTACCACCGCTACTGCAGATGGGCTTTTTACAGCATCCAGCGACACTCCTCAAGGGGAAGATCAAACACTTGGTTACCCTCTGGGCACTTTTCTACCAGGCAATGGTCAAGGACCCCTCCAGGGCATCTCGACTGGAGTTTCGATTCCTGCACCTGTTGTCACTGGGATGCCGACTGACTCTATGCCCCAAGGACCATTGGATGGTTCTAACTCACCACTTTCCTTTAATGGTGTTACGACCTGTGCCACATTCACAACCACTGGTATGAACGGGCTTCCAACCATTTTTGACTCCACTTGGGTGATTCCTGTAGGAACCCCTATCCCACAAACACTCACCCAGCTGTCTAATGGCGACAATTCTCAGGGTGTTGATGGTTCATTTCTTACCACTGCTGTCACCGATCTAGGTAATACTGGAATCACAACTTGCACAAGTTACACCATAATGGGTACCGATGGATTCCCTTCGATCATTCATTCTACCTGGATTATCCCAGCTCCCACCCCGTTCGATAATTCCCCCAGCCCGACTGCCTCGATTCAAACTGAATACCCGATCTCAGGGGTTCCCGGAAACATGCAGCCCAGCAACCCCAGCGATTCAACCAGCAATGTCCCAGGAAGCTGGCCAACTGGTCTCTCCAGCGGTGAGGTCGGCGGTATTCCTGGTGAGATTCCAACTGGTACTATGGGTGGTGTTCCCGGCGGTGTCCCCGGCATTACACCCACCGGACCTGAGCAAGGTTTCCCTTTCACCACCTGTGCTACCTACATTATCACTGGCCCCGATGGTCTTCCAACAGTTGTGGATTCAACCTGGGTTATTTCAGGACCAGTCACCACTATGGCTCCCATCTTGGGAAGCTCCGACGTTCCATTTGGGGCCTCGAGTGCGCTTGCAACAGATGTACCTCCTGCATTCAGCAACCATCTAAGCGGCGTTCCTGGCCCGTCTTCCTCTGCTGGCTCCAACGGACCTCAGACCTCAGCAATCACAACCTGCACAAGCTACACATTCCTTGGCGCAGATGGTCTCCCCACAATTGTGGACTCAACTTGGGTTGTTCCTGGGCCTGTTGATACCCAAGCCTCCTCTTCACTCAACCCTTCTTTTGTTTCTCCTGGTTTGACATCTGGTCTTCCAACCGACATTCCCAGCCAGATCACTGGGTCTCCTATTACCTCGTATCCCAGCAACACTGGTGCTGTTGTCGGCATTACAACATGCACAACATACACTATCATTGGTTCCGATGGGCTTCCTACCGTCTTTGGCTCCACTTGGGTTTTGCCCACAGCAAGCAGTGTTCCAACTGAAACAAGTCTCGATGTTTCCCCTGGATTACCTCAATTTACATCTACTTCAAATGCTGAAGCAGGACAGGCCACTGTTGTGAGCACGTCTTTCGCCATTGGATCAGATGGCCAACCTACTCCTGTCGTCTCAACTGTCATTGTGAATACTGCACCTGATGGTATTGTCACTGGTCTTCCTCAAGGCACTGTTTCCGGAATTCCGGCACCACCCCCTTCTGGTCCTGCTGTCTCTAGTGATGGTATTGGCTCGTTCGTGACTGTGTTTCCTAGTCTCACCGAGTACAACGATGACTTCATTTCGTCCATCATGACAGGAGGCATCAGTGATACCCAGGACACCTTCATCACAGGAACCACGACTGGTACTGTTACTTCTATCATAACAGAGATCATAAGCTCCAATCCTGGACCACTCGCATCTGATGGTTCTACCGCATCAGGTATTCTATCCATCCCAGGCCAAGCGTATGGCTCTGTTCCAACCGCGATCCCTTTTCAGCCACAGACGCCAAGTCTTCAAACAAGCACATGGACCAATCTTATTCTGGCACCCACTACCACCTATACGCTCAGGTTCCCTCTCACTACGATGACCACTGTGGCTGTTCCTAATGGCTCGGGCCCTGGGAAGCGAGTTATTAGGCGATTTGCAGGGTATGTTCACATGTATATTTGTTTTGGCAAATGCTAACTTTCCCATAGTCTTGACCGGGCGTTTCCAGCTTGGAAGAATTCAAGTTCCTTAATATCCCCTGTTGATGTGCCAACTATGAGCCTTGAACCTTCACCAGTAACCAGTTCGACTAGCCCTTCTACGATCGAGCCCGAGACAAGGGTGCCAACAATGTGCGCCACTGGTGGCAGCATTGGAAACATGACAATTGACGTGAGTTTTATTCTTTGTGAGCTTGGTCCCCCCCTAACTGGATATAGTTTGATTCCGCCAAGCCAGGACCACTTTTTAACCCCGTTGAGGATATGTGGTTCTCTGAGGGTTTCCATGTTGTACCCCCGTCCTCCAGTCAAACTCACCCCTTCATCCCAACTTCCGGAGGACAGTTGGTTGAATTCGTCCCCATTTCCTTCTCAAATACCACGACCATGGGCTCAGTTGACATTGCTGAGATTGGTATGGGCCTCCGTGCACCAAACCCTTGCTTCAGATTTGACTTCTTTGGCGCGAATCTAGGATGCGAGACCAAGGGTAATGAAGAATGGTGCGAATTTGAAATATCTGCCTATCGCTACAACGACACCTTGTCTGGTGAGGAATCTATCGCCTGGACGGAGACCAAACGAGTGCCAGCATGTTCTACATTCCTTGAGGGTGGTTACGAACTTACCCCAATCGAACTGGACGGATATACGGACCTTTCTTCAGTTTTGATCATCGTGCGTGTTGGTTCGGAGCTTCGATCTTGGTGGGGCGATGATTTCCGTGTCGGCTGGACTGACAACAGCTGTGTCGCTGCATCCTGCCGCGCTACTGCTCCGGCTGTCAGCGTAAAGCGTGAAACGGTTGCCTCGGCTCTTCGCCGTGGAATTTGGCGGTGGACTCCATCTGGACTTGAACGTTTTGATGATGAGGTGGTGTGGGACTCTGTGAATTGATTCTTGTTCCTTGATGGGATTTGACAAGCTGCTCTCGGAGAAGATTTGCGCTGTATTAGTGACGGCATTTAACTTGAATTTCTTGGACGGACGGTGTAATGACTGAAAGTGGGACATGGGTTTAATTGAGAGGTGCCTAAATGGGGGAGTTTTCATGTCAGGTATGGCGGCGCATCCATTCTCTCAAGTAATTATACACGATACTTTAAACAATCACTCAAATCATTTTCCTATGTGTTCTGGGCGGTCTCTTGATTGAGTTGTGGAGGTCTACTTCGCACCCATGTGATCCATGTGGGACATAGTTTTGGCCTGTGCTGATTTCGTTCAATACGTGTATAGCATGATGGGTCGACGGGGTTAAGTCCCTCCAGAGACAGTGATACGAGCGAACGGATCGATGAAGGTACGTGCACGTGTGGATCTCCCGCCGCTTCGGCGTCTCGGCGGATGTACTTTGTAGTGGGAGCTGAGAAGTGGGGCACCACAAATGGACTGTAGGCCACGGACGACAACGGCAATTGGTGAGGTCATCGGCACATGGTGATAGCGGGAGGCATGAAACGGAGAATAGCGGATGAGAAGGGAGACCACAGGAGGTAAAGCGGGAAAGTCGGGAAGAATAGAGTTGGAACAATTAAAGCCTCAATAGCATGGCTCGAAGTTGGTTGGATATGTCGATGGTTCGGGCGCATGATGATTATCAACGGTCCCAGTATGAGTGAAATACTTACTGCAAGGCAGTGAATTGAGGCGTACAGGACGGACCTCTCGGCATCTCCACCTCCACACTTTTTGCCCCATCCAACCACTCATCGGCAAGCCTTGGCCCGGACGCGAACGGCCTGACCGGAAACCACCATCGTCATCCCATCATATCCGGTCGAGGAAATTTTTTTCTTTTCTTTTTTTCCCGCGTCTTCCTCCTTTAACTCCCCCTCCTCTCCCTTCCCTCCAACCGACGAGAAATGTCCTAAGACAGTCAATCCCATTGCTTCTGGCCGCATCGCCCTTGTCGCAGAGGGCTCAGTCCCGCCACCATCGCGCCAGCCTCCAGAAGCAAACACAGACGACATCCCGCTCCATCCGCTCGACACTGCTTGGGACGATTCACGCCACGCGAGCGCCACAATCGAAGAGAATCGACACAGGCGCAAAGCCTGCCATAAATCCCTAAAATTAAACGCCGATTCCAATTCAAGCCACATCATGGAATTCTACGACAATGTTGCTTCTATCACGGCTCGCGACGTCATGCCATGGCCCGCAGGCCGCAACTCGTCTGACACAGTCTTCGCAGGCGTCCACTTCAACCTCACGGCCCTGAAATATTGGAACTACACCTATTACAGCAACGAAACCGTCTCCAATGGCTCCAAGTGTTATCTGGTTTTTGAACCGTATCAACCTGCATACCTCTTTGGCAATGGTACCTTTGTCAACAACACAAGCTGCTATTCGTCAATTTATCCCATTGGGACCCGTGGTCGCATCAGCATCGGTTTCGCCTCTACCTATGGAGTTTGCCTCGTCCTCCTCCTCACTGTTCTCGCCAAGCATGGCAAGTTGTATATGCCTAGAGAAAGCCGATTTTACCCCATCGGCCGCCGCTGGCAGTGGTACTGGGGTCTCTTCACCTGTGCTTGCGGCATCATCGGTCTTTTTGCTAGCATTGATATTGACCGCTACTACCTCCAGCAACTCCCCATTACACTTTCCGTCTTCTTTTGGTATCTTATGTGTATGAGCACTCTCGCCCTGACCTGGGAGGCTGTCCGCCATTGGGGCAGTTGGCAAGAGCGCCAGTATATCGATCCCAACCCGTTTGTCTATCAGGATAACGATCGTCGTGCTAAACTTGAGTTTTGGATGCCCATGTGGTTCTACTTTTGGGTCTGGATGGTGAGTTTTATCCCCTTTATTTCTCAGGTAGCTCAACAGAAAAATACTAACCTTGGCTGTAGAATTTCTTCCTCGTGGTCCCTCGCAACTGGAGCTTCCCCCAGAAGCAGCGCTCTGTGGAGCAGACCGAGGCCATTGCCATTCCCAATGCCACCAGTGGTCGTTTCAAGGCAGGCGCATTTTGCCTCTTGGTAGCCTGGCTCACCATCATTTTTTCCATGCGTCATTCAATCAACCACTACAGGCCCCGTCACCGTGGGCTGTTCAACCGGGCAATGGGTTTCACAAAAGCTGTCCCCTTCCGCTTCTACTTGATCCTCCCCATCTGCGCCCTCCTGATTGCGTACCAAGCCTTTATTGCATGGGAGTGGAAGTATTCCCTCATCAGGGTCAGCCCCCCTCTCTACGTCATCTTCTTGTGGGGTTATAGCCCATCCATGTTGATCATTATTATTCAAATCCTCTATGGCTTCGCTAGCCCCAACGAGGACAAAGATCTCATCAGGCAAAGGCGCGAACGCGGCGATGCCATCGACCGGGAGCTTGGAATTGTCAAGAAGCCTGCGTGGTGGCGCCGCGTTAAAGGTGAACACCTGTTTTCCCTGCGTGACAAAATTGCCATGCAAGTTGGCGAGGTTGGTGGTGGCCGGGGCACCGGTCGTCGGGTCGAAGGAGCCGCTGAACGAAGTGCCCGCGAAGAGGCTCTCGGAGCTGCTCAAAACGACGACATTGAGATGTATCCCGTTTCAGATTTGAACAACCCTCGTGCTGATCGAGCAGGCGTTCGTTCTTTGCATCGCCAGGCGTCAAGCATCTCGAAATCGACGGCGCCAGAGTACAATGGAAAGTCAGAGGAGCGTCGTGTTGACCGTACCCTCGAAGTTGCTGCCGGATTGTTATTCCCGAACAACCGTGAGGCCGAGCGTGCCCGTCGGCACGAGGAGTTGAGCCGGGACGGTCCTCCTCCACCCCCATACACGGACGGCGCGGGCCGTGGTCGCAACTCCGGCCGCCCCGGCAGCACCGGCCGCAGCACCAGTGCTGAGACGAGCAACAGCATCACCGCTCCACCTCAGCAGGTCAGAAGCATGCTCGACGTCTAGACCAGCTTTGCTAAGCACTACGAAACGGTAGCCTGCCTAGGCACCCTGCCTTAGGGCTTTTGATATATTATTGTTTTTAGCAAGGCAAAGGAGGCTTATGACAATTGCACTTTTGAAGATTATCATTATTATTATGCTAGCTAGATATTACGAAATGGGATTGGCGTTTGGGTGTCATTAATATAACAACCATTCGTTGGATTGGACGATTGGAATCAGTCATTGGTTTGTTGCAGGTCCTCGGTCATGGTCATCATCATCACAGCCACGGGCACATGTGAAGTCGTCCCATTGAGCGAAGACGACGGAAGGGCGATGCCGTAGGCACCAGTTAGATTACGAAAGCTACGTCCTTGAATGACGAATCAATGTGCTTCACAAATTCAATAGCATTGAGCTCGCTCGGCAACGTCCCCGATTTGATCAGCGAGAAGTAGCATGGGATCGACGTGTTCTTCGGAACGTTTGATCCCGCAACCGTTACGATCGTGAAACAAAAAGCCCCAGATGGCATAGTTCCGCGACTAAGGTTTCAAAGAACAAAGATTCCACTGATACCGGGATCGGGGCAATGCCTGTTTGATGTTGGATGCTGCGCTCTTTTTTTTTTTTTTTTTTTTTTTTGGCTTCCGTCCTGCCTTGTGTGTCTCTCCAGGGCCCGCGCCTCCCTCACCCCGCAGCCCTCATGCGACACCCTTGCGTCTCTTTGTTGGTCGGAGGGGGGCGGGGGCGTCAAGTCGGTTTCGGAATTTTCTCTCTTACAACTATACGTAATGCAAGGATTTTTTGTCGGACTTTTTGTGGCTTAGACCAAGACCTCGCGTCGATCAGACAGACGAGACTCGAGGAGGCGCTGCTCTTTCTTTAATCTGCCAGGATCAAATGTGGAGGGAAAACCCACGGGGGGAGGGGAGCCAAAACATGTTGAGATACTGTCAAGGCGCGATCAAAGAGGATACATAACTGGAACAAAAGAATCGAGAATCAAGTTTCAGCCTCATCCATGCTCTCAGGGTGCAGGTAGGAACCCAGATGGACAGACAGATTAGAGAAGAAAAAAAGCTCGGCCGGCTGTTAACCCAAAACGGAAAGCAAACGACAGAGGTCGCACCGAAATAAGAAGCATCTCATACCAAGAGAAATCCCCGACTGGTTACAACAGTGATCCCCGACGCCAGAGACAGGCACACCAAACCACTGGTCCTGGGGTGCGCTCGTCCCCTGTGCCTGTGCCTGTGCCGTATAGACTATGGCGCCTGCGGAATACCACAGCGAAACACGGGGAGAGCAGACTGTATGCCCGGTTGCTACTGTTCAAGAAATCCCAAAGAGCTCCATGTCACACAAGACGGGCACAGCAAAGAGATCCATAAACGTGCCATGTCATTCGCGCGTGAACGAGGCCATATGCATAAAAGATGCATGCATGCAGGCATGATACAGACGTACGTAACAGCACGGCGGTCTAGAGACGGCGCATTCCTTGGCTTGCATTGGCCTGGTCAGCATCAGCCAGCAAGGCCGTTTCCCATCATCACCACTGTGGTGGAAGTCGGCGGGGAGCCCTGTCAGGACTTGAGAGAGTGTTGAGCGTTTTGGACAAGGTGAGTCAGGTACGAGCTGACGGGATCCACACGAGGTTGCAAGGGGCACTAAGGTAGAGCAACTCAGGGCATGAGTATCAAAAAGCGGTGTGGGCAAAAGAGGCCAAAAGAAAATAAACACAAAGAAAATCCCACTGCAAAAGTCGAGGCTCGGCTTTCCGAGGACGAAAGGGAAAATTGGCCAGAAAACGGGCGGCGCCGAATTATGCAGTTGGCTCG
Organism: Calonectria leucothoes; assembly: GCA_002179835.1. Classification (NCBI taxonomy): domain Eukaryota; kingdom Fungi; phylum Ascomycota; class Sordariomycetes; order Hypocreales; family Nectriaceae; genus Calonectria; species Calonectria leucothoes. The sequence continues at coordinate 266,211 of NAJI01000172.1, read as the reverse complement.
ACGGTGTGGCTCGGAGGTAAGACAGGCAAGGTCAAGTCCGGAGGGTCTGCCTCGTGGCAAGGCCTGAGACAAATCAACGGAGGACTGGATTCAAGCATTCCCGCCCGGGCTTTTGCTCAACTGGCGTGGCCAACGGGCGTTGGGTCTTGGCTGGCGCCGTCCCTTGCTTCTCAGCTGCCAATGCCCCCGCCCATCGACTTGTCACATGGGGGTGCTGGAGTGGGCAGCGCGGGGCTCGTGCGTGTCCACTCGAAGTTGTTGGTGGCCGTGTCGTCAGCCTGCGCCGTGCCTTGCATCTAGTGGCATGATTGGCGAGTTTGACCTGGGCCAAGGCCTCAGAAGCAAGTGGGCAGGCATTTGGGCCAGGAACCATCGGTGAAACGGGAAATCCGGAATGGAAGAAGGCGGTGGCTATTGTTTCCCATCTGCTTTCGGTTCGATGCGTATGTGGCTGCATCAGGTAATAGCAACACAAAATGTGCACTGCAATCCTCTCAAGCTGTCGCAAAGCACTTATCACCTCTCTCCCGCCCATGCACACATTGCGAAAGCGAGGCTGCATCGAGTAATCCCGAGGGGCCCCCTTGGCGATTGTTCCTGAGCAAGCGTAAAGCACGCAACATGCTCGGCGCCGTCGGCCGCCAAGGCAAAGCTAGGAATGGCGCAAAACCAGCTTGCCAGCAGATCCCTGGCGGTGATCGAATCAACCAAGTGGAGCTGTCATGGCCAAGAGGCGCAAACGGCGGCAGCCCTAGCAGGCGTGTGTGACGAAATAAGACATGGCACAGGCATCGAGGTCAGCCATGACAACTTCCAGACGAGCTCCAGAAGCTCAGCTATCCTTAGTAGCGGGTAGAATGCGAATTGTTTCAACCCCCATTCATGGCCTGATGGCTCATTTAGGTACCGCTTATATGTCTTGGTTTAGTTGGACGGTGTCTCTGGATGCCATACACGGCCGTGCTTGGTCTCGCCGCTCCCTTTTTTGACCGCGCGTGCCTGGCGCAAACAAATATATCGACGGATATGGACGCCTTTTTGTTAGCTGGCACTTTCTCCTGGGTTCATTGGGCTAGCGGGAAGCAAGAAGCGCCGGTTGACTGTGGAGACATTCTGTGGCTCAAAGTATGGGCTGTTCGTTGCCTGGATAGTGGAACATCTCAAGCCGAGTGAAATGTTAGCTCAGCCATTGCGAGGTGTGTTAGCAGCATTGAACTCCGGGAGCATCTACAAGAGGCAAAGATGCAGAGGCTGGGCGCGAATAGATTACCGCGCGGAAACCAGGCTGAAAGTCAAAGTGCGGATGCCGCTAAGGGAACGTGGTTTGCCTTGACGGCACGAGAACCAAATGAGGCAATGGGAACGGCAGATAGATGTGCGTGGGGAAACTCTATAGATCGGATCATGGGCAGGACAGGACAGGATGCGGTCAAAACAGCAAAAATCAGCCTGGGATGGGATATCGGCGTGGCTCCAGCCCATCTATCTGAATGGCTGGGGTGGGTTCGAGTCCCAGGCGTTTGCAATAGATGGCGCCTGTGGCCGTAAATTGATCGTCGCCGTGAAGGATGACAAGCAGATGTCAGCCAGGGTCTGGGTCGGGTAGCGACAGGGCATGGGGACCCTGGGATGCGGGTTTAACGGACCCCGGGCCCTTTTTGCCCCGCCGGGCTTATCGCTTATCGATAGTCACGCACACAACAGGGAGGGCATGGGAGGTGGTATCATGGCAGGAATGGCGGGATGGTGGTGGTGAGAGGCGAGGAGGGGCGGGGTTTCATGTCTCAGGCGCAGAGCACGCAGCAGCAGCGGCAGCGCGGTGGCAGCAGCAGTAACAGTAGCAGGCTGGAAGAAGAGGGGAAGCGGGCAGGCGGTCAGCACGGAAGCCAACAGGGTAAAAGGGATCATTACTGGATCTGAGCAGCCGCAGAAATGTGCACAATGCGCGGCGGTTCCAGATACGGCAGCGAGACGCAGACCTCAACTCAATCTTCTGGTGACGTCGCAAACAGCGGGTTCCTGAGGCCAGTTCCTGACTGTGCACGAGGAAGCTGCCTGTACGACATGGAGCTTCAGCGGGGGGTACGTCGATATCCATGTACCAGCCAGGCACTCTGTATGTAGGTACAATGTAGGCAGGGACCCGTTGCCGCTGCCGACTCTTGACTTCCAGAGCGGTAGCGCTGGGCCCTTACAGCAACACTCGAGGCTCTGCACTGTCCTGGGTCTGGTTCCGCAGGAGGTAGCGTGGGAGCGAGCCAAGCTACTGTACACGAGCTGCAGAATCTCAGCCCAGGATCCTGGCCCCAACCAGCACCAACCTCCTCCCTCCTGCACTAACACCACCAGCCATGGAGCCCTCACCACACCATCTTTGCCCGCTCGCTATTGCTCGCATCACCATCAACCATCGCCCACTTTTTATTCCCAAAAAAAAATTCCGCCGCCGCTAATCCATACCAAGTCCAGTGTATACTTGCGCGATACATGCTCCGCCCTTTTTTTTTCTCTTTTTTTTTCTGAGAAAAAAAAACATGGACCTACTTCACCTATGTACTGCCTCGCTCCCAGCCCTCCTCCACGACCGAAAAGTAAAAAAAAAAAAAAAAATATTACAGCAGGGCAAACATAACTAAGCAGCCCACTACAGTAGTTCCCGTCCACGGCAGGTACGCCAGCATTCTCTCGCAAGACAGTTTTGAGACCTTGCCCTATGATTTGCTATTATTTTATTGTGGTGGTTTTTTTCAAGTTACTCAAGAAATCTCGCTCACCGACTGTGTCATGTTTCCCGCCACCGTCATAGTGGCCTGCGAGTATTCATCATCCCCACATACCTTCAGATAGCTCGGAACCCGACCATGATGACAATGATGGATACGGTTTTTTTGGTCGTGATGCTCGTATTGTTGACTCAAGCCACGCATGTTTTATGAATCTTGCTTCAAATCACACAAACGCTACATCACCCTACCCGCCACAAAGAGCGCCTTAGCTATCTTGTGCCCCGGGTTCGGGTTCATCATCATCGGCTCAGGGGGCCAATTCATCGTCGTCTCACGACATCCTCAAGGTTCTAGCTTCCCGAGAGGTCTAGATGCAGATGTTATTGTAGCACGTAAAGCGCCCCTCCATCCGCCACAGGTTACACCAGACAACATGACAGCGTGCCCCCCTCTTCCCCTCAATACCGCCCACCTTCCACTTTCAATGCAACGTATATCGGCCGAGCTTTTGTATTGCAATGTCGCGGCCTCGGTTTTGCTCCAAGAGAATTCCCAGGTGCCCAGACATGCTTTGTGACAAATGCAAGCACACACATGCATATATGTCTGTACACGGCCGGGCAACATCACTCAGACTCGAGGCACAAGCACATGCAAATCAACATGAGGCTTGGAGTTGTATCTCTTCCCGGGCCGCTCGCTGCCACGTCGCCGCGATCTCGAGATATGGGGACCCGGGACCCGTGCACTGTATGTATGTACAGTAGCATATGGAGACGCAAGGGGCCTTGTGAGATGCGATACGCCCACATACATACAACCCGCGATGCGAGGTCAGCAGCGACCATCCCTGGCTTTGCGCACGGCACGCTCGGCGACCACGAGCAAACCTACAGATGAGGCATCGAAGACGAAAACATGTCTGTGATGCCTCGGGTTTATGTGTTCACGACCCGTGTGTCGCATGCATGTATGTGTTTGGGAGAGACCAGGCACACCGGTCCAACAACAAATCATGAACAAGCGTCCTCTAGCATGGCGATGCGCCGACAGGCGGTTCATCACGGCCCCCGGCCGATTCACGTCATGGCCCTTCTGGTGCGCCCTGGCGCGCAGCAGATCCTAGCAGGCCGATCTAGCTGATAGGAAGCCGCCCCCGTTGCTGATCAACCCCTCCCACCCAGCGCAGCTCTAGTCGAAGAAATCATGACCGAGGAGGCGAATGATGACGCTCCGGCGACATGCCAAGTAGACCATGCGACGGAGGCACCCAAGGACTTCCGAGGAGGTGGCGGACCAAGCAAATGTCCCAGAGACCGGATGGCTTCAAAGGGCTTCGGAAGCGGGCTCGCCAGAGAAACAGAGTTGCACGCGGCCGAACCCAAGCTCCCCCATCCCCGCACTAGCCATGCCCATCATCGAGTGGCCATCGGACAGGACAAGCAGCGTGGCTGCGGATCCAGGCACCGTCGTCTACAATCCTGGGCACACTGGTGCAGCAGAGTGTGGAGGAGTGGTGGTGCCGCGCGCGCATCCTTTTCCGTGAGGGGTGGGAGCACATTGGTAAGCCCGGCCGCTACCAGGCCAGATGACCTCGAAGCTTGCTCAGATGCAATCAATATCCCGTTTCGTCCAACCACGTCTCGGACTGGAAGCTCATGGCACGGATCCCTTGCCTACCGACCATGCAGTCTACACGTCCGTCCACTCCGAAGATGCAACCAAACCATATCGCATCGTTCTGGGGGATGGGTTTCGCACTCTGGTCCACGAGCTAAGTTGCGACGATGCCGGTAAACACGCGCACAAGCTCCCCAGGCCAAGGCCCGACGCCCAGCCCCCCGGCTCGCGCTGATGCGTCAGTCAGGGACGGGGAACGGAGACGGTTCGGAACAGCACGCAGAACGCAGGAGGATGCTTTGGAGCTAACCGTCCGACTGGCTCCGGGTAGGTTTATTTTTAATCGCACACATATGTTCGATCAGGTCCCTGTGAATCAAAGCGCCGCTGCCCGCTGTCCGCTGTCCCTTCGGGCCCTCCCTCCCTTGTTGCCTGTCCCCTGGCCCTGACCCACTGGGCGACGAGCCAGTCCCTCGCATGCATGGTGGGCCCGACTAGGGATAGCGACGACGCCTGCATGTTGGTTTGCGCCGCTCGCCCACAAGCTGGACTGCTGGCGTTGAGTGAACCTCCAAGTCGATGCTCTTGGCGGGCGCCGCTCGCTCACAACAGACGGCGGTGACCCAGACCAACTCTGAAGGTGCATCTCAGGGCCCAGCCCGTCGGCCCAGCTGCCATGTACGAGGCAGGCCAGCGAATGCCAGCCCCCCACTCGCTGTGCCTTGGGGCCAGTTGGTTGGGCTCGCTGGTCCAGCACCTGACGGGAATCGTCGCCTAGGTTTGCAAGGGCGAGGGCCAAGGTATGGATCAGCTCAGGTACTGGGACGCCTTGTACCTGGCCCGCCCATGCTAATCGGTGCAGATGACCTGTACCTGATGTCCCTCTGACTCTTCCATCCCCCTGGAGCTCAGGCTCGCTCCGTTCCCAGCGCCTGCTGGTCCCCGTGCAAGTCAGGGATTACCGGGTACGGGAGACTGTACCAGGTACATCCAGTCAGGGCCCTGTGTCGCTCGTCGTGGCAGCGCCTTTGGTACTCGTCGGCTGCTACGCAAGCAGCAGCAGAACTCAGACCTCAGCGTCGTGCTGTGCCACTCTCTCCAAAACCGGTCAGCGTCTGGCCCGTGGACGAGCCACCCAAGGTGGGAGCCAAGAAACGCAGAGTGCTTGCTCCCACGGATGCTCTCGCGCACACGGATTGCTTGGATCCATGGCCTTCCCCCAGTGCTGTATCATCGACAGCGCATCGTATCCTGCTGCAACGCACATCACCCGCCCAGAGTGAATAGACCGCTGCACCGCTTCGCATTTCATCACGTCCGCCGCTGAGACGAAACTGTCTGGTCACGGCGAGTCCTAGGTTATCCACATCAACTGCTTGGTTGGCTTGTGGATCAGTAACAGCCTCCCGGCCTACTGGGACCGGGCACCCAGCAGCAGCAGCAGCAATCACAAACAAGATAGCCTTGTTTAGGTTTCCATGTGCGGTTGTCCGGATTGATGAGGACGGCGAGTTCGACGACAAAGGCGAAGGCGACTCTCAAAGGTGGCTGGATTTCTAGGTTGATTGGTCGGGCAACCCGAACTAACTAGACTCCGGCTTAGGGTAGCCCGAGGAGGGACTGGCTACTCGATCCATCCCTCCATCCCGGATCCGGACTCCACCAAGACACTCGATTTGGTGTGGAAAAGCAACCACAGACATACATCATCGCCACGGTGCCCCTGCCACTCGTCCCTTGCTGCCCCTGTTTCTTCCTCAGTTCGCACTTTTTGCCTTTGCTCACTCGCCCACCCGGCTCTGACGCTCTTTAGCTCTCGTTCCTCCTCGCCACGCACAGAACATCATCACCAAGCCTCTTCCCACACCCCATGTAGCATCATCCTGTACTGGCAAACAACATACAACCAACCCTGCGCCATTAACAGCATCCGCACACTGACAACAGAATTGTGTTTGCGCCCTAGCACTGCGGCCAATTATTCCCCGGCTGGTTGGATGGGCTGCCCTGTCGCATCTGTGGTTTCTCAGTCAGTGCAACGGATCTAGGCCCTGGCCTGGCTCGCTTGCATCACCACGACGCACGCACGCCCTCCCCCCACCGGCATTTCTTCGCATGTCTACTGAGGCACGCTTGGGACGCCTCTCAGTTGTCACTCAGACTAAGATTCTGACTCCCTCACACACGCTTTAACCTCCCCTTTGTTCCTTGGTGTGTTTCCCTTCCTCTCTCCACCTCATCCTCATCCTCAAAACCCTCTCTCTTCAACCACTTCCGTCTCAACGAGCCCCGCCTCTACGCCCCTCCGCCCCTCTCCGTTTCACCCGCCCTATATCACCGTCGCCTTTTCGCACACATCACGGCTGGCCGTCTTGCCTGGGGCATCGCATCTGCACTTGGCCGACCAAACCCGCCCCGCACCCTCTCGACTTCGTTGGCTGTCTCACCATCCTCAGCCTCACCCAGGCTGCCCGAGTGCGACAAGCAAAGCTCCGCCCCGGCGGCATACCAACTGGAATATTCATATTCGTACATAGCATCCATCGGCTGCGCTCATTATTTGGCTGTGTGCGACGTTGATCCTCCCCCGGCAATTTTTTTTATTAGTATTCGTTTTTTATTTTTTTTTATTTCATTTTTGCGCAGCTCGCCACTTTCGAAGCGCCTAGGCCATCGTCGGCACACACATTGCCTCGATCGCACGTCGGCGTCGCTTTTCGTCGCCATGGCGGCTACTTTCCGACCGGTGAACTCGCCCCTCGCCAACAACGTAACTCGAGACGACGTCATGGCCTCACCACCCACAACCCCTCGCCCGAACACAGCGCCCCAGCGCCCACCCTCGAGACACATCGACGACGGACCAACGCCTACCCGAGCAACATTCAACCCTTCGATCTCAAACCAGCAGCCGCTGCCCTCCAGCCCATTTCCCCAGGCTGTACAAATGCCAGACCAAATGATGAACCCGAAAGTACCCCGCCGCGACAATTCGCAGCACTCTACCAAGTCGGCGGACTCGGCGGACGTGGAAATGGATGACTCGGAACCGGAGCCAGCCAACGCTGAGGATGGCGCACCCTCGGATGATGATAGTGTTGGTGCCGACGGCACCAGATCCAACAAGAAGAAAAAGTCTCAGCGATTCTACTGTGTCGACTACCCGCCTTGCAACCTCAGCTTTACCCGCAGCGAACACTTGGCGAGGCACATCAGGTACATGATCCCCAACGTTGGACAAGGCTCAATTTGTCGAACAAACTAACATGAGGCAAGAAAACATACTGGCGAGCGTCCATTTCAGTGTCACTGCTCTCGTCGGTTCTCGAGGCTTGACAACTTGAGGCAACATGCTCAGACGGTGCACGTCAACGAAAATATCCCCATCGACTCGCTGGCCGCCACAGGTTCGCGGTTTCAGCGACAGATGCGCACCGACCGTGTGCGGCAGGCGGGCAACAGGGCGAGGGCATCAACTGGCGGGAGTGCTGGAGGGCCCATTCGAGGACACTCCAAGTCTTTGTCGACTTCGAGCATCGCCAGCATCGCGAGTATAAGTGCTACCTACGGCGCAGCTGCTGACCCCAGGCGACGGCCTCCTCCTCTGGTCATGGCAGACCCCAGATCGCGGCATTCTCTTGAGTCTTATCGCAGCGCAGCCGAGGGCGCATATTCGTCGTATCGACCTGCTTCGCCAAGCGACTTTGGAACACCAACATCGGCGACGTTTTCCACTGGACAAGGCAGCCCCAGATGGGGCTCCGGCGTGGCATCTCCGGCATCATCTCATTCACGATCGCACAGCGTCTACACGACAGGCACTCGAACACCCGGTCGACGGTTAAGCGTTCCGTCCGGTGCCAATCCATTCCAATCCCCTCCTGGTCTGGCCGTCGGACGACCCCCAATGTTTGGACCTGGATCTGGACCCGTGAATGCATCGAATGCTGGTGGCTTCGCTCCTGGCACCAATCTTGGTCCATCCGCAGGTCCCCCGGAACAATGGCCGCGACGAGAGTCTGTTTCCAACATGTCAGATGATGCCTGGCGCCGGCGAACCTGGCATCCAGATAGTCGCCACCCGAACGGAAACCCCAGTCAGCTCAGCACTGTTGTCAGCCAGTCGTCCGTTCGGCCAAATCCGCCCCCGCCGATTGCAACCCCTTCTGGTCCGCAATCGACATTGCGCTTGCCAGGCATCGAGTCTTTTGACCCCATTCCCCACCGTCCGGCTACTCCCCCAAGACGGGCCCCATCACCCATGCTGATTGATGCTCAACCACCCATGCGGGCTGTCCTCCAACCCACTGTCGAGGCTCCCGATGAGAGGCGAAACCTGAACATGTACGATGCCAGCCTTCAGCGCGGCTTAGGCCGCCTAGACATCAATCACAGCACCCCGCCTCGCGACAGCGCGGGAGCGTGGGCTTCCGAGGCAAACAAGGCCGTACAGGCGCAGGCGGAACAAGCCCGGATGAGCCAGCCGACCGTCAGGTTTGAGGAGCACCCACCATCTTCTTACCAACCCCCTAAACCAGCCGGTCGAAGCATGCATCAACACACTATGTCGGCCCCTATCACCTCATCTAGGGACAACAAGCGACATGGCTGGTATTATGGACCCGTGACCGTTCATCGTGAGACAAAGACGATACCCGAGCAGGACCCTCGCGCGGCCCACGTTGATCGCATGGTTCATCCCAACTTTACTGGCTTCAGCGGTTTCCCCGCAAGAGAAGCCCAGCCCCAACAGCATCATCACCAGCAGCAGCAGCAGCAACCAGAGCGCCCCGGTGGCACAGATCCCCTGGGGCGGCTAGAGGCCTTGGTCGCTGTTGCGACCAGTGAAGGATCAACTGCTACCGCTTACTAGGCGGATTAAATTAAACGCCATGCATGTTTATGACCTCATCTTGAGTTTTCCATGACACAATTATCGCTGTTTTGACAGACGGCAAGCACATATTTTAACGACGTTACGACGAAATTGCTTTTTGGTTTGTAGCGGACACGAAGCGCATATGGCATGATTTTGGCTTGCATGATACACGATCTCTTTTTCATCGACGATATCCCAACTCTTCTTGGCTGGATCTATCTACAGGTCTGGTCTCTGACAGCAGCATATATACGATATCCCGGCTCCGCTGTTCTCAGTGACGGACAGGCGCACCGACCTGGTCATGACGCGGTGTTTTCTCTCGCTTGGCTTTCCTGGTTTATGATTTGCTTTGCTCTCCTTTTTCCTATTCTCATTTCTTTATTCTTCTCATCTCCTGTTAGGGTTTCGAAGGTTATTAGACGGGTTCCTTGACATTTCTTTGCGCGCTCTTCGTTCTTGATCATTTCTTTTTGTTTCCTTCCCGAGTTTCTCCCCCTTTCAGCCTTGGGTAGTTTGGGTTTGATCGAATGAGGATTCACAAGTTGATAAGATACCCACTCATTTTGAGATGAAGGGGGGTTCGCTCTCAGCATGGAGCGATGAGTTGCCGGGCGCTGGTCCCGCGCAAAGGGCGATGGGATATCACTGCTAGACTGGGATCCCACAAAGTGTGTATAGTTTTAGGGTCGATTCTGGCAATTGGGAAAGGCGAGATACCTCATCGCTCGGGCTTCAGCTTCCGGACTGGGAGAATGGATTTGGGATTGATACCCTGCAATGCACTGCTTATTTGGTCGGCTGTTTGATATTTCGGAAAGATGACTTAGACTCGACACTCGGTGTTTTTTATGGCCTGGTTTCTCAAGATAGCTCGATAGGTAATGGAGTTGATTAAGCCCTAAATAATGTTTGTGTCGTGATCGACCATGCTTGATCAGATTGGCAATCAATCTCTGTTCAATTAATGCAAGTGAATATTCTGCATGCATTCTTTTAATCTGCATCAACTCTCTTACAAATACTACGAACAGCTGCGCTGACTAAATGGGTTTGGAATAGGGTAGGAAGTGAACTTGAACCACACAGTCTTTTCATATGACAGACAGAAAGCGAAATACATGACTTTTCTTGTAATTGTTCGCTGGTCAACCCCTCCAGAAGTACTGTGCTAGCTATAGGGTAGGAAACTGTGTCTGAGATAATCATCACAATGTCGGAATGAGATGTTTCAAATGTTGATTTTAACGGAATATTTATAGATTGTATTTGAAGTAGATAGAGGCTTTATTGTTCAAGTGCGTTCGTATTCGATCGTTGTCTGACAGATGTGTACCTTGATTGCTTCCACACTTCAAGGTCGACTGAGACTGGATCACCCAAACCCCGTAGAAATTATTAGCTGACGCTCCTTCGAGTTTGAAAGAAGAACCAAAGATCACTCTTAAGATTGAATTTGAAGATTGTAATGTACCAAGACGCATGCAGAGGAATTCCCATCTCATCTATTCAACCTCAAAAATGACATTGTACCCATTTAGAGACACATGGACGCTAACCACCCACCAACATCAATCAGACGGCCCTCTCAAAACGAAAACACACACAAGTTCGTATTATTATCGACACACCGGGGGATTAGGATTCAGCAGAGAGGAAAGAGTCCCGGGAGCTTCGCCAAACTCTAGGGAGTGACTTGCATGCCTCTCTCCACTTGGACGAAACCGACACCGTGGTTTTAGGAACAACGGCATCTCGAGGCACGGGAGCTCTCTGGTTTTTTTATTATTATTTTATTATTTTGATTTTCTGAAATTCTCTCATTGAATGCATTGTTTGCTTCTACGGCACGGAATCAAGTGCGCCATTTGCGGACGTGTCTCTAACCAGCAGCTTGGCAAAGAACCTCAGAGGGATAGTCCCGGGCGCTGTATGATGATGTAAACCTGGCGTAATCATTGGCAACTTGGCACATATGGCTATCCTCTACCACAAAGAACAAGAGGAATAGCAACAATAAGAATAGTTAAAAAAGAGTCAACGTCTTGGGACGATGGCGGCTAGGTTTACTGTTGCCGCCGCCAGGGGGGCGGTGCGGTGCGGTGCGGCGGGCACAACGCAGACTTGGCAGCTCTGGGCCATCATGTCCGAAACTCAAACACCTCGACTGAACGGGCGTCAAGAAGTGCCTCTCGAAATGAGGTTTCGCTACTCGGGCGGCTGCGTTCCCTCTCCGCACGCGCCCGGTCAAGTTTGTCGGAGCTTTGCCATGACTCGCTGAGGGGAGGGAGGGAGGAATGCCAATAGTTCGTTCGTCTGAGACGATGAACTCGTGGGGTCTAAACGAAAACCAATCCCGGCTTGTACGGTTTTCCCCTTTCACACAAACACACGCCCCCCTCCGAAAGAACTAAGACAACGGAGGTAGTTTATTTTCCCCTTCCGTATGCCCGCCACAAGGAACTACATGCGCATCACGTGTACTGTAATGTGGTGTGGTGTGTGTGTGTTGGGCCGTGGCTGGGTTTTAGACCATGGACAACTAGGCGGTTGGCATTGCAAGAGCAAGAAATAGCGTGAATAGAGATATGCACATGCAGAGAAAGTTAGAGGCGAGAGAACAAGGAGACAACATGGCACAGAGTGCAAAAATAGCTGGCGCTTTTGCTGAAGTGGGATTGGCCAATTGGGCTATCATGCATGCCTCGGCACAGCCATCAAGTGCCCATGGTGCTAGTGTCCCTTTTTCCCCTCCCTACTTTTATCATCGTTTCTTTTGCAACGTGAACCAACAGCCTGAGCTAGAGCATTTGGTGGCGGGGGCGTGGCATATAGTTCCTGTGCGTACCTATCTAGATATGTTTGTTGGTTCGTGCAATGTGCATCGGAATCGCAAACGCGGGCCGCAGATGCGTAGCCCTCACCGTCTTGCTGCTAAAGCCATGTGCATGCGAGTTTCGTGATATTTCACCGTAGCCCCGAGGGCTAGTGGCTCGCACCGGAGGCGGTGGGCGCCCATGGCCGGTGGTCAATTGGTCGTCTCATCATCGCCCGAGGCACATCCGGGGCTTTAGCGAGAGCCGAGGGACGGCACGAGTGCGGCGCCGTGATGACTTGGCACCGTTGTCGTCGTCATCGCCGTCATTGCCATCAGCGTCTATTAGGGTTGATTGTTCACCGTGTTTGTTCAGCTTGTTACCACCAATTCAGCCTAGGCTGCGCAATCTGAGACACCGGATCTGGGTCCTCAAAACTTGACCATGGTTCGCAACATGTCATGCAGTGGGCGGCTTGCTAGTCAACAAACAAATAGCGGGTTTGCATTTCCAGCCCTGGCCCCAAATCATCGTGCCACCGGCGTCTAGAGGCCCGGGACTGCGCCTGACTCTAGCTCAACATCTGAACATGTTAGCCTGTTGCTTTTGGCTGTTAAGCCAGGGGGGGATATTCAGGACATTTGGTTTTGGCTGGGGGGCGTGTGTGTGCGTGTGTGTGGGAGGTGATGGGATGTGATGGGGCGTTTAAAGAGGCGTAACTAAGGCGGGCAGCTAGTCTAGCCTTGCTCGCGATAGAAGCGAGTGCATGGAGCTAAATCAAGCCAAGCGGTTCGTGTCAAACCAAGGGAGAGAGAAGTAGAGAAAAGCTGGATGGATCCTTCAACTTGGCGAGGGAGGCATTGAAGAGTCACAGTGATCGACAAAGTTAATACGGCATTAGCCAGCACCAAGGAGGGAATGAGAGAAAAACGAAAACCAATGGGTGGGCCGGTTTAACGTGGCAGGGATAACGCAGAAAGTAAAGAGAGGGATAAAACAGGAAAGGCCAGAGGTGAAGAGGCAACTGGAGGAAGGTGAGAAGAGGGAATAGGTCGCGATTATGCCTCGAGGAAAAAAGAAACGACATGTCTTGTGAGAAATCCTTGATCATATTTTTTCTGGGTCTTACGAGACATGGCGGCAACCACTGAAGATGGACGGCTGGGATTGTGCTCGAGAACACGAAGCGCCCGGCAGATAAGGTTAGGCGGCCAAAAACAAAAACCAGACAAAAAGAAAAAAAAATGAGAAAAAAAATTAATAGTCGCATGGGTGGGAGTGGGAGTAGGAGTGGAGTAGCGACTTGTGATGTGCGATGTACGGTGTTTCGTTTGTTGCTGAGCTGAAGCTGGAGTGGGAAGTGGGAAAAGAAAAATATGACGGATCTGATTTTTTGTAACAAGTCGGTTTCTGTGTCCGGGGTGGGTTGGGCTCGGCAGAGATGAGGGGGGAAGAGGGAATTTCTGAAGCAGAATAGCTTAATGTGAGATGTGAATGGGGAGATGTGAATCTGCGAGGATAGTCACGGTGAGCGAAGCGAGCGAATGAGGCTTGGCGAAGGCGAAGGCGAATGTGATTGTGATGATGATGGGGAGGATTCGATGGTACGGGAGTATTTTGCAGAATGGTTGATGGACGGTAAGTAAGGTGAGGTGAGGTGAGGTGTGATGGCCAGGCAAAGCGAAAGCCACCAGCGACATGCCAAAACGAGGTCAAGATGCGATGCGGCACGATTGCGATGCGATACAATCACCATGGCCATGGCTATGGCGACGGGGCGAAGGGGCCACTCTGGGGCTCGAGCAGCGGCATTCCAGAAGCTGGCGGCTATTGTCGAGCTGCGTGACGTCCTGGTTCCCGGTCTTTTGGGTTTCGGGTTGAGGGCTCCCATGTCCTGTTGCCCAACCCAGCAGGCGTGCCATGCTGTGCCATGCGAATGTCGCCACGAGCGAGCCCTGTCTGCTTTGCTTTTGGCTTGTATGCCTGCCCGGCAGTGCGTGCTATGGAGACGAGAGTTGGGACGTGTGGGCGCTGTGGACGCAGGGACACAGGGACAAGGGGGCGGAGGACAGGGGGAAGATGGGTGGATGGCGGACGGGGCCAGGGACAAGGGCCAGGGGGGCGTCCAGATAGTCGACCGACTATTGAAGATTGTGGGGGGAGAGGGGGGGGGGGGCTTTCCCGTCGTTTAGAGACAGAGGGACGGAACCAAAAGAAAGGAAAGGTGGATTTGACAGGTTTTGCAATAACACGTGCGAAATGCAAGCGCGAGAAAGCTGACGACAATCAAATAAATGGAGCGCAGCTGAAAGTGACGGGATTCGAAGCCATGCGTGATAAGAACCTGTCACATAGAGCTGAGCCAACAGCATGAAGAACGAGGCGAGGCGAGGCGCGGGTGAGAAAACCGCATAGCTGGGGTTACAGATGGCGAGTGTGCAGGAGCATGAGCAGGAGCAGACGCACACGCACGCGCAGCCGGGGAAAAAATGAGGCCTGACGCGTGGTTGTGGGCGGCAGCCGGGGACGGGGAGTTTACGGGGTCGAGCGGGAAGATTGACCTGATCTCATCTATGTGCACCTGCGGCGCAGAGAAACGGCTGGAGGATCGTCCCATTCGATGTTTGTGCATCTGCATGTTGGGTGTGCTATGGCCGCTAAGGATCGAAGGCGAAAAAAAAGGCAACGAAGCAGAAGAAGGAGAAGAAGGGGGGAAGTTTCAGGACGAACAGGGACATGATGCACAGCAATTCGTGTCTCGGGAGATGCAATGCCTTCCTTCCTCTCACCAAAAAAAAAAAAAAAGCAGAAGAGGATGAAAAAGAAAAAAAACGGGCTGCATGCCAGAGTTAATTATCGTCAGACGCCAGCGGCTAGCCGCTCGGAGGCGGGAGTCCCCGAAACAAACAGAAAACGAGAGACGGAAGAAAAAGGGAAGGAAGCACGGCCAAAGATAGAGAAGGAAAGAAGAAAACACGGCCCGTCTTCCCCACCGGTGATGCAGGTTGGTGAACAACAAGCAGGAAATCTTTTTTCTTTCTTTCTTTTCGACATGGATGGCACGTGAAGATGAGGACGAAAAGCACACTGCGCATGGCTCTATGTATGCGGTCGTACAGCCACCGGATATCCCGAGTCCAATGCGACGGCGGGCCGTTGGTTGGCTTGTGAGGGGAAAAAGAAAAAAAAAGAAAAGAAAAGGAGAGGAGCACAGAGAGAGTCGTACGACATTGACGGGACGTACATACATGCACAGATAGACTACATACATACTTGATACACACGTACGGCCTACATATGTGCCATGTACAACAGGCAACCAGCTATTTTTCTTGGTTTCTATCTATGGTAGCTCGGGTGAATGAATGGTGAGGGGTAACTAAAAAGAAAAGGAAAAGGGTCAAGGGTCTTGCGAAGTATGCGTTGTGGTTATTCATTCATTCATTCCTACATTCATTTTTTGTATCTTCTTGTTTGACTTGAATACGAAACTGCAAATAAACCGGCCATAAATTGAACCGTGCCCGACGCAGTTGGTTTGAACAAGTGGATAGGCGTTTCTCAGCTCGGGCGCCGCGTCTTGTGAGGGTAGTCGTCGCGAGCGAGGCCGGGATTGGCATGGTGGGTAAGGAGCCTTAATTGAGCTTGGCGGCGGAGTGACAGCGGGTATTTTAAAACCAAAAAAAAAAACGTGACGGTGATGGGGATGTGCTGCATGGGGGGGCGTGGTGGCAGGGTGGCGGCGGGCGGCGGGCGGCCAGCTTTAGCTGGTAAGGGCCAAAGAGTGGCTCAAGCGGTTTCTGCCTCGAAAAGCAAAGCGCAAAGGGAGGCGTTGACAACGACAAGAGAGAGGTTGCAGGAATAGGGCGACATGGGGCCTCGTCATCAAATGATTGGGGGAGGGTCCCTCTTCAGCTCTGGCTTTGTCAGTTGTGATGTATCGCACCCCAATCTCGTTTTCTGTAACCCTCGAGGGGGGGAAGAGGCGAGGGGGGATCCCTTGGTGCATCAATCAATCACGCTCGCATTTCCGATTTCCCATTGCTACACTCCACACTCTGAACCCGGCCGCTGCATTTCGCCCGCTCCCGGCCTCCGGCTGTGCGTGTTTCTGGTAGCGAGTAGAAGAGAGCAAAAAGCCGTTGGAGCCAGAAGCAAACATGGTGTTTCGCCCTTGGCGGGGAGGGTCCTCCAATGTCTCGGTCACCTCCGCGCAGCCGTCACCTGTCAAGCGCACGCGCAATATCCGCCCTTGGTACAACGGTATCTCGCACGCCCACGCCCACACTCACTCACTCCCTCGCCGTCATCGAGGTGACCAGGGAAAGGCAAAAAAAAGAAAGGAAAACAATAAATAAAAATACATGGACAAAATAGCAAGACAGGGTTGTGAGATCGTCGCCAATGGAAACGGAAGACCACCCCCAGATGTTGACCTCTCAGGGCCCTGCTCCGGCCGGCGAATCAACGCTCTCGCCCCCGCTCCCGACCGCAACGACGCCGCTGTCGCGCCTCCGCCCCCCGTCTCCGCAAACCTTTTTACCTCTGCCGGTCCGCACAAAAGTCGCCAGGGTATTTGATCAAATCGCGTTCATTGCCATTGTTGATTGCCATTGCCCTTGTCTGCTTGACCGGGCCGGGAGGCTTGTCGTCTTCAAACGCCGCAGCAAGCCGTATTTTTAACATATTGTCTGTCATGGGCTTTTTTTTGTTTGCTGATGCTGGCTTGCTGAGCTGTTAGCAGGAAAAATGCCTCGTTTTTCTTCATTTTTCCTTTTTTTTTCTCTCCCTCGCTCCCTCTAGCCCACTGTAGAAACTCCCCCATGGAGAAGCATGTGATGTAGCAGCAGGGCCTATGCCATGCCATGCCATGCCATGTCATGTATGTGCTCTAATGTAAAGACATGCCGTACGACGTTCGGCATGTGCCGTGCCTAGCTGGTGCTGCGAGGTCTTGTTAGTACTATGTGTAGTCCTTCACCGGCCGGCAGCTCTCCACGGCATCCGTGGTGATTGATTGATGAATAGGAAAAAGGGCCCCCTCTTTCTTCTCCATCTGCAGGGTTTCTCGGCTGTTCTTTTGCAATGTGTCGGTCAACGTCGATGTGCTGCATCAGGATGGGGGTTTTCTCCGGCAAAAGGGCAGAGTGAACCTGTAAAAGTCGAGCTTAACCTCATCCACCGCTCGTTGGTGACCACGCTGGCCTGCCGCTAAGCCGCCCAACACATGGGCAGCGGCGGCAGAGGCAGCGTCACCTTTGCACGTTAAAACAGCGGCACGCACAGGATCCCGGACGTTGTGGACGGGGACCGACGGCTTTGTCCAATGCAATGCACCTCGCTGCCCTCCACTCTGAGACATGAGACCTCGGATGCCGCTCTCTGCTGTCCACTTGGAGCGTGGTTGAGAGTTGGAAAACAGCCCATTACTGAGTCTGTCACGATTCATAAGCTAGCCTATACTTTTTCTTGCCTTGAGGGCCCCCCCTTCTCAACTGACGCCCCCCCATAACCTCGGCTGTCGTCGCTCTAGGAAGTGACATGATCCTTGTTCAATGCCACTCTGCTCGAGTCTATCCTGTTAAACGTCTTTTCCCGCAACTTTTGCTGTCCAATGGATCGAGTCTGGCCGGTTACGCTTACCGGTAGTCTGGCTCTAAAATAACCTGTTGGTTCGTGAGGTTGGACATGGCGTCGTGCGCCCCCCCCGGTCTCCCTCACTGCCCCCCCCGGTCTCCCTCACTGCCCCCCCCTCAAAGATCCACTACACCATTCACACAACCGATTTTGTCACACCCTCCCACAAGAGCTTGTTCACACCCTCAACTCTGTACACCCACGAAAGACCAGGGGCGCACACAGACACACACGCGCGCGCGCGCAATCTTTGGCTCAGTCACACTAGCATTATCAATATTCGCACTATTCAGAATGGGGTTGTTACTTGACTTTTCAACGGTCATTCTCCCCGAGTTAGCTTCTGTGTCCGTTTGGAGGGGGAAACCAAGAGGAGACTCGACAAGGGGTAAATTCACTCGGATGAAAATAGTCACAGAGGTAAAATGGGCAGAAAAAAGGAAATAGCCACCATCTGCCCAGTGACGTGGAGGCTCACAGCCCTATCGCCTAGAACCTCGCGTCATGATTGCCCAGGCCCAGAGAAGAGCCCTAGGGTCGTTAAAGCCCTGGTCCCTGCGCTCAAGTTAGGCGGGAGCAGCAGCAGCAGGAGTTGAGCACACCTCGGTTCGCTTCGTTCAGAATTGTGATGGCAAGTGAGAGGGATGGCAATGACATTGCGAATGTATGAGCCACTGTTTTGGGAATCGGCTGAGAAGGATCCCGGACAACCAAGAATGACACCCCATTTTCTGTTCCAGCTGTGAGGGATGCAGCAGCGCTCGACTGACTGATCATTTTTGCCGCGTCTCATCTCGCAAGTCACCCCGTCAATCGGGAAAACAAGGGCGGCCGAACCGTCTCGGTGGAATCCGAGGCCTTCACCTCAGACCTCGCGACATCTCCATATTGCCGCTTTGGGAACGAGGGCCCGGCCGTTGCGGAGGTGCCGGAACCAGATGGATAGAGGAGGGTCACAAAAGTGGCCTGTGGTGATTTCCTCGAGGCCGTTTGGACCGGGCTTTTGGGTCCCTGGAATGCAGCACACCGTAGTTTCTGGCCCCAGTGTCTCTACACGCCCAGCACATCACGCACGTCGTCCCCTGGTAGCCGCCCGTCGTGCGCTTCTCCTTCCGCCGCCGAGTTCTCGGGACGCCGTCTCTTTGCTCGGCGGCCACATTTAGCGCCCTCTCCGGACAGGAGGCCCAAGCGTTTTTTATCAGTTCTTCGTCCCTATTCCGGCCTGGTGGCTTGTCTCAATCTGGCCGTGGCGTCTGGAGGGTGTCGCCAAACTGCCAAAAGCTGCCGCTGAAGCACCAGCCTCGGAAATGGTAGAGGGAACCAGAGAAGCCGACTCAACGCCACTACACGCTACAGATCGGGGGTGGGCGGGCCGCTCCTTGGGTCGGGTCCCCAGCGACAACGAAAAAAAAAAGCACGACTGGAGAAGCTCCGCCGCCCGATGCCAGACTCACAGCAAGGACGCAGGGCAGACGACAGGCTAGGCCCGTAGCAGAAGGAGTGGACGGAGGCGCAGTGTGTCGCAGAGTCCGAAGACGGAAAACGAGATGTCTGGAGGAGAAGAAAAAAGTAAATACAATAAAAAAGAAGCAATGAGAGGTGGTATCAGATGGCACAGAATGTTACAGAGTGTAAAGCATCGACTTGAGTGGAGTTATGTAAGTTATCTAATCCCTGTGTCGAGCAACCAACAAGGCCTTTTTTTTTAGAGTGATTCGCGCTCACATCCCAACTTACACACCCCTCCCCCCTTGCTCTCTCACCACACGCCTCGCACCCCAAAGAGCAAACGTCGACTCTCAAACTCGAATGAGTGGCGTGTGTCTGGGGGTGTCTCTGCGGCCTATGGCAACAACGCAATGGCCCTTTGCCACGGCCGCCCGCTTGCTGCAACTTGACACGAACAGTGGGGTTGCGCTGCATGCCAGCCCTGGCCAATTGTTCCATTGACGACGTCTCTTGCCGGGCAGTGATGTGGTTGGTGAGGCTGGGCTGATTGGGCTGCCGCCATGGGACGAATTGCTTTTTCCCCGTCCATACTACACAGTACGCTGTGTGTCGATGTGCATGTATGATGCTACCCTGCTGCATCTACCATCCCTCCCAACACCGTGCCTGACCTCACATCGAGCCCCCGTACCTTACCTAACCCTAGCATACCATGCCTTTCCGTGCCTTGTCCTGCATCAATGGTGCCCCATCCATCCATCAACGGCCACCCCAACCACGGTCGACTCGTCGAGTTCCACGACGCCCTACTGGCCCAGCCCAGGCTGCTCCAAGTCCAATCCCGAGGGCGTGGAACTTTGACACAAGGGCGTGGCACTCGACCTGAGGGAACAAGGGAAACCGCTTTTGCGTGGACCCCCTTCCATGTACGTACATACATGTATGTACCATTGTTTGTTTCTTTTTTCCTACTTGTCTTTTCTTCTTCCTTTCTTCTACCCACGCCCCCCTCCTTTCTCTCTTCCTCTCTCTCTGCCTGCTTGTTACCCTCCCATTATACGCGCCCACCCCAGCAGGGAAACAAGGAGAGATCCGCGTAGACCAACATGGGTGAGTCGAGACCCGGAGTGAAAGGGATGATACCCATTTGAGCCAAGCCTGAATTCGAGATGTGACGAGGCACCCCAAAAAGAAACCACACCATGCTGCCGGGGTGTGTGTAAGTGGTGGAGTGCAGCTTCGACTCAATGTACGTCGACACACAGATGAGAGAGAACCGAGTACGAGTCGAGAGCGTGGGAACGGAGCATGAAAAGGAAAAAAATGACGGGCCAGTTTCCTACCGTCTTGCGTCTGTCACTTCTCTTATAAAACGAGGACCCCCGTTCGTCTGTGTTCCCACGATGATGCCTGGTAGTTTGTAGATCTCTTGACTTGTCCCGGCAGTTGTTCTGTGGGTAACACCATTCTCGGCCCGCCTTGTCAGTTGTGATCGCTCAACTGGGTCTTGCCTGTTCAGCACCTTGTTTGCTTATCCCTCTCCTGCATTACTCTATATCCTATAAAGACCCCATAACACCTGTCGACACCTGGCAAAAGGGGCACAGAGAGAGAGAGAGACAAAAACCAGAGTTGAGCACAACAGAATCAGCTTCTCGTTTACTGTTCACCTCTTCACCTCCTTTACAATGGCCATTGTCAACACCCTGTGGGCCTCGCTGGCCTCGAGAGCCCCGGCCATTGATCCTCTTTTTGCTTCTATGGCCCTGGAGGCCGTCCTTATTGTTGTCTTTCTTTACGTTGTTGTACCTCTGCTTCGCTCCCTTGTCCGTTCAGCAAACAGCTCTGCCCACTTGGAATTCTCCTCAAGCACCAAGACTCCAACCAATTCGGGTTTCCTCTCCGTCTCGCATCTCCCCAGCCTCTGCTCGTCCATTCCTTACTTTGGCCACCTTCTTGGACTACAAAATGACAGTGCTCGCTACATCAACCAAGTTATTGCTTCGACAGCAGCTCCTATCTTCACCATCAACATCCCGTTTAAGCGAATCATTGTCGCCAATCCTTCCATGGACCGGCATCTCTCGCGCCACACTTCGGAAACCGGATTGGCTCAAATCCTCGCTTACGTCGGCCCCCGGGTCTTTAGCCTCGGACCCAAGACCATTGATGTAATCCTCGATTGCGATCCCCGACCCCTACACAAGGTTGAGTTTGGCAGTGCGGATAACCTCAAGGTCCTTTCAGAGCGCTCTGGCGTCTTCGTCTGGGATGAGATGAACAAGATGCCCGACCAGAGTGAAGTTGATCTTGCTCATTGGATGTTTGGACTCACTGTTTCTGCAACAGCGAGCGCAGTTTGGGGCGTTGAGAACCCCTGGAGGATGGACCGTGAATTTGCCGAAGAGTTCATGTGAGCAACCCACTCTCGCTCATCGTGCCCGATGAGATTTCTCCCCTTATTTGTGACACTTCGACTAATACGCGTCAAGGAACCTGAGCGAGACCTTCGATTCCCTCTCCCGTCCACTTGCATGGCTCACCGCTCCCTCTGCATACAAGTCCCGCAAGTTCCTCAGCCGCCGCCTTCGCGAATTCCATCACCAGCACCGCGACTCACGTGTCCGCAGTGTGGCCCACGGCATTAATGTTGTCGCCCACTCGGACCTTGACTGGGAGACCAACCCGGACTACTTCAACATTGAAATGGTTTCCGCCCTTGGTCTGCTAGCCACTCCTAGCACGCTTGGTGTCTGGTTGATGCGCCACCTCCTTTCCGATCCCTCAATGCTGCGTATCGTCACAGCAGAGGCTCAGAAGCTCAGGGACGTTCCTGGGGAGACTTTCGGAACTCCAAAGCTCGATCTTACCGACGTCCGCAGTCTTTGCCCCTGGCTCGTGGCATCATGGTACGAGAACCTCAGGCTCCACATGACTGGCGTCCCCCGACTTGCACGCAATGACTTCAACCTCAACCTCCCTCACTGCGAGCCACTGTCGGTGACCCAGGGCGACATCTTCCTGCTGCCCATGTGCACTTCCAACCTCGACCCCTTAACCTGGGGTCCCGATGCTGCATCATTTGTCCCCGGCAGGTTCATTACTAGTGACGGCCAGCTGAACAACAGCCTTATCCGCAAAGTCCGCGCATTTGGTGTTGCAGGAAATCTGTGCCCCGGTCGCGTCTTTGGCTTTGAGGTGGCCATGATGATGATTGCCGGTATGCTGCGTAACTTTGACATCAAGACCGTCGATGGCAACGACTTTTACGTGCCAGGAGTACGTCGAGGCTTCAATGTTGGCTTTGAACGATACGCGGATGATGTCAAAGTGACCTTGTCACGAAAGTGATTTCTTTTGTTTTATTTTCCTTTGTCTATACTTGATACCCAGGGTCGGCTTCTGTGCTTTGGGTTACGTTTGTTTTTTCAGGATACAGCTATGTTTTGAATCATTGGGTGGTTCTTTGCTCTTTATTTATGAATGATAACAGATGGAATCAACAGATGGAATTGCCAGTTACATTGTCCCAGTTGGACAGCACCAGATAGAGTTTTCTATGTATTAATACCATATTTTGAATATATCGAATCTGCTTAAAGAGCGCGCTTGTATATCCAATGGCACGTGAAGGTTCATCCATTTTTACTTAACGTGCTGGTGAGGTTGGCTCGCAGCCCTGATTACGTTGTCTAAATCATGTTCAGGTCGTAGTGTGACCAAGTCCACCGCCACTTCCTATGCAGTTTAGCGAGTAGTAAGCGCAGCTGCTCTGTTCAATAAGGCTTCAAGGTTGACTGGGCCAAGGCATATTCAGGTGTCATTCTTTTTTCCAAGGCAGAATGAAAATGATTGCTGTTTTCATTGTTTTTTTTCTCGCGCCGTGGTGATATGATCTTTTTCAGGTGGGAAACCCACAGTATATCGTAAAACACAACCCATGGTCAATCACCAGGCACCATCGTACAGATGGAAACATCATTGGTTCCGTGAACGAGTCGCCCCGCCTGGCGTCTTACAAATCAAGCGGAAAATACGACCAGACGATATGCAGAACTGGAAACCGCCGGAGTCTGCGGAGTTTGTGAGAGCTCTTCGGAGTTTTATGCACAGTCCAATAATTGCGATTCTCGCAATGGCCTTTTACAGTGCTTGGCGATTGCATTGAAGCGATCGAAAAGCCGCAACGACCGATGCATGCAAATTGCATATAAAAGCGCCCGCTGGCTCTCACAATTGCTTCTACAAAACAATAAAAAATCCCCAAATTTTCCATCTAATCAATCACTTGCTTCGAAAATACCCAGCCATGGCTTACCCCGAACAATACAAGTCCATCAGGCGCAGTCCCGGAAGTGCGCCTCTCACCGTTGAGGTTGCCACCGAAACATTGCCTAAAGACGTCGGTCCTAGCGAGGTTGTAATCAAGATTCACGCGGTGTCTTTGAACTTCCGCGACGTCGGCATGCTACATGACAGATATCCTATGGAATCCCTCGAGCGAGGCATCATTGCATCTGATTGTGCTGCCGAAGTCGTGGCTGTCGGCCAAGCCGTGAAGGACTTGGCTGTCGGAGACCATGTTTCGCCAATTTTTGACTTGAATGACATCGCTGGAGACGAAGACCTTGAAACGTTAGCCCTCGGAGGAAACGTCCATGGAGTCCTCCGCGAGTATGCTGTATTCGATGAAAAGCACCTAGTTCAGTTGCCCAAATACCTGACCTGGGAGGAAGTTGGTTTCCTTTTTCTTTCTTTTTCTTTTCTTTTTTCCCGTTTTAGTTTTGTCTATGAATGAATTCTTCTAACTTAGCTGCTTTCCTCAAGGCATCTACTCTCGCTTGTGCCGGTGTCACTGCCTGGACTGCGCTTGACCTGCCGAGCGATGCATCCCAACAAGGCATGAGTTCCCTCCTTCAAGGTCAGTCACGTCATCACTTCAACTCAGGCCATTCTTTTTTTGTAGCCTAAACTTTATGAAGACGTTGTAACCATTCAATCCAACAGGCACTGGCGGTGTGAGCATGTTTGCTCTGCTCTTGTGCGTTGCTGCCGGCGTCCAGCCCATCATCACTTCGTCGTCTGATGAAAAGCTCGCAGCAATCAAGAAGTTGGATCCTTCCGTGCAGGGAATCAATTACAAGACCACTCCCAATGTGCCAGTTGAATCAAAGCGGATCACAAATGGCAGAGGCGTGGATGTTGTTATCAACAATATTGGCCCTGGATCCATCATTGATGATTTGGCGGCTTTGCGCCAGAAGAACGGGCACGTCTCTCTCATAGGCTTTCTCGATGGCTACTCTGCCGACTGGGACCCAAGCACTTTGATGGGGTTCATAAGCAAGAGAGCCTCCTTGCGGTGAGTCTCCATGCCCCAAAACGGCTGGGCTGTACTAAACCATCTGCGTCAAACACAGCGGAATCAGAGTGGGCTCTAAGCAAGATTTCATCCACCTCAACACGTTTCTTGAGCAGAAACAGGTCTCCCTCTCTCCTCTCATCGATCGTGTCTTCTCTTTCAACGACTCCCAAGCCGCTTGTGACTATCTTTATTCTGGTAAGCATGTGGGCAAAGTTGTCATTACAATTTGAAGCGAATTCAAGTGATTCAATTGGATGCTAGAAACATTTTGGATTTTTTTACGCAAACGATACCGTTTCCACTCCATTATAAATGCTAGCTGTCGTCGATGTTGATGGTGGCCGTGATCCAAGGCAGTCTTCACTCAGTTCTGGTACAACCTACGAGAACCCAATATAGTTAGTTTTTGACAGAATATTTGTTATAACTCTATGAACCAATAAATCTTGCCTACTTAGCACTATGTGAGTCCATACAATCAGTCGGTTCCGTACTTGCTGGTGCGCTGTTCTCAAAACCATGTCCGTAAGGGGCCAGCGTGACTCCACGCATGAGGCATCGGGATGCATAACGGTCTTTTTCTTGAATATATTCTCCAATTTTGCGTATTTGACAATTTCTCAAATGGATGGCCTCGATGATTCTATCTTTCTGGGGGCGAATGTCCCATCTCGTGTTCACGGAACTTGGTTCGCCTCGAATCAAGGTTTCCATTTACCTCACCCAGATGCCTTAAAATGTTTCATTATTAGTAATGTTTCAGTTCGTGGCGTTTTCTGAGAAGAATAGGCTGTCTCCAATGGATGGTTCGGGGGCCTTGCAATGGTAGGCGCTTAACACATGCGGCCTGTAAGCCGGCCAGGACAATGGGATTGAACGTCAGGACCCTCAGTTAGCAGCCAAACTTTAGCTCTGCGTCTATCGCGTTGCCCTCATTGGATATGAGAAAGGTTTTCTAACCTGGTGGCTGACCGCCCGAGGAGGCTATGGTACATCTTGCCTGGATCTCAAACAGCACAAGTAGGAATAGCCAACAGCGAGATGACAACACATCGTTGAGGAATTATTTCCATCTATCCCTCTCTCTCATCATGCAAATTTTCACATCATCGCTATTGGTCAACGTAAGACTTCATGTTTCGTAGTTGCACAAACACCTCGGATCAGTTAATGGCCGTCAACGTCGGCCACTGATAACGCATTCCCGGTGGCAGAAGCGCGAATGCCGAGGCCCAAACTAACTCAGGTAACAATTTACAAATTCAGGACATCCAATGAATATATATGGCTGTTTCTAGTCTTCCCTAATAACCCTCAGGTATAGCAGCGCATCCACTTTGGTTGGGTACAGGCATCGTTGTTGGAAAGTGTGACGCTTCAGGCGGGTAACACCCAAAGGGTGGGGGGGCAACAGCATTTTGTTCTCTTAATTAAATTCGTCTATTGTGGCATCTGCATGCTGCAAATGAAGCAAGGCTCGAGGATAAAGCACTCAGCGCCTTCAGCTGTCTCCATGGACCGAGCGACATGGTCTGATACAAATCATAATTTATTAATCCGGACCCGGCCTTGCTCCCCAACGATGTGTATTTCTTTAGAAGCTTTGATAGCCTGTGTTGGGGTCATTATGACTATCCCCCCGGTGGCTGTAAGCATCATTCAACTCAAATGTTGGTGGTCTAAGCGGAAAGGTCGGTTTGCCTCGATTCGGGTAATCTGGGAACTAACAGTTTTGCAGTTCTAGACCTTGAAGATAAATAAGGAAAACTGCAGGTTGAAGAATCCTTTTGTTTTTATTCGCGAATAATCTGGTTCCTAGTGAACCGAGTCTTTACAATGTCGACAGCATGGTTGGAAATGGATCATCATTTTAGGAATCTTCGATCCCTCTGTGGAAGCTAGGACATGCTGGCATTGTCTTGATCTTCTATGGAGGGAGACTGGATGAAAAATACTTAAGACAGGAAGCCTCAGGGATGTGATAGTGGGTAATTTGTCGATGGGACCCTAATTCAACATATTCAATCTAGCCGTCTGTGAATGTCGTCGCATATCCCTTTCAGTCGATGGGCGAGAAGAAGCCTTAAAAACGCGAAGAGCTCACAGTCACATTCTCTCCTACAATGCCCATGCAGAGCTACCTCCCCAACTTCGCCTCCGTAGTCCACCCCAGAAGCACAAATCATCTAAAGATGGGATCATGCAATGACCTGGCATTGATTGGGCTTTTACATGTCCTTGTGTACAATTTCTTCAATCTTACGTCCCCAATATTATACAGTTGCAACCTATCCAAGACTTCTCTATTTAAGAAGAAGCAGCATCATGGATGGGTGCCAACTTGAAGCATTCAGCCTTGAGATTCGCCATACAAAAGTGAACCGTCACGATTAAATTATCGTGAAGCCCAATCAAACCAATTAATTCAATTAGGATGGGGACATTTTAGTAGGCCTAGGTTATCTTACCGCTTTTTTATTCATTCCCCACGTCTTCTCTTCAAGAGACTAAGATATTCGATGCAGACGCCCCATGACGGTGGCAACGGGGCCGTAATGCGGGGTTGCGGGGTTCGGCGCCACCCTTTGCAGTGTTTGTCAAGTTGCTGGCCACCGATCGCGAACGTCACGGATCAAACTGCTTTTCTTTTTTGTTTCATATAATGTAATAGAAGAAGATCAATATACCGTACTATTTGAGGGTTTGCACTGCCAAATGTCTTTGAAAGGTCTCGTTACACTTCCAAGTCTCATCACATGGAACATGGAGCATGTATGACACCAGGTTCGCGAGGCCTTCGCCCTGAGACACCGCAAGTGTTACTCGGACAGTTCGGCTCATTTGTCATAAATTTATAACATCATGGAGTGTGAATCACACACGAAGCTAAAACTATGAGGTAGTCACTCATTCACCCCATGAGAGACAAAACAGCCGTTAATTAAACTTGCCAGTCGTTTCATGGTAACAGCGCGACATAATGCAAACCCAATGTAAAGTTGATATCCACAAGCTCTCCATCTCCAAGGTCTGGGAGCTCGTACATGTGACGGAACACCTCTCAAATTCACGTTGTACAATGAGCATATAATTTGAAGAAATAGGAATTTTATTGTTTAGTTGTGTTCGTGCGACATAAAAGTCCTTTAATCGTTAAGCCACCAAATCCCCTTCAGTCCTTCCCAACGCCATACAGGAATTTTTGGTATTCTAATAAAGACCGACAGTGAGATCACCCTTGACACGAGCAGTCAAGTGGACCTCAGCCTCAAGGTCGAGCTTGATGCCGACGAGGAGAGCAGCGGCGGTGGGCTTGCCCTCGGCATCGGTGGGTCCCTTGAGAAGCTGGCCTATTCCAATGGTATTAGAGACACCGAGTTTGAGAGACTGTGCGGGTTGTGAAACTTACCGGCAGGGGCAGCGAGGCCAGTGGAGGTAGGGAGAGGGACAACAAACTGCTGCTGCTCGGGGGCGGACATTTTGATTGTTGGTTGGTGATCGGGAGATCGAAAAGTTGAAGTGTTTGTTGGATGAGAGTGAGTTGAGAGTGTTGATTGCTTGGTTGATGATTCTCAGTTCAAAGGCCGAGGGAATGCCTCCTTATATAGGCCATCTGGTTATCGCCATGCGGATGAAAAGCACACATGGATGCAAGATCATTGGACAATCCATGTGCTCCGGTACAACACACTCTCTCCGCCTTCCGTCTCCTCCACAGCAAAACAAGACGGCGTGGCAGCTAATGTCGATATCGGCTGATTCCGAGCGCCGATGGGCTTGTTCCCGTGCCCGCAAAAAAACTTACGAAGATGCGGATCACGAAAACCAAGGTCGAGCCCCATCAAAGCTTCAGGGACTTGAATGGCTACCAATTATCATTTGCCGCTGCGTCAATTGAAACGATAGTCCGTGCATCTGTCGAATACGTGGCCGCGTGTATCGGGAAACCTCGGCGCTCAGATCAAGAAAAGCAAAGCCTGGCCACAATGGGTTGAGTGCCCAGCGGCTATTATTGTTGTGGGTCCCATTAATGCCTCTTCATCGACATGCTACGTACGATGTGACTGCCCAATTCCTCTCAGCTAACACGGTTGGATAGTTACCGGCCTGCCAGCGTATCAATTGCTCAATGGCGCTGCAAATTTGGCCCGGCGTTGTCGACAAACATCTGACCTTGCTGCAAGGCTTTCGCATCTCAATCTCGGGGATGCAATGCATGCGCTGGCCATCTCAGATGCATCGAGATGTCGGAAAGTCAGGTCACCGCCCCACGACAAGAACCAGGGTCTCCCCAGATAATTCAGCCGCATCCCGTCGACCGAGGAGCCTTGACCTGAGCTCAACGCAATCAAACATCAGACGACAACAAACTTTCGATTTTCCATGTTAGCAAAAACAAAACAAAACAAAAAAGGGCGAGGCTGGGCGAGGAAGGTTACCACGTCACTCGTCTGATACTTTGCAGGGAATCTCCTTCGAAAAATATTGCGTGTTTTCTTTTCCTCGGGCGAAACGAACATCAAAAATAGAAACCCCAATTAATAGATAAATAAGTAAATCCTTACCGCCATGGTAACGGATTATGCGCCTTTGCTCCGTTACCTTTTTTTTTTCCCATGCCGCGCCGCAAGGTTCGCATTGAGGAACACGCACCCCAGCTAAGACTTTAAAATTAGTGCAGCAGTGCTTCTCGACACACGAGCTTTGTACTTTGGCTTATAAGATGATAGACTGGCAAAAGCAACATCTGTAGGAACAGGATTTTTCGACGTGACCAACACTGCAGTTTTCTGCCCAGCATTGAGACGAACTTGGGTCTACATTACGACCCGAGGAGCGCGCGAGTACAGTATGGCTGCAGACTCTTTGATCCATCCTTCTTTGCGTCCTTGCGGTGAAGGCTCTTGTCCGATAACTGAAATTTTACTTTATTCTGGCGGTGAGACGTAGACAACACCACCGTGATTAAGTCACGGACACCAGCAGTGGGTGGAATTCCACACCTTGAGAGGCGCCGTTGCCGACTTGAGCAATTAATATTCAGGTGGCGGATGATTTGCTCAGTTCGTTTATTAAGCAAAGCGTATACAGTGATAGCACGGAAGTGGTCGCTTCTGCCGCTTTGTTTCTTCGAATCGAAGTCCCTCTGGGCAAGCAACACCGCCACCACAAAGCACGGGGCGTTTTTTGCAACGTAATCATCTGGATCTTTACGCCAATTGATCCACAAAGACAATCCCTTCATTCCAACATATCCATACAGGCATGTAAGGCCGGTGGTCGGGGTCAAGCGCAGCAAGGAGGACTACCACAGGCAAAAGCTCTGCGCGAAGGGGGATTTTGCAATAGCCCTTCCAACAGCCCTCACATCAATATTTCTCGCAACAGCCCTCACAGCAACCCTTACAACATCCCTTCCAATAGCTCTTCTGGATACGGATTAGAATCAAGTATATAATGCAGATGAGGTTCAAAGGTGAGGGGTTAGGGGTTAGCAGCTAGGTTCTTATTCTAGCTAGTAAATTTAATCTCTTTATGAGAGTCTATAGCTTTGCAATCAGCGTTGCAATCAGTCCACACTATAGCGGCAGTCACAGTATCACCATACCTTATTTTAATACAGGGTGTCTAAAGAGTCAAGCAGAATGTCCAAATAA
This sequence comes from Calonectria leucothoes, assembly GCA_002179835.1. Classification (NCBI taxonomy): domain Eukaryota; kingdom Fungi; phylum Ascomycota; class Sordariomycetes; order Hypocreales; family Nectriaceae; genus Calonectria; species Calonectria leucothoes. The sequence continues at coordinate 236,062 of NAJI01000172.1, read as the reverse complement.
CGTCAGCCACGTGGTGAATTCTCCTGTCGGAGCTAGCAGAGTTGCTGGCATGACACTCGCTGCTTCGCAAGTTATCACACAAGCAGCTAAATCAACGCAACTTCAAAGGCCCTCCATTATTCCCCTTGGCGGGTTCTGCAGTGACAACCTTTGGACAAGGGACTTCCCAATATCAACAGGTTCACTGCGGTAGCAGAATTTCCTTCTCACTCTTATACCACAGGAACAGCTCAGTTGAGCACATACGACCATAGCTCTTAGAAAATACGGGATCCCGTCCGCTCTCCCATAGTCAAGCTGAGAAGCGGTGAATTAGTACTCGGGTCGGTGACGACCGGGGAATCCTCGCTGTTGTATGTTTTTTTTGGCCCCATCTTCTTTTTGAATTCCAGCCTTCAATTTTTTTCTCTTGGTGGGCCACAAAGTGTTAAGAGTGGATCGATGGCGCTTTTAGTGGGGTGGGTAATGGCTTACGATCACATCCTGCATTTGGCAAGAGGTGCCTGTAAGACTTTTTTGGTCAAAGATGCGAAATGATAATCGTTTTGGAAGCGATCTATATGATATGATGGGTATAATCTTTAGTATATTGCTCGTGTGATTCGGTCGTGTTTTGAGAATTTGATCTCACAAACATGTCTTGTGCTGCAGCACATTCCCGCAAATCCCAAGCCATTGCAACAGCTCGCCCAGCTCAGGGCTCACTCAAACAGTAGGTGTACGTGATCTAATTAATATTGATTACTTGAAATTGTTGCAAAAATTGGCGCCAGATGAATTCGATAGGATCGTGACGCAGGTTGGAAGCTGTTCATAACCTCATTCATCATATAGGGTAAGCAAGACTGTTTGAATCAAACAGGGAAAGCAAATGGTTTGATGAGTTATTGTGCGTTAGTGTGTGAGGGTGAGACTTTTCTCTTTGGTGCATGCTGTTTGATGCATGGTATGTTTCGGGTCGCATTTAGGTGCTTACTTTTTCATGCTTCATTTCACAGTTGTTCAAAGTGGTATGGCTTGGCCTTATTACAGCTTATGTGATGGAGTTGAGATAGGAGAGCAATCGTCGTAGTCAATGTGATACAGCCAGGCTTCTGTGATTAATTAAGCGCGATTGATCTGCGGTGATTCTTGAAACCTAGTCACGCGCCCCTTTAACTCCCTTTCAACTGAACTGGTATGGAAATCCGCATCTCCCATAGCAGCAGCAGCAAGTGGACAGATCATTGATGTGCGCGGCGTAGTCGACCCCCCGCAGACAGTCCCGTCACTAAAAATAAGTGCCGACCAGCCCGGGAATTGCCCCCCAGCCGGCCCCTCCCCCCCGGCGCTACAGGGCCCCAGGGCGGGCACTTGGCAGGTATGGAGGGCACTTTGGCGGGGTGACAAGACCGGGGGGGGGCTCATGAGGCTCTCCCTCACCGAGGGGATCTGGCATTCATTCCTTGGGTACGTCACCCTCTGGCGTAGATTGGACTGGCGTATTTTTGTTCGTTGTCGGCTCGTCACCTGAGACTTTTCAGTATGGCGCGCCAAAAAGCAACAAGGCTTCGACCATTTTTGACTTGTCAAAACTCTTTTTCACACTCGCAATCACATTCCACCGCACAAGGCTACTCAAGGAGAAGACGGACGAGAGAGAGAGAAGAGAGAGAGAGAGGGAGAAGCAGAAGAAAAAAAGCAGCCTGGACCTTCCCCTCTTCGATCGCAGCTGCTACTACTGCTGCTGCTCCCCTTCTGGCCCCAGCTTGATGCAGTAGCAGCTGTCGTCGCGGGCCGTTCATCATGTCGCCTCCGCCGCCGCCGCAGGGACGCTACGGTCCGCCGAACAATCACCACCACAACCACAACCACAACCATCACAATGGCAATCATGACACGCGGCGCGCACCGCCTCCCCAGTCTCTCCGGCTCCCAGCTCCCCCGGCGGCCTATTTTCATCCTCAATTCAGACCTCAGCAGCCTTACGCCGCCGCGCATGCTCCGCCAACGCCTCTCCACCAGCGGGGGTGGTACATCGTCAACATGGTCAGCATCGCCCGGCCGTTCGTCCTCATCATCCCCGGCGTCATTGTCATCTTGAATGTTTGGTGGAGTTCGACCCAGCACGTCTGCCCGCGGAATGCTACAGCCAATGACCATTGCTTCTGGATGCTGTGGTCAACCTTGCCGCTTGTACGTGTGTCCCTCTCCATACCCAATCGTCCCCTCTCACATGCACCATCACCGAGACACAACATACATGTGTCCCAATGCTGCCCGATGCCATGGCGAACTTGGTCCTGAATAGGACGTCTCCCTACCATCCAATCCACCAATCAATCAGTCGGTGTGGCTCAGTTGGTTAGAGCGTTGGTCTCATAATATGACTTGGCCAAAGGTCAGGGACATCCAAAGGTCGAGAGTTCGAGCCTCTCCACCGACAGATTCTTTTGTTTTTGATGCTTCAGCGCCAAATTCATTTTTTTCTTTTTGCACACATTACATTCAACTAACTCACTCAATATTGCCTCTTTCTTCTCTCATGCTGAATTGTCATTATAGTCAACTGTCACATTCGTTTGGGCAATTGTGTCGAACGTCTCTGCCCGCAGAGCCATTCACCGCATGTCCCATATCCCTCGCCTTGTGCATGCCGGCATCCAGCTCCTCATTGCCTTAGGTTCAAGTGTTTGTTTCGCCCTGCTTGTTTATCATGCTGTTCATTTCGACATATGGAGCGAAACATCAGAAGGTTCAATGGCCGCCCTTGTCGCTCTTCTCATGTATGTTGTTGTCTTTATTCCTGGCTAGCAAGACCTACTCACACTGACCCTTCTTCCAAGGCTAGCCAACTGGGTCCTGTTCGCCTGGACAGCATACGAAATAAGAAGAGACCAGCACATACAGCGGTTCTCCGTTAGCCAAATACCCATGTGATATAATTCAGATTCATGATCCATATTACTTTGCGCCAAAAAAACTAATTTTAGAGCCCCGTCTCAACGACCAAGAAGAAGAGTGCCTCCCACCTTTGACCTGAACAGCTTCACGTTGCTTGTCCGTCCGTTAAAATACTATACATATATGGGTTGCCCCAATGCATGACGAGTTTTATTCTCGTTCGATACCGCCTGTTGCGGTATCATTTTCTACCCCTCTCAACCTGGGATCCATGAGTGCATTATAATCACAGGTTCCCGTTAAACCCCCCATTGGCCGCAAACTGCAACTGATACTCTCGCAAATCGGCCCAGTGTCGCAATTCCTCCTCCTCATCTTGCGGCGTCATCTGGTCCCCTGTGCTGGGAGATGAGCCACTGCTGGCACCAGACTTTTCCAGTTTCATGAGAATGCTAATCAGCTGGGACAACGCCCCTTCTGATTTCATTGCAAGCGGCCCCTTGCGTTCAGGAGCGTCGTTGAGGAGTGTTGACGCCACCTGCCGAATCTTGTTGATGAGCGATCCACCATTCGGCTCCAGATTCCGCTGCGAGATCGATCCGAGGACTGTCAGTAGATGCTGCACAATGAGCTCTCGCTCTTCTGACATAAAATCATAGATTTCCTTTTCGTCGGCATCCTGGGCCGCCTTCTCTTCCTCTGTTTGTCCTTCGGCCGGGTTGGGATGCTGTTGCTGCTCATTCAGATAGACATCCCGGAGGTTGAAGTACAACTCTACAAAGTATGATCGGGTGGCCAGTTGAGATACATAAATATTGGCCTTTTGGATCTCATATTGGAGATGACGGCGTCGGGCGGGGTGGTTCTTGATGACATTTCGCAAGTCGTGCGCAGGCTGGTTGTTTGGCCAGGCTGGAGGAACATACTGGATGCCCGATTCGTCAAAGCTTGCCAAGGTAGCTGCCTCGTCACCATGATTGCCTAGCTGCAGCTCAGGTGGCAGATTATCTGTGATGCTTCGGGCAGCCAGCAGGCCGTCGCGGAGAAGGATACGTTGATCGGCCCAGGGCAGAGTACTCATACCATAGGCAATTTCGAGACTGACTACCCCATTCATGGTGGTATAAATGTCAATGCCAAAGCGGAACCCTGTTAGAAGAGTAACACTTCCATCTTGTTGATAGATAATTTCATTGGCAAGAATACAAATATCATCCACATTTTCGGGATACGCGGGGTACGGAAGGCTTGGTGTCGAGGGAGCAATCACCATGTCTGCAGCCGAAGCGCCAAGTTGTGAAACTGACCTATAAAAATAGTTAGCACCATACATCATCATCCGCAAGCTTGAAACATACCGGACGCCGAGGAGAAGGCACCAAAAAATGCGCTTGCCAATCTGATCCTTGACATGGTTGAAAGGCAGCGGATCTGGCGAGCAATTGTCGTTACCAAAGGTCGGCAGTTCACCAGGATGTTTAGGTCGACTGAATCCCAATTCACGAATCAGCGTCAGTGCCTCAGCCATGAAATGACCAGAAGCGTTCCACTGGTGAACATATCCCGATGCCAGGCCCAAGAAATAGCTTGTTGCAGCATCATCAAGCGTTTTGGGTTGCTTGAGTTGCCACTTGCTGCCTCGGGTCAACAGTGTGATATCGCGACACTTCTCGATCATGACAATGGCGCGAGGAAACAGGTGAGTGCTGTGCTGAGCCTTAAGATGCTCTCGGGCGCTGCGAGGGAAGGATGCGACCAAGGCGCAAACCATACTGGCAAGCAATCCGAGGAATTCGGGTCGAGTTCGGTCCTCGCGGTTGGCAAAGGACTGGCGGAACGTTGGCTCGTGGGGGAACGGCGCAAGCGGGTGGATGTAGGTGAAGAAATCGTCGACAAGAAGCTCAAGTACTGGCATGGGAGCAATTGATTCGGCATCGAGGGCAACATCGGTGGCGATGTTCATCAGGGCCTTGGCAGCGGTTTGGGGCGAAGGCGACACGTTCATTACGACGCCAGGAATAGTCGGGTCTACTACGCGAGCGCGCTTTGCTGCCTTTGCGGCTTCGGCGTGCTTGTTCGGAGGGCCACGACGCTTCGTTTCGCGGTTATATGTACAATCGACACCGAGTTCACGGCAGGGGCGGCACGGAATATCTGTATCGTCGCATTTGACTTTGCGCATGCTACACATATCGCAAGCACGTCGAAGGCGAGTCAATTTGGGATTGATGGTCGGATCTCGCATCATCCCACCAGGGCCGGTAACAAGACTCAATTCACCTGGAGTCAGCCCGCCGGGGTTGGGCACCTGGCTGGCAGCCTCGGCGGCCGCAACAGCAGCAGCGGCATGTTGGAGCGCCTGGGGGTTGTTGATGGCATGAGCCGCGTCGCTGGCCGCCTGGAGTATTTCGAGACCGTTGCTCGCGTAGGCGTGGGCGTTCGCGTGAGGGGAATTCTCGGGGGGAGGTGAGCCCGACATCATGGAGAGCGAGCCGGAGGCTCCTCGGACGGAGACCGGACAGCCGGGCACGGAGCTGCGGCAGCGGAAATCGGGCTGGGCGGACGCGCAGGACGCCGGTGATTTTGCGATGGCAGATTGTCGGCGGATTTCCGGAAGTTGGGCGTGTTGAAGCGAGGTCAAGCCGACAAGGGCCCAGAGGGTGGAGTGGTGGGTGGGCGTCGATGAGAAATCAGCAAAATTTTGTGTCACGTGCTATGCCAGTCACGAGAGCGACGGGCACTGACCAATATTGAGCCTACCCTAGAACTTCGCGGCGAGCATATTGAGCTTTTGATATGGTCATCTCCCGTCCATTGTGAAGTCTGGGGATCGCTGGCTCCCCTGAAATCATGATTCCTACACCTAGGATGTCCCTTGGGTCTTGAATATCCATCATGCAAGCACTTTAGAGGAAAGAACTCCCGCTTGGAACGGCGAGGAGTAGCTTCCAAATGATTTGCAGCTCCGAATTGTTCATGACCGTGATGGTTAGCTCCGGAGGTTCAGATAAAAATTAAAAATTGTGTGCTCTCAAGAAAGTTTCGGATAATCTCCCAGAATCAGAACGAATAAGCCCTTTCCCCCAGCTACACCGTTCTCGATCTTTTAATGGTTGATGCTCACGCTAATCGGCCGGGCGGAGCTTGACAGTTATCTAGCCCTTGTCACAGGCCCACGATTGATGCATCGAACTGCATGCATGCCAGCATTATCCCTCTTGCTAATTGGGGGAAAGGGCTTCTGAGTGATTGGGATTGACTTAAGGGGCTATTTTATTAGGGGTTGCGTTGGGCTGTGTGCGAAAGCGGGAAGATGGCTCGTTTGCGCGAGTTCTCATGCATCATGACTACTCAGGTGGCTGCATGTTCTCATGGCTTACACACAACACGCCATAACCACGGAGCTCTCCATCTTTGGGCTGTTAGCCTTTGCACCCCCGATGCAAAGTTTACGACAAAGATCGGATCTGGCGCGTGGACAAGGCGGCCGATTTTTTTTGCTTCTGCGGTCCCTTGCGGCAATTCTAGACCTGACAGATTGCTTTCCATGCTCGATCTCAGGTGACCGCCAAACATCGGATGAAATGGATTGCAACGGCCCAGTCCAATCACAAAGGTCGGGATTCCATCCCACATTCACCCGTGGGGTTCCACAGGCGGTAGTCCAATCCCCGCGGCCGGATTTCTCTTGGGATTGGCGGCATGATGACGACAAAAAGATTGGGGCACCATTTTTTTTCTAACAGCCTGGGGGTGGGATGGCACACCTTTGTACGCTTTTGGCATCAATCCTCTCAACGCGGTGCCCGGCACCCCCGGACTTGATTACACCCTTTTTTAGAAGATTAGACGTCTCGCGCACAGGTCTAGCTCGCCGTTAGCTACGTAGCAGCTGTGTTTCGCCGTCCTCGGGTGTGGCCGGGCTGTCACGCCGTGCACCGAGTCCCACGGACCCTTGGACGGCCCCACTCATCATGCGATGGTCTGATGTTGACGACCTGGCGTGATGGGCTCAGCTCAAAGACCAGCGGAGCAAGGCGAGGGTCGGGGAGGATGAGCAAGCATGGATCATGGGGAAAAGAGTAAGAATTCGAATAAATACCGGGTTTGGGTGCGTTGTGCTGTGAGGTGTGTGTGAGCTGCTCATTGAGTTATCTTGAACAAAACCCGTCTTCCTTCTTCTCACTGCGAGAACCACCTCAGCTTTTAAACGAATCGACGAGCGACCCCCCGTGAAGAAACACGAGAAAAATACGTCATACCGTTGGGCATTTTTTAAATTCCGACCAACAATCCTATTCACAAACAAAATATCTTCCAACCGCAGCTTTGTGAAGCTTCCGCGATTAGAAATTCCGACTCAAAACCACTAGAAAAATGGCGACATCACGACCCATGAAGCACATTGATCGCGAGGATCTCTACACCAACCTAGAGGCTCGTGTCATGTACCTTCACTCATTCCTAGACTTCTCAAGCCGTACGTACTCGCCTATTTTACCGCATCCCGCCAATGGCTCGTTCGAGTTGCTGGCTGGCGTCTCCTCCTTGGTTCCGGATCTATCAGGGCCAATGGATGAGGCAATGGAACCAAACCACTGGATGTCACGACTAACATTTCGAAAAATCTAGGAGATATCGAGGCCCTTATTACTGGTGCCAAGTACATCAAGGCACTGATCCCCGCCGTTGTCAACATTGTGTACAAGAAGCTTCTCCAATACGACATCACCGCCCGCGCCTTTACCACGCGAAGCACATCGTTTGAGGGACCCATGGACGAGATTCTCGACGAGAACAGCCCTCAGATTCTGCATCGAAAGATGTTCCTGCGCGCCTATCTCGCCAAGCTCTGCTCCGACCCTAGCAAGATGGAGTTCTGGGAGTACCTGGACAAGGTCGGGTATGTGCATATACTCTTTTTTTCGTCTTCATGAGCACTTGGCAACGAGGCTCGAGAGATTGAACACCCCTCTCAAAGCTATTCTGAACTTATTGCTAACGGTCATTTCCCCGCAGAATGATGCACGTTGGTCTCGGCCGCAAACACCCTCTCCACATCGAATATGTTCACTTGGGCACGTGCTTGGGCTTCATCCAGGACATCATGACGGAAGCCATCCTGTCACACCCCCGCCTGCACCTCCAGCGCAAGACGGCGCTCGTCAAGGCCCTCAACAAGGTCATTTGGATCCAGAACGACCTCATGGCCAAGTGGCACGTCAAGGAGCACGACGAGTTCTTCAACGAGTCCGACATTGAGGTTGAGAAGGAGGGCTACCTGCACGGCAAGCGTATCATCGGCGATGGCTCCGGAGAGGAGGAGTCGGATGCTGGTGATGCCGCTGCAGCGCACCCTGGCGGCATCCCTCCCGAAGGAGTGTGCCCCTTTGCTGGGATGAGCGCGTCAAAGGCGTAAAGATGGAATGAACTGGCGGAACTCTTGGGAAGGGGGGCTTTTTATTGTATCGGCGTTGGTTGTCATCATGATGATTATTTCTTTTCTCTGGCAAGAAGGCAAGGCAAGACAAACGGCATTTTGGGACCTACGGTTGTATGGGTTTTTATTTCTCTCATTTGGCTAGGCGAGGGCGGGAAATGGAAATATCCTTCTCTTTTTATACAAGCTGCAACACATCTCACACTTCTTCTCTGGTTGCTCCGGGCGAGTCCTTCTTGTCCATGTCCCGGTGCAGCGAAATCCAAGGAAAAGGAGCGGAGGGGCCAGCTGGTGTGTTCAAATACGTTCAATAGAGTAGAGGATAAAACCAATACTATATATACATTTCGCCTAAACTACCGTTCTTCCGCATCTCCACACCGCGCGCAAGCGCATGATTGATTTTGCGGGGTCTCCAGTTTTCGTCGTCGTGAGTATGGGAGTGAGGTTTACAGCTGAAAGCCCATGGACTAAATCGCATGAGGCAAATATGGCTCGTTAGCGACGCCGCCCCACGTGGCTGGCTTGTCATGACAGAAGCCAGTGGGTGTTAGCCCAACTGTCTTGGCTTCAGGGCTCCATTCTTTTTTGCCATTACTCCTGCTCAAGTGATTGGTCCCCCCGGGCTGCTAGCGGGCGGATATCGGGCACCTATTGCTTGGGTCAAGGACCTCTCGTTCGCGTCAGTCGCCTGCGATTATAATTTGGGGGTTGGTGATGGGAGGATTGCCCCGCGGTGGGGTTGGTTTCCAAGTTGGGATTGCGTTTGGAGTCATGCTGGGTGCTTGACCCCCCTGGTCATAAAAAGTTTGGGATTTGGCACGGGGCTGGAGCGATCTACAATCTTCAATCATGGGAGAGTTGCCGGACAAAGAGAGATAGGACGGAAGGATGAGAAAGAAGGCAGGGGCTAATGTTGGAGGAGCCTAGACTCAAGTTGCCGAGGGCAGAGGTTTTTTTTTTTAGGTGATGAGGCCCAGCACTGCTGGATGGCTAAAAAGCTGGTTTAGTGGGGAGTTATGGAGTAGTGAGGGGCAGGTTTGGTCAAGAGTCGCATCACATATCACCGCTAACCAGATACTAGGCAGTGAGTTGGTTTCACCTATGTATCCGCCTTCTAGATGGCTCTGGAAATGAAATTCTAGATTCTCAACACGTTCAGGAAAGTCGATTGAGGGAAAGCGGGCTACTGAGGGAGGGGCCAGTAAGACAGGGACTAGATCGTTTCAGACACACATGGTATGGTGCATGAGACAGATCGATTGCATGACAGGACATGTCTGGCGCCAAAGGTAGATCCCGTGGCTTCAATTGCGGTTCCGATTAGGAAGAAGCAGCGGCGAGGGCGAAAATGGCTCGGAAGATTGCGCTGTCTCCATGTGCGTTGCCGCAAGCCACCGTGGATGCAGGCGAGCCGGAGGGATGCTTCCCAGTGTACCATTGATGCAGGCATGACAAGACAGGCCGCACGAGAAGGGGAAAATGTGGGATAATGAAGGTAGTGTCTTATCCGTCCTCACACCCACGTTTAGCGGTCCGTGTCGGTGGATGGATGACAGATGGCGGCCGGCCCGTGGCGTTGTTGCATGTGTGTGTGTAAGTGCAGCACCTCCAGAAGAAGCGTCCACGTCGTACCAGGTGTCAAATTGGAGCTACCTATCCGCTTTGGGGAGGTGGGGGTTCGTTTGTGCGGTAGTGGGGAGCTACAAGCAACGGCTTCAGATTGAGATTGGCACCACCCGGGATTCTGGACCGGGTCGTCCTGCCGGATCACCTACCTGTTGATTTTTAGTGGTCTCTGCCTCGCTGCTGGATGGGACGCGGCGGGCCCACGGGCAGCTCCAGTGGGTATGGGGGATCTCTCCAGTGCCCGTGCCGCTTGGGTTCCCAGCGGTATTCGCCCGAAATATTGGCGGCAAGGTTTGCTGGGCCGTTGATCTCGTCCACTGCGGGAGTTGCTGTTAGTAAGTGGAGGTCACTCGCGGCCGGCACTCAATTAGCCTGGGACGCCGACTCGAGATAAGAATGCGAGGCGTAGGAGTGAATCGGAACCAAGATACGCAAGCCCAGACGAAGTCCGTCCCTGTTCACCGGTGCGGCTGCAGGTGGACGCGGAAGAGGATGCAAGCCGGGAGTTACAGGTGACAAGCATTAAGCAACCGGCACCCCAAGCCTCACTAAAAAAAAACCCCCCATCATGGATGGTTGCATGCCGTAATGTTATTCCAAGTTGCCGCCTTCTTCCCGAGATGGGCTCGACTCGCGCCCCTCACCGTCTTTTGCCAGCAAGTCCGCTCCAAATGGGACAGCGCCGTGATTCGATACGACCCCCAAATGTATTGAGAGAAATGAGTTGCGATTCCACCCCTCGGCCAGTTTTGTCCTAGAGTGCCTGGTGCCTTAGACAGCTAGTTTAGTGGTGGTGGTGGTCAATGAGACGTAATTGGTGGCGGGTCTATGCTCTCGCGACGTTGTCTCTCCGCGGTACCTATCACGAGGTTGGCTGCCAGCCATCAAGGTCCAATGGGGCAACATGGCATGTTTGGACTTATGTTGAGGAAATCGTCGAGTCATTGACGATGTGATGGTTCTGATCTCGCACAGATTTTACCAGCAGGCCCATCTTTATAGGGCCGAACCAAGCACCAGGGACGAATCTCGATACTCAATGGGGACGGGCCAAAACCAACATGTTTGCCCCTCCCTCTCCCCCGCCCTGCTCAATGCCCGCGTTCGTGGCATCCCCTGGCGTGGGATATAGATCACAAGCCCAAAAACATACGACAACTCCCGGCGATTGAATCGGTGAACCAATCTCTGTGCGTTGGGCGTGGTTTGACTGGGCGAATGATCACCATCAGCGGCCCGATGGGGATGAGTTTCTCGGAGTTATACAGTCACCATTTGACCTATCTATGGGAAGTGCTGAGTTATACCAGTTAGCAAATATCAATGCTTTCGATGGACCCGGGATTTTGGATCGAGACAAGTAGAGTTAAAAAAAAAGGCACCGGGAGAAAAGCATTGAGAGGCTGTCGGCCGGTCCCCACCGCCTATTCGGTGCGCAAAGGTTGCCCCCCAAGCCCAATGTTGCGTCAAGCCAAGCAGCCATTGAGTGCGCCCCGGTACCTGATCGTCGGCTATGGTCTAGTCTTTGTGTTTTGCGAGGGGAACCAGCGTTCCTGGACTTTTTCTTCAACCCCGTATGCGCGTCCCGTCTCGTGGTTCCGATGGGGACCCCGACTTGCTGCCGGGAGACCAAGTCCGCTGGCCATGTTAACGTGAATGAGTGCAGCACGGCGCCGGTACTAGACGAACTAGAAATATGAGGCCCTCCTCCCCCCTCTTCAGCCGTTCGGTGGGATTCTCAACCTTCTCCCCTAGACCCGTACTCCTATTTAGTAGTCTGCCCTGCTCCCATCATCTCGCTGCTCCGCGTCGTATAATCTCGTTTGGCACATTTCGTCAAAAAGCAAAGCTCTCTCCTGTCAGTTAGCCTTTTCCAAGTGGGCCACCTCAATACCACCACGATGTCGCCGCCCACCAGCAACCTATCCGGTTCCGGCAAGGTACCCGGTGCCAAAGTGGCGCAAAGCTCCTCTGAGCGCAACAGCCAGCAGAAACAGGGCCATAGAAGGTACCTTCAGCAGCTTCTACTGCTCCCGTGGCGGCGGCGGCGCCAGCAGGTCAACGACCAAGGGTCGCTGGCGCCGAAACCGCCCGGGCCGACTGGTCTCGACGCCGTCGCCGTCGCCAAAGGAGCCGACAACGTCACCACTCCTCCCACCTGTGTACCGTCGTCCTCGTCTTCGTCGGCCTGCTCTTCTTCCTCTCTCCCGCCCTCCTTTTCCCTGACGACTTCCTCGTTGACCGTCGGCGACTCCAACCTCAAGCGGCAAACCTTTGTCGCGTCGATCCCCCGCTCACACAGCGACAACCACGACGACGGCGACGACCTAGCCTCTGCACCCACTCAGCCGCCTCTGCCTCGAGACGACAGCGAAGCCCTCGAAGCCCGCCGCGGCCCCGTCCTCGACTCCTCCTGTGCCCTGCCCGAGGCTCGATTGACTCTCGACAACAGCTCAGTCAAAATGGATTCCTCGTCGCCGCTCCCCAACAGCACGCCCAATCCCACTACTGCGTCTGCAATGCGCCGCCGTGAGTCGCTTTCGGAGATTCGCGCTGCGAACCCAGACCTGGCGCTGAGCGGGAACATTATCTCGGCGACGTTTAACACACCGCATGCCTTTAGCTACCGTAAAGGCGGCGACTGGGTGAGTTGCCCATTTTCACATCGCTCCTTCTCTTTTCTGGCGGTTTTTTTTTGGGCACCTGGCTCTACTATCGCTACACCCCGCTTCCCTAGCATTCTCACCTCCAAAGCTACATTTCGCGCACGCACCTTCACATGCACATGCACATGCACCTGCTTCCCGACTTTGTGTGTCCGACTCCTTTCTAACATTCAGCCCCCTTTATAGGACCTCAAACCTCGTCGTGGTCAATCTGCACTCCTCGATTCGTTCTCCTATTTATCCTCCGATGCCACGCCGTGGAGCCACACCGTTGTCGCTTGGACAGGCGAAATTGAGGCCCCCGTTGAAGAGGAGGCCGCAGCAACCCCCGCTCCAAACACATTGGGTGTTTCTTCTTTGAATCCTCTCTCTGCCCCCGTGCCGCTTGATGCCAATACTCGACTGCCAACTCCGCCTCCCAACGACGGTCTTTGGATTCCCCGCGAGCACCAAGATCGCCTCGAGTACCAGCTGTCCCACAATAAGACCATCCGCACATACCCCGTTTGGCTCGCCGACGAGACCGAGGCCAACCATGACGGCATTCTGCTCAAAGACCAGGCCCGCTGGCGCCGCTACGCCGAACATGATTTGTACACGCTGCTTCACTACAAACAGCATGAGCCTACCGACGGTCGCAAGGAGCGTGTGCAATGGGCTGACTACTACCGTATGAACCAAAAGTTTGCCAACAAGATTATTGAAATCTATAAGCCGGGTGATATTGTTGTGGTTCACGACTACTTCCTCATGCTGCTCCCCAGCATGCTGCGCCAAAGGGTGCCCAACATGTACATTTCATTCTTTCTCCACTCCCCATTCCCCAGTAGCGAGTTCCTCCGTTGCTTGCCGCGGCGCAAGGAGGTTCTCGAGGGAGTTCTTGGCTCAAACCTCATTGGCTTCCAGTCATACAGCTACTCTCGCCATTTCTTGAGTTGCTGTACTCGTATCCTTGGCTTTCCTTCCGACACATTGGGTATTGATGCATATGGCACTCGAGTTCAAGTCGGCGTCTTCCCCATTGGCATTGATGCTTCCAAGGTCGAGAACTTTGCCTGGGTAGATTCGGTCAAGGAAAAGTACGACGCTCTCAAGTCTCTTTACAATGGCAAGAAGCTCATTGTTGGCCGTGACCGCTTGGACAGCGTTAGGGGTGTGGCCCAGAAGTTGCAGGCTTTCGAGCGCTTCTTGGAGATGTACCCCGAGTGGCGGGAAAAGGTCGTCCTCATTCAAGTCACCTCTCCCACGAGTGTTGAGGCTGAAAAGGAAGATGCTGACAACAAGGTCGCATCCCGCGTGAACGAACTTGTCATGCGAATCAATGGCTTGTATGGAAGCCTGGGTTTCTCACCCGTGCAACATTATCCTCAATACCTCAACCAAGACGAGTACTTCGCCCTCTTGCGCGCTGCCGATATTGGCCTAATCACTTCTGTCCGAGACGGCATGAACACCACTAGTCTTGAGTACATTGTCTGCCAGAAGGAGTCCCACGGCCCATTGATCCTGTCCGAGTTTAGCGGTACTGCTGGCAGCCTCAGCGACGCGATCCACATCAACCCGTGGGATCTTAGCGGCGTTGCCGAAAAGATCAACGCTGCCCTCGTGATGAGCAGCGAGAAGCGCCAGGAAATGCAATCAAGCCTTTACCGCCATGTTACCGAGCACAACGTGCAGATGTGGATCAACAAATTTATCCGCAAGGTCTACAATGTCTTGGGTGACACTACTACCGCCAATTCCACCCCCCTGTTGGATCGCGCGCTTCTTCTCTCACAGTACAGATCGGCCAAAAAGCGACTCTTCATGTTCGACTATGACGGCACCCTTACGCCGATCGTCAGGGAACCCAGCGCTGCGGTTCCGTCGGAGCGACTTCTCCACACCCTGAAGCTCCTCACAGCAGACCCGCAGAATGCCGTGTGGATCATCTCGGGACGAGACCAAGACTTCTTGAAGCTCCACCTCGGACACATCACTGGTATTGGCTTCTCCGCCGAGCATGGCAGCTTCATGAAGAACCCAGGCTCTGATGAGTGGGAGAATCTCGCCGAGAAGTTTCCCATGGGGTGGCAGGCTGAGGTCATCGACATTTTCCAAAAGTATACAGACAAGGTGCCCGGTATGTATTTTTCTCTGCCAAGTTGATGTTCGCTTTCTAACTGTATCACAGGATCCTTCATTGAGCGAAAACGATGTGCACTCACCTGGCATTACCGCCTTGCCAACCCGGAGCAGGGTATTCACATGTCGCGAGAGTGCCACAAGGAACTTGAGGCGACTGTTGGAACGAAGTGGGATGTCGAGGTGATGCCCGGCAAGGCCAACGTTGAGGTTCGGCCGACCTTCATCAACAAGGGCGAAATTGCCAAGAGATTGATTTCGTCTTATCACAACCCAAATGAGGCCCAAAACGACCTCAAAGTAGAGCCCGGCCCTCTCGAGTTTGCGCTTTGCATGGGCGATGACTTTACTGATGAGGACATGTTCCGCAGCCTCAACGCTGCATCGGGCACTTTGTTGGATGCCGATCACGTCTTTACCGTGACCATTGGCGCGAGTACCAAAGTGACATTGGCCAAGTCTCATCTGCTGGAGCCTGAAGATGTGATTGAGTGCGTCGCACTGCTTGCTGGTGTGGATGGCCCTGGCGCTTCTGAGCGACTGAGCGAGGTCAACCTGGGCGCTCTAAGCACCGTGGAAGGCCACATTCCCCAGGAGAAGCTATAAAACCGAGAATATAGAGAGGCTGGACCATTGGGAGAAATCAAAAGATAGAGATATGGGAAGAATACTATGCGAGTTATTTGCTCCTGGCGTTTTGTGCAAGATGGATGGAGGCTGAAAGATAGACGGGAAGCAGGGCGTACGGGCTCAACATTGACGAAGAGCCAGGACATTGATAGGCGTGCAGGAGATGGGTGGGTGGGTAGGCATAGTCTCGATCGCATGCACGAGGATAAAATGCAGCATCAATGCAAAGGTTCTGGAAATTTGGTTTGGACAAGATACATGGAGATATGATGAGTGTTGAGGTGCTAGCGATTTGCAACTGCTTGACAGTAGACTGTTGGAAAGAACACGACGACAAAGTACTAGATAATTGAGCGACTTTGATTTGCAATTGCAATCTCTAATTAAAAAAGAAGAAGAAGAAAACAAGAATGGTTGTTTATATATCATCTTGGACAAAAAAAGCTAGGGCATTTGTCTTGTCAATGACAAGCCTAGTTCAAAAAGAAATTGCTGAACAGGCCAAAAAGTAAAGGATTGCCCCCGCACAGATTTGAACTATGGACCTTTGCATTACAAGTGCAACGCTCTACCCCTGAGCTACAAGGGCTCCTTGTTGGTTTTGCCGGTTGCAGATTCCGTATAAGATGTAAGACACGGAAACGTGTTTGGAAATTTTGGAGCCCATAAGAAAAAAAAATCAGAGCCCCCAAAAAGAGAATCGAGTTGCCCCCACACAGGATTGAACTATGGACCTTTGCATTACAAGTGCAACGCTCTACCACTGAGCTATAAGGGCAATTCCTTTTGATTGGTTTGCGGACACCAAAACACGCATTATAACCCTAATCTGCCAGGCTTGGCATTTCTGCAAGCGGCACTTTGTTGAATGAATACGTTGTTCCGACTTTCATGCACTTCAATCCGCAATTTTGGCTTTGCGCATTCCTCATTCCATTTTATTCACCATCAACCCTTGATACTGAATATTTTCCCAGCGATAATAATTTGGGCGCGTTCTCCCCATGTGTCTCTCTACGGCAGGGTTTATTTTCCGTATTGCGCAACTCCCCCTTCTACCTCACCCACATCATTTACAGCCCAAGTCACACGCAGTAGTATTTCAAGAAAAAAAGCGGCAATCATGACGATATCTGCTCATTATTGAGGAAGAAGAAAAAAGACATAGACGCATATTGTGTTATTATCACTATCTTAGGCCCATATACATTTTCCACCTCGCGCTTCTTCTACTCCCAGATGGTCTTTCCTCGGCTCCGCCTTGCCTTCTTGTCATTCTTGAGCTCCGTCGACAGGACGGCAACGCTGAGCTCTGGCAGCGTGAACTCGAAGGTGCCGTTCTTGTTGGCCTCGACGACGCTGGTGGTGCTCTCGACAATGTTGACGCCCGTGTGCGGGTCGTTGTAGGCGAACGGGTCGCCGCCGGGGTTGGTCAGGACGGTCAGCTCGGCCTGGGCGCCCTCGGCGACGCCGCCGAAGGAGACGGCGATGGGCACGTCGGCGGTGGTGTTGTACACGGCGCCCTTCCACACGAGGGTGCCCTGGTCCTCGTTGCTTCCGGCGACGTAGAAGACGGGGTCGAAGTCGGCCGAGGCCGGCAGCACGCGGGTGATGGGGTGCCGGGCAAACAGCTCCCACACGAACCAGCTCGTCGACCGGGTCGTCATGGCCGGGTCGGCGGCGAACTGCAGGATGGTGACGGCCCACTGCCAGTGGTTCATGTTGCGCAGGACGGGCGCGTAAAAGGTGCCGGGGATGCGGTCGGCGTTGCGCTCGTACCCGATGAGCGAGATGCTCTCGCCGACGGTGCCGATCCACCAGGGGAACGGCATCAGGTTCCCGTTCCAGCCGGTGCCGCCGTTGGGGTGCGTGGCCGCCACCTCGCCCACAATGTGGCCAAAGTCGTTGTCGAACCGGTCAAACTCGTCAACCAGCGCGTCGGGCGTCCGGTACGGGTGGTAGTCTCCGATGCCCGGCGCCGGCACGTCGTAGCCGTCCGAGGAGGCACCGGACGAGATGACGGTGATGTCGTCGTAGGCATCCGTGACGGCCTTGAGGAACAGAGGATACCGGTACTCCTTGTACGTGTTCCAGCCCTCGGGGGCTCCGGCAAGCCAATCCTCGTTGCCAATCTCAACGTAGTTCAGCTTGAAAGGCTCTGGGTGGCCGAGCTGGGCGCGAACAGATCCCCACTTGGAATCAGCCGAGCCGCGGACGAATTCAATCTCCTCGAGACCCTCATCGATGACGGCCTGGAAGTCGGCTTCCGAGGTGACGGTGCCGTCAAGGGAGAGGCCAGCCCACAGGCCGATGACAATGTCGAGGCCCATGTCCTCTGCCCAATAGAGATACTCCATCAGACCAAGGCCGTGAGTCTGTTGGTAGCCCCATACGCCTTGGAAGCCGGTGCGGTTGCGTAGAGGGCCAAGGCTGTCCTTCCAATTCCAGTACGTGCTGTGGGTAAGTCCCTCGAGCATGTTACCGCCGGGGAATCGGAGAACGGTCTGCAGTTCTGTTAGTCGATGTCTGTTAGATGGCTATGAAGCTGATTTACAGGATGGAGCTCCGCAAGAGCCTCTGCGATATCCTTGCGGAGGCCGTTCTTGCGGTCCTTGTAAGTCGGCGGGAAAAGACTGATAAGATTAAAGTCCAGAGAACCGCTGGAAGCACCCTGCTACGTCTTAGAAATGTTCATGGCCAAAAATAATTTCTTGTGTGACAACAAACCTTGGGATCAAAGGTAATGGCAAATGTGTTGTTGCTGTTGGGCGCATTCTTCTCAGGCACAAGCTCAAATGCGTGCTCGACCCAGTCATTGGCCTTGGCTTGCGACTTGACCTTGACAGACCCAAAAACATCCGAAGTCAGGTTGGACCTGAGCTCGGCGGTAAAGTAGCCGCTGTAGGCGCCGCGGACCCAGAACGAGCCAGTGTACTTTTGCTTCTTGACATCCATGCCCCAGTAGCCGTCGTTCTGGAACCCGATGCGCTTCTTGCCAGACTTGGAGCCGGCCTTGACCTTGACCGAGTATGGGAGCGCGTCGGACAGGGGACTATCGAGCTTGCCGAGAGTCAGATTGGCATCGTTGATGGAGCGCCAGCCGTCGAGAGAGACGGGGAAGCTGTCGCTGTATTGAAACGCTCTGTTGCGGATCAGCTCGGCGTAGATGCCGCCGTCACCAGAGTTGTTGATGTCCTGGTGTCAATTTTGTCAACACGGAACTCAGCGTGCGCGCGCGGGAGATGTGATGAATACCTCGTGAAGGAAACCATAGTGGTAGATGCCGGTCTTGTTTCCGCCCGAAGACTCAATCGAAATGTCGACGGCGGCAACGGCAGCAACCTGAACTGCGGCGACAAAGGCCGACTTGAAGGAAACCATGGCTACTCTTTTAAAAAGTGACCCACGGAGTGTGCTGAACCTCACTGCCAGGAAGGCTCTAAGCTACGGCTAGATGCTACGGCGTCCGTCACTCAATTTATACCTGCGAGCACGATTGACCACCCCCCGGTTATTCCGCCATGACCATGGCCATGACCTATCGTGAAGACCAGAAGAGGCTTTATCCGACCCTGTCGCCAGGCACATGACGTTGCTTGACGGCAAAACTCGATCCATAATGCCGTCGCATATCGGCAAACAACAACCATAAATCCTCTCGGCTCGACAGGCCTGCTTGACCGAGAGGGGAGGGGGAGGGGCGTCATTCGATCGGCACGGTACCACGGCCCTGGCAGGGAAGACCTCGTGGAGATGACGTGACAGGGCCAGCAGCCAGCACCAAGCTGTAGAAGACGGGGATTCGCGCGCATGAGCGAGCAGACCGACCTAGAAGCTGTCTTGAATTGACGATGCGGGGCCGAGTTGGTGAGGGGAAAAAGCGAGGAGCAGCAAGTGCATACACATACACAAAGGCCATTTACCTTCCCCCGCGTGGTGGCCGGAGACCGGGGGCGGGAACGGCATTCTTGGAGGGGACCTTGTCCGATTCGAGCGCTTGGTCGGGGGCGGAGAACGTGGAGAACAGGGGGGCCGTGGCATGGGGAAGAAGGCCCAGGGCGTGGGCGGTGACAGGGCGGCGACTCGTGATCAAAGCGAGGCCATGATGCGATGGACGGCCGCAAGACATGAACTCGACATGGATTCGCCAGGGATCGTGTTGATCATGATGGCTGCCATCGTGGAGTTGTTGTCGGGGTGTACATCCGGATGAATGGGTCGGCCCAGGCTTTTTTCCTCTTTGGGAGCCGCCTCGGTGTTTAATTGCCCGCAGTTTCCCCTCAGCGTACATCCTTTGCAAGTTTTGCTCTGCAGAATTATCGGGGTGCGCTGGGAAGTTGACATAATTGACGATTTGTAGAATAGTGCTCTATTATTGTTGTAACCGTCGCAGGGGTAGCCAGGGCTGTGGCTATCACATCTTCAGCCATGTATTGGCCGTCGAGTTCTACTTAGTTCCACCTGTAATATGACCGTTGTTATCTTTCAATTGAGACTAATATGAGTGGGAAAGCTATTTCTCAAGCCCAGTTAACCAAGCCTGCTTGGGCTCATCGGTTACATCGGAGTGATGCTGTCGGGCCTACCCCTCGAATGGACCAGGGTATATGCGCTCAGCAAGGCACGGTGCCCAATGGAACACGCAGCTTTATCCTTGGCAACCGGTTTAGACTGGAGCGCAACCCGGGTTCCTGAGTCTGCATACATGCATGATCAGGTTAGCTCATGCTGAGGGCCTGATATTATTGGTGCTGGAATTGACTCCTGCATCCGGTGCTTTGCGAGATTGACCCCTCTTCCTCCATTATCATCATGTGAATGTTTGGTGCGGGGATCACGATAAATCTTGGAGTGCACTATTTTAATCAACAGGTGCTGCGGGAACGTAGAACTATAATGTGGCTGCACTTGGCTGGCATTGGGAGCCATTGCATCCGCTGGATCTTACCATGTTCCGCCATGACGCTTTCAATTTTGTTGTATATATAATTATGCACAAAACTCAGCCGCAATGTCTGTCAATGTATCGGCAACCTTTTGCACAGAGTGCACATCGACCCATTCCTCCTTGGCATGAAGTCCCTCGCCTTTCGGTCCCCAAAGTAGAGATGAAATCCCTTTGTCAGCCAGCAAGGCGCAGTCAGTCCAGAATGGAGCGCCGGTAATGGTAGCCCGCTGCCCGAGGGACTTGCTGACGGCATTAGTCACAAGTGTGAGGAAGGGATCATCGTTGGCGATATGGTACGGCGAACGCTTAAAGGTGATCTCCACATCGGCCTTGAAGTTTGGGACTTCATCCGCAAGCTTGTCCAAGATATCCTGAATCTCTTGCTGCACCGTCTCGGGAGTTTCGCCGGGCACCGTTCGACGCTCTACAGAGATGGTGCAGAGAGCAGGATAGGAAGACGTCTCTTCGCCACCCTTGATGATGGACGCGTGAATGGTGCCATGTCCAACCTTTGCATCGGCGGGGCCCTGCTTGAGCTTTTCAGCATGGCGATCTAGCGCCACGAGGAAGTAGCCTGCTTTGGAGATGGCATCGATGCCCAAGTCTGCTCGGGAGCCGTGTGCTGCCAGGCCGTGGATTCGAACATCAAGCCAGACGAATCCCTTGTGCGCGCTGATGATTTCGAGATCTGTAGGCTCGGTGACAATAGCGGCATCGGCCCGCCATCCTGCATTGAGCACATCTTCAGTGCCAATACTAGCCGCTTCTTCGTCGGCGACACCTGTGAAGATGACATCTCCCTTGAGGCCAAGCTTCTTTGCGTTGGCGAGGGCAATCATCATGGCAGCGATGCCGCACTTCATGTCTGCAGCACCACGACCATAGAGCTTGCCGTCCTTGATTTTTCCACTGAGAGGATCCTCTTCGTAGCCCAGCAGAGTCACGGTATCAATGTGCCCATTCATCATCAGACTCCTGCCACCACCCGGCCCCCTCACCACCCCAACCACTGATGGTCTGCCCTTTGTGGGCTCGATCCAATGGTTTTCAATGCCGCGATGTTCCAGCCACGCAGTGATGTAGCGAGCGATTGCTGTCTCACCAGGTCCTGGAATAGATCCCAAGTCGGGACTAGAAGAGTCTATTTGCACCAGCGTCTGTGTCAAGGTGACAGGGTCGTCGCTGGAGACTGGGAGTGGAATCGTGTATTCCCTATTGCCCTCGGTGCAAAGGAGAACGACCGAAGAGCTTTCGTTGAGACCTAGAATCGCTTTGTCAGATGCGGTTAATCGGCGAAGTGCAGCGAGGGGTGCGGCGCCGCAAGGCCCAGCGGACAGACCAAGGCTGCCCAGATGGAGCGATGCGGCATGGGACTCGTAGTCCGAGACCGTGACGCTGGCCTCAACACCAGCCTCCAATAGAGGCCAGGCAATGCTTGACGGGGTTCCGCAGTCTAGACCAGCCATAATAGTCGGGGTTGTCTGCTCAGGGGTAAGTTCACCTCGCTTGAAGCTCTTCCACATGCATGCGGCAGTGTCAGGCTCGACAATCATGACGGCCGTGGAACTACCCTCCCTTCTGAAATGAGCAACGACAGCTTGAGCGAAAGAGCCGACGCCAACAGGTGCAATTACAAGGTCTGGCTGCTTCAATTCAAGCTGTTGGTCAATCTCGCGCAGCATAGTGAGGTAACCATCGACAATCCACTGCAAGAAATCCCGTTAGTGTAATTGCAGAGGGATGTGCTGTCAAAACTCACCTGGGGAACGTCCTGGTAGTCGCCAAAAGCGAAATCTTGAATCAAAATCCCGCCCTCCTTTTCGGATGATGATTTTGCTTCCAGGACTGCATCATCATAGCTACCGGACGAAACGACAACGGTGGCGCCTTCGGATCGAATCAGTTCGATGGTGCTCTTCTCCATGGTTGAAGGCACATGTATTTCGGCAGGGATTGAGAATATGGCGCCCATTCGCGCAACAGCACGACCGTGATTCCCATCTGTAGCCGCATAAACCGAGATGGGACGGGATGCAAGCGCTTCCTTGACTGCCTCAATGTTTGAGTCGAGAGGCAGGTTCAGTTCGCGTGCGATCGCGCGAAATGTGCCCCAAGAAGCACCGAGTATCTTGAAGGATGGAGTGCCAAAGCGGTTGCTTTCATCCTTGAGGTAGACTGCTCCGACGCCAGCCTCTTTGGCAGCAGTGTCGAGCTTGACAAGGGGTGTAGTCTGATACTCGGGCATCTGCTGGTGGAATCTGTCGACGAGGTCGGCATCGGCATATGCTGGAGCAGTCCACGACCGCGCCGCCTGGTTGAAATGAACAGGCCTGCAGTTTTCCGATGCCATTTTCAGCTCCGCAGAAACATTAACAATAGTCATTGAGGTTGATGTTGTATTTTGTTGGTGTTTCGGTGTGGTGAGTACTCGGCCTCAATCCCGGGTAGGTAATTGCTCTATCCAAATTTCCAGGCGAAACTTGGCAGAAAATGAAGGGATCTTCTTAGAACCGCCCGGAAGTGTTTCTGAGATAAAATGGCATTTATTTATACTGAGACTGCGGGAATTTGGAGTTTCCTGCTTGTTACATTTGAGCGCGCCCTCTGGGTACATGGGCCGGTTTTCGGTGGCTGATGGATGTGCTTGAACGTCTACCGCCCCCGTTGCCACAAACCACAAGGGTTCTAGACAGTCGATCTAGAAAACGGACTAGTTAGGTGTGAAAGGAACCTAGAAGTGATATTTACTGCGCTTCAAAGCGGGTTAAAGGCTCAAGTGACTGAGCCGGCCAATTGGGGTCATCGATCCGTGACTAAGCTAAAAAAGTCCCCATCGAGCAACTGGTTGATCTGAGTTTGTTCTGCCCAAAAACACCACGCTTTCCAATACCAGCGACAGTATTGGTCCGTTGGTTTTCGATATTGTTTCTTGACAGGCCGTCATGGACCCAAACTCGTCTCAACAGTCAGCGATGGAAATTTCGCTGGAAGAATTCCTTTTCTCGGACGCGGCCCTGGCCATGTCATTCGAAGGCATCGAGGGCATGGGCATGGAGCCCCAGTCCCGCAGCCCGTCCAGCGAATTAGGCGCCGCCAACGTGGTACACGCACCCGAGGTGACAGCAGCCCAAGGCCCATCGCTTGAGGGCATCGCCATTGACTGGCAGGCTAGCTTTGAGCAAGCAACAGCCGTCTCTGCTTTCGCCGGCCCCAACCAGCCCCCGCATGAAGACGTCGACTTTTCATTCCTCGACCAACCTGGCGGCGATTTGGAGATTGAACCCGCCACGCAACCTCAACCCAGCAATCAAGTTCCTGCCTTGACGGCCATTGACGAATTCTTCATCAAGAGAGGTGCCTTCAGACCGCCAGCCCCGTGCAACCACTGTCGCCGGCGTCGCCTTCAATGCCTTATACTCCAGACCAGCCCTGCCAACCCCAACCCCACCAAGTCATGCTCAAGCTGCGTTGCTCTGTTTCGCGAGTGCAGCCTTTCGGGCACAGCGAAAAGGGTTCCCTCGAATTTTGAAACCTCCATGCCGGTTATCGGCCACCTCCACGGAGTAAACGAGCAAGGGGACTTGCCCGAATTCACTGAGGAGGGGGGTGGATCTGCCCGAGGGCAGCACAGCAAAGCCTCGCCAGCTTCTGCCTTGTCAACTAAACGGGCAAATACGAGATCAGTGAGAAAAACGCGAGCGCTGCGAAATTGGTTTTCTAATAACATGGAACACCCTTACCCATCCGAGGAGGAAAAAGTCTCCCTTGCAAAGGAGTCGGGCCTGAGCAAGAGTCAGGTTGTGAACTGGTTCGCTAATACGAGGCGTCGACACCGCGTAGCTGCACATGCCCAGAGCAACCAAAACAACCGAATATTTTTGCAGGGGTCGCCAGTACCGTCGTCCCACTTGGGCATGTCGCCGATGGAGCGCTGGCGACATTCTCCCCCAGACGAGGAGCCAGCATCTGCCACAGCCATTGAGAGTGCCATTTCTATTCATTCAAGTAGTCAAGGTTCTGCGGACTTGGCTTGGCTGGACGGCCCTGGCTCCGCGACAAGCGGCGACTCGATTTCCTACCCCAATCCCAACCCCAACTTTGATGATGCATCATCCAACTCTGCATCTTCGTATCACTCTCACAGGTCTGCACTCGATACCTCTGCCCTGTCTCGCTCCGCGAATAGTTCGGTAGGCGAAGGCCTAGGAGGGTCGCGACCAACCTCAAGGGGAAAGAACCCGAAGTTTCACGCATTTCAATGCACGTTTTGTCGGCAGAGCTACAAGAAGAGGTATGATTGGGT
The DNA here is from genome assembly GCA_002179835.1 of Calonectria leucothoes. NCBI lineage: Eukaryota > Fungi > Ascomycota > Sordariomycetes > Hypocreales > Nectriaceae > Calonectria > Calonectria leucothoes. The sequence continues at coordinate 211,439 of NAJI01000172.1, read as the reverse complement.
GCGTCACGAAAGATCGATTCATCTACCCGGGCTTGATTCGTGGGTATGTTCGATACCAGTGAAAGATGAAAGGTCTCGTTCTGTGTGGCGCATGAACGAAACGAACCCCCAGTGTGTATTCTGCGGTCATGAAGCGCCCACTGAAGAGCACATGCAATCTCACGAATTCGACGCGTGCGCCGAGCGACCCGTTTCTGAGCGCAAATTCACTCGCAAGGACCATTTGTGGCAGCACCTGCAAAAGTTTCACCGGTGCCGCAAGTGGGACGGTTGGAAGCCGGATCTGAGCCTCTTGCAACATCGACAAGATGTTGTGCGAAGTCGATGCGGGTTTTGCCAAATCGTCTTGAATAGCTGGGATGATCGCATGGATCATTTGGCGTCGCATTTTCGATCAGGTTTGACAATGGAAAGCTGGACGGGTGGATGCGGGATTGATGATGTTGAGGGTCAAGGGTCCTGATGTTGAAACACAAATCCAATGGATGCAATGCATTGTCGCAATTCAATAGAATGGTCTTATTCTCTCCACCAGTCAATTGTATTCTCCTGCCTCTCCGGCTGATTTTGCCAAGGCGAAGAAAGGAAAGGTGCGGCCAGCTTCCCGTGACACTATCCCTTTGAGTGCTGGATGAGTGCGGTAAGGCTGCATCGAGGTACCAGGCAAAATTCATTCCCAGTTATAGGTCTCCAAATCTGGAATACGGCATTTCCTAATAGAATTATATAATAAGAATATTAAGAATATTATTTTTATTTAATAATATAATATTATATTTTATGATTACCTTATTTTTCCCTTATGGAAGCGGCAGTGTACGCGTGTGCAGTCTTGCCGCACTCAATGGCATTATGCTCACGTGCTCGGCGTTTTCACTAAGCGCTCTCTCTTCCATCGTGGTCTTCAAATGAAAGGGAAATTGACTCCAAAAGATGAAAGGCAATTTTCATGGTAATTCGGGTATCTGCTCGTTCGGCCCGGCGATGCATAATAAGAGGGGAGCGCGAGAAGTTTGACAGAACCGGACGCACATGATGGCTGCTCACGAGAGGGTATCGGCGACGCTCAAATCCACCACGCAAATAAAAGTCTAAGCAAATTATCGCGACATTGTGACTGCGACTGCGATATCGGATAGCTGATGACTACAGGTTGGAGCGGCTGAAAGGCGCTGGCGATGCGGCTGTGGAGGCTGCTGCTGCAACAGAGATCTCCCGGCTAAGTGGAAGAGCGCCAAGACGAGAACCGTGTAAATTGACTCACGAAACGATTTATAATAAGTGAACTTGGGGTAGTTTTTGGAGACAAGATGCTCCCAGAGTCGCGTCTAATTCCGCACGACGGCCCGCATCTTCAGCGCAACTAGTTCCCCAGATTGATGAGGTGGAGCTTCGACGAGGATGACGCGGAAACGAGCTGCGGTGGGTTTTTTCTCTTTTTTTTTTAAGCTTTAAACGTGGAGTGACGGACTTTAGGGATTCTTGGGGGTTTTATGAAGTCAAGATTCGCGGATGCCGTGGTGGACAAAAGGCGGCATCGGGCGTAAGAAACAGGCCAGGGCTGGTGGCCTGACTTGCTTGTCAACCCCAACACGGGAAAACATAGTACAGGGCGCGGTTGTCGAGCAAAGAAGGATTCTCATGACACAAAAATCCCCCCACCCGCTGGGTTGGTTGAACCCATGGAGAAGCGACGATGGCCGCCGCCGCCGCCCCCACTGCGGGTAAAGAAACTGGGGCCGTGGCCGGTGACGCCAAGGGTTGATTTGATCGTGGGGAGAAGAAGGGGGGGCAAGCAACTCCGAGAAAGGAAACCAAGTCCAGATTGGCCGTGGATCACGAGTATTGTGCCACCGTTTCTGGACGAGCGAGGCCGCTTGGGCGCGCCTCCAGTGCAAGCTGAGTCACGTTGACGGGTGAAAAAAAGGCTGACGCTTGTCCAAGTGAAGGCGCGGAAATAGACATTGACATGACCAAGGGCGTCGAGCTAGGGCGCACCATGGCACTGATGGGTTGCAAGGCTAGCAGGGCGCAGGTGACACGGCCAATTACGTGACGCTCTCCCGCCGCATAGCTTGCATGTGCCCATGGCCATCGTGTCAAATGCAGGGCGCGGAACATTTAGTGGGGATAATTTTGGAGAACTAGCGTGCCCGTGGCCTTCGCGCAACCCATCGTCAGAATCGGTTTGTAATGAGTAATAGAAAGTGAGAAAAAAATTGCAACAAGAGCATGTAAAAATTGTCAGGTATGAGAAAAAAAAAAGGGTCTTTATAATGTGTCGGTTCTGCTCGAGGAAATTCGGCTGTTTTCGTAGTCGTCATTGTCTCGCTTTTCTCTTGTCCAAGTTGACAAGTCTTGCTATTCTACATTCCAGTCCAGCTATCCATCGAATAACCTCTTGCTCGTTCCATCTTGGCCAACTGTAAAACAAAGTTGACCCGATTAAAAACGCCTTTTTTTTTGTGTGCAAAAAAGAACAATGGGCGGGAAGCTAGATCTCCTGCAGCAATCCCGAAAGAGGGAGCTGCAAGTCAACATCGATCACCACTACGCATCCAAGGTGTACAACACGGGCTCGCCCATCACGGGCACCGTCGACTTCGCGCCGCGAAAGGACACGGCGTTTGAGAGCGTCCGCATCAGCCTCGTCGGCACCGCCCGCGTGAGGCGCGAGGACCTCGACTACCCCAAGACGGCGACGCACTACTTCCTCCGCACCGACATGAACGACTCGGAGCTCGTGTACCCCGGGTCCAAGGTGTTCCGCGCCGGCGAGACTTACACGATGCCCTTCCACTTCATCGTCCCCGACCACCTCACCACCAACGCCTGCAACCACAAGGTGGACTCGCCCTACATCCGGATGAGCCACATGCGCATGCCCCCGAGCATGGGCAGCTGGGCCAGGGACGACATGAGCGTGCTGTCGTGCTCCGTCGACTACAGCATCCAGGCCGACATCGTCACCCAGCCAGACAGCAAGAAGAAGAACGGAACCACCACCAGCCGCCACAGCATCAACGTGCTGCCGTACTCGCCCGAGGAGCCCCCGCTGTCCGTTCCCGACCTGAGCATCCAGTACGCCATGCAGAAGCAGAAGAAGATGCGCAAGACCATCGTCTCGCCCGTCGACGGCCTCCTCACCGCCGCCGCCCAGCAGCCGCGGGCCATCCACCTCGAGCCCAGCGGCCTCGACGCCAGCGCATCCGACATCCTCATCGACCTCAGCTTCGAGGCCAAGTCGCCCAGCACCAGGCCGCCCAAGCTGGGCAGGGCCTCGGCCACGATGCACGCCCAGACGTGGTCCCGCCAGCGTCCCAACACCAACCACCCCAACATGGGCCTCCTCCGCGACGAGTACGTCAACTGCGTGCCCGTCCTCCCCAAGACGCCCGTCGACGCCGCCTGGGCCTCGGAGCCCGAGGGCAAGGGCTCCGACAGCGACTCTCTCAAGTCGGGCACCTTCCACTCCGCCGTGGTCCGCATCCCCTTCAAGCTGCCCACGGCCAAGCGCGCGTGGCTCCCGACATTCCACACCTGTCTCATCTCCCGCACCTACAAGGCTGACGTGTCGCTCGAGGTTGGCAACACGACGCTGCGCTTCATCGTCCCCGTCCAGATCGCCATGGAGTCGCTTGATTTCCCCCTCGACGCCGCAGACGTGGACGGCTGGACGCCGGAGCTGCGTGTCCAAGACGGCGGGTGGTCAGAGTGGGACGGCCAGGACCTGTACGGCGGGCTCGGGCCGAGAGCTCTGAGGGCCATCGGAGGAGATGTGTTGCCGGACTACACGGCCTAGCAGTTGCCATGGCGGTTTACGATGAAAAGAAATGTTGATGTCGGAAAGCAAGTGAATGATTGGCGTTTGTGGGGATTGATCTTGGCGGGCTATGATACCGGAATACAGGACTGTTATACAAGAGATGGAATTCGAGCCGAGTTTAGAGCGTAATATAGTAATGTTCCACGTCTGTTCTAAATATTTACATTTGAAGAGGTGAACCCAAGTTGTAAGTGATTCAGCCCGTTTCTAAATCGCCATCTTGGCCATTGGCTTGCAGCCTGTGGGAAAACGTCTAAGCTTCGGGCAGGGTCATTGACTGGTAGTGACGCATGTTAGCACAGTATTCCTACCTGCCACACAGGGCATGGTTTACTTACCCAGGCGTCAATAATGACGTATTTGCCGGCATCCGCGCCGGTGGCGCCCTTGAGCACGCCGGTGGCAATGATGTAGTTGAGCCAGGTGTAGTTCTCGTGGCCGGTCTGGAGCGAGATGCGGAGCAGGATGCGGCCGTCGGCCTGCTTGGGGCCGGCCGTCTGGATGAAGATGTCGGCGCCGTCGTCGGTGCGGAGGTTGTAGCGCGTGTCCGGGAAGAAGGTGCCGGTGGTGTCGGTGATGCCCCAGTCGGCGCCCAGGTTGCTGATGGTGCCGTTGAGCCTGGGGCCCGCAAACGTGCCGCCGACGATGGGAATCGCCACCCGCGAGCCCTGCCCGAAGTCGCCGATGGACCACCGCTCGCCCAGCGTCACGTTGGCCGTGTACAGGAACTCCCACCCGGGCGTGCCAAGGGCCTGTCCGCAGACCAAGCCCGCGAGCTGTCCGACGGCGCCGGCAAGCACCGTGATTGGCGAGAAGAAGCGCATGGCTTTTGCTTTTTGGTTGGCTGAGGCGCGAGTCCGTTCCCGAGTTGTTACAAGATAACAAGATACAGTTTGCAATGATTAGCGCGGGTGGCTCGCCAGAAACTATCCCACCTGGCCCTCCGATAACCACCAAAACTTTATATACCTTTGCGAGACTCTCGTTCTCTTGCTTGCGAGTTGCCCTCGGCAAATTGAAGCCCAGCTCGCCGGCGGTGACGCTCCCCGCATGCGGGGATCGCGGCATTTCCCTGCGGCACGCGCACCCGTCTCTGATGCCTTTGAGTTTGGATCGACATGAGAATAGCCAGATGTTGCATGCATTTATTAGCGCATTATATCCATAGTCGTGCCGTCTTTGGCCCGAGTCGGATCACCGTCTATGCGTTGCGTTGCCGTGCGTTAAAGTGGCGCATGCACGATAGGCCCAAGTCAACTCTGCGGCAACATAGGATGATGCCAGATCCATAATGGAGTTTTCGTATTTAAAAAAGAATATTCGGAAATCCATACTTCGGATTGATTTGGAGCGCTTCGAAGTGCTTCAAACCTTGTCCTATCCCATGGTTGTGCAAGTGCAATTGGCAATGCGATAGTCATCTTCTCAACTTCTTCGTCTGTTTGAAATCGTATCGTTTTTTCACATCTATATCCTCCAATGGCATTTGTTTGTACATGTTTCATCGATTTCCAGTCTCAATTGATACACTCCAGTTTGTGTTCTTTGGCTGTGACATGTTACAATTGCGGCATATTCCCTATCGCGGCCCGTTCCTTTCAAAAACTCCTATCTCGCTTGCAGTAATCGCAAAGTCTAAGCTCCAGTTGGATCCAAAACAGAATAGTATGTCTAAAAACCGCGCATACGATAATCGAGATCGAAAGAGACCAGGGTAGGTTGAAGTAGAACGTAAGACATACAAACCGGGTAGGTTCGAGGATATACCAGAGAGAAGAATAAAAGCGTTATGTAGCATGGAAATTCCATCTTGAATTGAGCCCTGCACAGGAAAGCAGAAGACTTCTAACGGTTTGGGTGATCGATCGTGTTTCCAACCAATAGACCCACGTCTTTCTTCAGATCCATGTCGCACCACGTCAAATACCTGGGTTTGCGGGCCGGAGTCCAATGCCAAACCCAGGACTGTCTCGGTGGCTTTGCACAATTTGAGCTGCTTCAGGCTCAAGGTACCCGAGATCTATAAGCCGCCGAACAAAATCCATTGTCCACTCCTGACACCGCCTGTTGGTCGTCTGCTCCAGGATGTTAGCGACTGTGTTTCAAAATGCCAAGAGACCTTAGCTTGCATCGTTGACAGGAGCCAAAAAGTTCTCGCTCTTTTTCGGCGCAGGTATAGCCGTGGCGGTGACCTCCAAAGCGCATGTAGGTTTGTCGTCTCTGGATAAGTCGCCAACGGGAGAATCCGCGATGTGTGCCTCGTCGATTGATCCAATGAGAATGATCTCTCTCAAATCTTGGTCTCGGTTCGCGTCAAAATTACGCTTGAATTCAAGGCAAAATCCGGCCATCGGCGCTCCGACGACATGCGTAATGGTGCCTAGAAATGGCGGCGCGTCGGGGTCAGTGGTGTGAAGGTAGAGCTGGTCGAAAGAAGTTGTAACATTGGGGACGAGGATGCCAAAATGCGCGCGCATCCTCGAGGATGGTCGGGATTTGGCTAAATACACTTGACGACGACGCATGATGAGGTGTAGGATATGACCCCAGCTGCAAAATTTCGCTGTGTAACGCCTTTTATGTTAGCCAAAGCCAATGCAGTGCTTTATCATGGACTACCGCATTGAAGAGAGAAAAAGCAGATCAGATCCAACGCAGCCAAATTTTCTCACCGGCCAAGAACGATTACTATTCGTCCACGTTTCGGTAGGACGGGACAACCAACAGCATGGTCGAATATGAGAAACAGACTTGACAAACTAAACCTCTTTTGAGCCCCCTTCATGACGAATACCATACATGTCCAAGCCTGCCACAAAATTTGCTATAGACGAGTCACCCAGACGAGACAGCAACTTTTGAAGGAAAAGCTCGTCAACTCACTGGGGCTTACCTTCCAGATGCCCAGTACTTATTGAACCGAAATCTGTTCACCCCCATCCATTATATGCTCCATCGTACGAGCAGTCGGGATTTCCTCCCTGGTTTGTCTGAACCATGTTGACATAACCCCTTAAAACCTTCACAAGAAAATTCGGATGTTTCGCTAGATTTTCAAATTCGTCAATGTTGACTAGTTCATCAAGACGGGTGAACGCAGCAGTGGAAAAGATTTCTGGAATGGGACCTTTATCCGTCTTTCTCAGGGCTTCGTTGGCGATGCGAAGGAAGATTTTCGCTGGTGGATGCTCGTCAAGAATTGATTTCATGTGCGCGGTTGCCAAACTTTTGAGACCTGGTATTGCGTAATGTTCGGCGATATCGCAGACGTGAAGATGATGACGAAGATTGGCTTCTTGCTCGTCTTCATCAGAGTAAACCTTGATGAAAGATTCATCAATGCTTTCGTCAATTTGGATAGCTAAGGGGTGCAAGAAAGGCAACCGATGTCAGTCATCTAAACCACGATATGGAGTTTGAGAGTGTTGGACAAGTCTTACACTTGCGAGATGATCGATTCGGAATTCGTTGAACGCTAAAATGATATTTGGGTTAGAGATGATGCAAAAAGATAAAGAATTGACCACTAACCTTGGAGAATAATTCTCCATGTAGCAGTATTCGACCATGCTTCTCACGATGCCGACGTCAAAGGGGCCATCAACCTCGAGTATCTTGCTTGCACATTCCTAATGAGTCGATCAGACCCGAATCTGTAAAAGCTCACGAACTGGCATTGCAGAGATACTTACTGGATATGGCCCCTGAAAGGCAGCAGCGAGAACAGGTGACTGAATGCAAACAACCGCCTTGTGGAGGTTGAAGGTGTGCTCTTTGCACTTCAAGGTGCAATCGCTATATAGACCCGAGTGAAGGAGCTGAGTGAGAATGAAGGAACTGTTACTCCCTTTCCCTTCCATCATGAAACAATGGGAATGGAGGTCCCGATGCTGCGCGGAATGACCAATGTAATCTGGAACGTGGAATACGAAGACTGGGGAAGAAGAGAGAAGGCGGAGGCGAGGGTGGAGGGGAAGAAAAGGCATCAGGTGCCAAAAAGTACGAGCAGCTGGCGGTCGCCTGTTTCACAACTGCGAGTGCCGGAAAAACACACATCACTTTTTCCCTTCTTGACGGCACTCGGCCCTATGGCAGAGGATTTTATCCGGCACTTCTTGCAGGCATTGTTATTCCGCGCTCAGATTATTCAATGGCACATCGCGCACGATCAGAGAAGCGCACACGGAGACGAGCAGCTATCGATATGAGAATTGCAGGATACTATTACTATCTCCGTTCCCTTTCTTGATAATTTTATAAGCATATCTAACTGAACCATCCTCTAAATCCCCGAGCTCCAAGCCCTCTTCATGTGTAGTGTCAACAGCGGCACCCTCCACACTGAATCACGAAGCTAGAATCCAAATCTGCTCCAGATGCTAGTCTAATTTCGTCTGCGTTAGTTTGGAGGGATACCCATTCTGCGACTCTGGCATCCCAAAACCAAAAAAGATAGACGAAGGTAATAATGAGGTTGGCAGCAGCCTGGGCGAGAACGTTGTGAAGTTCTGTGTCGCCTGTCAATATCCAGGCGGCGAGTGTAACAAGGGGGGACGTGTCCGCCGCTCAGTTGTTTTGAAGAATCGAGCAGATGAATTCGTTGTTTGGGCATCTTGAAGTGGTCGGCAATGGAATTTACTCGCGCGTGGCCGAGCAGGTTTGCTCCGATATGCCACCTCTCCTCTATAACTGTGATTTTCTGACAAAGGTTAGGATATGGCCAGGCTTTTTGTTGCTGTGGATGCCAATTGCAACGCCCGTGACAAGTTTGTATTATTACCCTTTTTAGCTTTGATAGAATGGCTTCACTTCACAGATTGCATCAATCATCTACAAACACAGTGCTGCTTAGTGCGAGACTTCTTGCTGTGGTCGGCGTCGACCAGGGACGCCCCGATCTCCGTAGGTGCTGGATAAACGGTCCTGACTTCAAAGTTGCGGCCCTCAGTGTGTACCAATGAACAGTTATTGAAGTAGCTGGAGAGATTTCGCGTCCATTGTTGCGAAGTTAATGAGCACCTGCTATGGTCAGCTTGATCAGATCAGACTACCAATGAATCGGAGTGCTAGACACTTACCTTGGAATCTTCACGACGGCCAATGACTTTCTTCGGCAGCAACAACAGCAGATCGAGATTATTAGTGCTCTCGTGGGCTTCGTCGATCATGACGCTCGAGTACATCGACAGGGTTTTGTCGGTGCTGAGCTGTCGGAGAAGAACGCCTTTGGTCACAATCCAACCCTTGAATGATTGTAACCAAGGTACTTCTCCATCCTAGCCATTGAACAACACTAACCCTAACCAAAATAAGCCCAGTACCCAAAGTAAGAAGAATGAAATAAAATTATGCCTCCTTAGGTATTATTTTTATTTATTTTAGGTAAAATTCCTGAGACTGGGAGCCTGGTCGCGTGAGACCCCGGCAGCAAAGTGTCCAATTAGCAATCATTCAAGGCTCTTATTGTAAGCAAGCCGAGTCTTCTTCTTATTTTTATTGATCATTTGGTAGCTGCGGATCTTGTAGCTGACTTCCTCGCCTAGGAAGACCCCCCGCAGATAGTCGGTGCGGCCGAGTGCAGTCAATCTGAAGGCCACTGGCATACTCATTGTAGACTAGCAGCTGTGGGACCTGGGTCGACTTACCCGAGCCAGTCTCGTGCGACAGAATCATGACCTGAGATCCATGATACGCATCGAGGATCTCTTGGTGTCGTTTGTAGACCGGTAGACCGGTGGCTTTGGACAATGCCGCGATGGCCGTGGGGCCACGGCTTTCCCGTCAACAGGGTTTGAGGTGTCTTCGAGAGGCAGGACTTGGGCCACGGTGGTTTGGTTACGCGCAATAGACACCATTGTTAGGCAAAGTTGATAGAAGAAGGAGCGAGCGTACACAAATTGAGCGGGCTACATGCAGCCTCCAGGTTTGCCCTCTGAAATGAGGTATCCAAGGTTTACGCGATAAGGCGCATTGGGTGTGATTGATTTAGAGAACAAAAGAAGAGAGAAGGAAGATTTGAGATAGCGGCAAATGAAGGAGGGGATTAATTCCACGCGGTGTAGATGCCCCTTTGTTGGTGTTGCGATTGCCTCTATTGCGGCCAGTGGGCAGGCAAGCTCCCACCTAACAGTTCTCGCAGCCCTCACAGCAGCCCCGGCTCCTCAGCTTTTCCTATCCCCAGGCTGATAGCATGTCGGCGTCAAGTTCTTGTACTGGTGATGGTGACGCTATCGAATTTGTTTTGTACAATTGTGCTGTGGAGGGCGTTATGGGAACGAAATTGTATGAGCGGGATGACGCGGGGGCGATGGTATGCTTAATATTTTTTGGGGTAAATCTCTTGCCTCTGAATTTACAAACCAAATTTGATCATGTGATTAAAACAAGCAAGTTTCATAAAAAGATTTGGTGCCGGCAGTGCTGGGCAGTGCCGAGGAATATTGACATCAGCTCCTTTTCTGCTTCTTCGAAGGGGGGGCATCTTCGGGTTCTTCTACCGCAAGATCTCCGGCCTCTCTCTCCTCAGCCGTATCCTCCTCTTCTACAGGCTCCCCAACCCCCACCCCCTCATTTACAAGCGTAGTTGCAGCCTCCCTGTCGGGCACCTGGACAATCTTCCACCCTTCGTCAACAAGAGTGTCGAAGCTGTCAGCATAAACAAGCATTTTTTTGAGTCCGAACTCTCCCACTAGATCTGAAAAGTACGCCATCCCGCAAATTTCACCACGAGCCAAGACTTGTTCCTGCATCTCCGTCCTCTGATTCATATCAGTGCAACGTAGAAGCACAGCGCCACGGACACTGTCCCGGATGGCAGGTTCCTGCGAAATCGGGGAATTCGTAGTATATATCCCTTGCCTAGCCGCAATGTAAACGCAGTCATCTTTTGGAAGCACGGGTTCAGTTTCGCCTCTGGGCCGCGCAGTTTCTCGTCGTAAGGAGGAACATCGCTCGACTGTCGCCCGGCCTCCCATTCCCATAAGCCTCTGTTTGCCAGTAGAAAATGCATCGATGAAGTACTGGTCGCCCATGCGTTGATCCCGGGAATGGATTAAAGTTTTAGCCGTACACTCCATCTTCATGAAATTGTTTTCGAACATGATGCCATCATCAAGTTGAGCAAGGGCAATATCTGTATTGCCGATTCGCTCACGAACAAATCCAGCGGCTGTCCCAGGCTTGCCCTGAACAACCTTGAAAATAGTTCGAGCTGTCTTGTCTGTGTTCCCAAACTTTTGGGGATACTCTTCGACATGGTGTACCCAATTATGATAGGAACAGGTGAGTCGTCGTTCTCTGTCTTTTTCAATGAGGATTCCAGCACTGACAGATGAAATGTGCCCGTTTTTTTGGTCAACCGAGTTAAGCACTACTCCTGGGTAAAATTTGCTATCCTTTTCAATATAATCAGTCTCATCGGAAATGTGCTTAGCGAGAAACTTTGGCTCTGGCTTCGTCTCGCGTTTTCTCCCCTCGGAGGTAAGTATAGGGCCATTATGATAGTCCAAAATAAGATGTGTGCCTACAATGCGGTAAGGAAATTCTTCTAGCCGACCATAAAAGTCATCATCGCTTGTCTTCGGTAGTTCAACTACCAAAAAGTTCCAAACCAAAGACAGAGCGATGCAGTCCTTGAAAATATGGGTAGCAAGATAAAGAATAACCTCACTGGGGAGCGTATGGCATCCTTCCATTGCTTCCAGAATCTCGGGGTCTATGGTAATCTCATCTCCTTGACCTGGGTCACCAAGTAAAGGGAAAAAGCTCCTTTCGTCAACTGGTTCCCAAACAGCAACAAGGCTAGCAATAGTGAATGGGCGCTCATCCTCATGGGGAAGCTCACCGTCAATTCTGATTATGAGAAATGGTTCAGAAATAACAAAGTCGACAGCATTGTACTTGTCGTTCAAGTACGTCCTCATTTCCCTCTGATGTGCGTCAGTTACATTGGAACGTAACAAAGTCTTATCAGGTCCCCAAAACGAAAATCCCTCGAATTCGAGAGCGGCAGCTGATGAGAATAAACCGATAGACATTTCGCAGCATGTGTGGATCTGGATGTCAGACTGTTTGTGTTGGGGTTGCGTTTGGCTTCGCTTTGTTAGTTGGGAAGCGGCCCTTAAATATGTGGGCGAACCATAGGGACGGCCCTGGCAGTGGAGCGGTTGGCGTCGGTGTGGGTTAGATACAGTTTTCTTGCCATCAAGGTTTCTATGAGGTGTACGAGGACAAAATGAAACAATTTTAAAACGTAACATAAAATTATAAATAAATAAAAATCCTTATGGTTATATAGGCAACAAACTTTGCCTGGTACTTGGATGCACCGCACTCAAAACAATAGAGAATTCTATCAACAGCAGGCAACGGCAATTCACAAAACCGTCATCCGTACCCGTCATGCCAGAATAAGAGTTTTCCTTTTCCAATACCCGAATATAGGTCGAAACGATTGTTATTCTGATGCAATATTTGTGATATTTTATGATATCTTTCGCGCAGCCAACACGTAGGCTTCTTGACGCCTCACCCTCACCACGCCTACAGCTCCTTCAGGGTTTTTCAAACTCCTTATTTCACTCCCAATCTACTCCAACGGGGCGTTCAAGTTGATGTTTTTCCAAACCCCTTCACTCATAGGTCTCAGCAAGATTCTTCAAATATCCAGCCCAGAGCCAGTCGAAGAGAGGGCATCCAGTTTTCGGATTCACAGCAAACCGTTGTTCTGGTGGCCAATTGACAGAGCCGACTTTATGTGAGATTCTGCTATCCAATAGGTCAACCCCTTGGTCCAAATAGCAGCAAACCCTAGATAAAGCCAAAGGTTACATCTCATCATTCCAGTCATCACCCAAATCCAAAACCTTTGATGACGTATAGAGAGTTGTGCGGGTAGAGGCCTTAAGCTGTCGTAATTTCAGGGACTAATTGATCAGTGCAATTGTGGCTTTTTTCATGGCGCTTTGCGGGGAGTGGTCTTCCACATCGGCGAGGTGCTTCCAATCCCTTTCCATAAGGCGAACTTGAATTTCATACTCACCCCTCCAGAATATTCTTGTTTTGAAGCCAAATGTTGATACAGGCAACTTTGGTGAGCCTGGGCATGAGCGATTCTTGAGAAATATATCAAACGATGTCGTAGGGCTGCTATTATTAATCGGATTAATTATTTCGAAGACCACCTTGGCGTCCTCGCAAAACATTTGCCTATAAATGTTATCACTCCGTGCAGTATTAGCCACAAACAAAACGCAATGAAGCGTCCGACGTGTATGAGTTAAATGACCTAGAACATTGCTTTGATGTACAGTTATTGAGATGCATGAATGATAGATCGTAGCGTGATTCGAACACGCCTCCCAGAGGGACACCAGGCACCAATGTACCATACGACCTTCGGGCGGAAGCCCATGGGTTTTCAACCATGAAGGAATCGGGCTTTCGCACATCAAGGAATCAGGCTTTCGCCCATCAAGGAATCAGGCTTTCGCCCATCAAGGAATCAGGCTTTCGCCCATCAAGAAATCGGGCTCTCGCCCATCAAGGAATCAAATGCGTCAGGCTTTCGCCCATCGGGGGGTTGAGCTTTCGCCCATCAAGAAATCGGGCTTTCGCCCATCAAGGAATCAAGCTTTCGCCTATCAAGGAATCAAAATGAGTCAGGCTTTTGCTCATGATAGAGCGCCATGGGCTGGCAAGTCATTGTCCAATTAAGGTTCGGGGGGACTGTGAACAGGCGAGCCGACCGTAGTGGTGGCAGCAGTAGGGGCCGGAGTTGTGGGAGCTTGAACGAGAGCCACAGCAGCGAGAGGAGCAGGAGGGGCAGCAGGGGCAGCAGGAGCAGCAGCGCGAGCAGCGAGCTGTGCCCTCCTTTGAGCGAGCGGAGCATGCTATACGGTTCGCATTAGTAGTGCTCACAATAAGTAGCACAGGGGAAGGAGCAGTATGCCCATAGACTAACCGCCTTCTTGCTTGCTCTATCGACTTTGATCTGGCGGCCGTGGGAGCTCTACTCCGCGAGCTCATCCTCAGCTTGTCTGGCATGGGGCCGCTCCTGGAACCCGAGCATCACCCAGCCCATATGGCGATCCGGGTCGCTGGATTCGGCCGACTCTTGTGGCGGCCAGAAGAAAGTGACCGAGCCAGGCCTATTGAGTCTAACCCGGGTTTCGGCCTCAAATTTTGCCCTCGTCATTTGAAACGGAATGTTGCGAACGACGAGGAGGCGACGGCTCTTGCGGTAGCCGGCGATTTGGTTCTCCCACTCTGCGTTGTAAGGCATTCTGTCACAAGGGTCAGTTTTAGCTACGCTCTGCTTACACATCGAACTGGGCGATATTTACTTTGGTGGGTGGTGGGTGATGTGTGTTTTGGTGGTGTTTTTGGTGGTGTGTTCTTGGTTGTGTTTTTGATGCGTTTTTGGAACGAGCTTTTCGTGGCCATATTTAGGTTTGTTTGCCTATTAACCCAGGCCGCAGGCAGCAGCACCTGGAAACTGCGTACGGCTGACAACACCTGGCGATTGTGTGCAGCACAGGTGATTCTCCAGCACCGCAATGCGAGAACAGCTGCAGATTTCAACAAGTTGATCGAAGCACCGCTACAATCAGAATCTGTTCCGAAAATTTCTCAAACACAAAACTACATACGACACATCAACATGTAAGCGCAGTCCTGAACCTCCTCGTCATTACTATTCGTCTGTGGCTGCGTGGGGTAGTTGGAACTCATCCACCAAGTGCTCCATGGCTAATGAAAGCCAGCGATGCTCAAACCAAACCCCTGGATCTACCACCAACCCTCCCTGGAAGATTTCGGGTCACTCAGCATGTCTGACAATGGCTTTCCCGAAAAATGACGGGATGTCAACACCAAAACCCCGCCCGGTTAGGAGCTAGACTAAGAAGCAAGAAGATTACACAGACCGGACCCAGAACCCTCTCGTACTAGAACTCCTCTTCGTGACCCTCATTGATCAAGACCTAGTCTACCGACAGCTGAAGAGAGTGTAAATTTTCTATCAAAACTTCTCTACAATCATGGAGGGTCAGCCAATGGTTTGCGACACACAAACAGTGAATAAATTTCTTGAGTTACAGGAACCCAGCTACAGCTGCCTACATATGGTTTCTAAAATATGTAGCAGATGGCTTTGGGGTTTTGTCTGCCTATTGCCCGCCACTCTTTGGCCCCCGATTCATCGCCCTTCAACCCGCCAACTAATACCCTCCCGCAGAATCACCATCAATCGGAGTAAACTGGACTGTTGTAGGCTCATTCGTTATTCCTCTCTTTACAGCCTCGTTCAAAATTGCCTCTGTCGCGGTCGCTCCAATTCGAGTCACGCCAAGAGACATGACATGAAGCAACCCATCCAACGTTCGAATGCCACCTGCGGCCTTGATCTGGACTTCAGGCTTGGAATGCTTACGCATCAGCTTGAGGTGCGGAATAGTCGCTCCCTTGTACGAATACAGTCCGTTGGTCTGCTTGACAAAGCCGTATCCCGTGGAAGTTTTGACAAAGGCCACGCCAATGTCTGAGCAAATCTCACAGAGCTTGATGATGTGCTCATCCTTGAGATAGTCGTTTTCGAATATGACCTTCAGAATGGCGCCCTCCTTGACCACTGCGTCGTTGATTCTGCGGATTTCATTGGACACGTAGTCCCAGTCGTTGCCGAGTGCCTTGCCGATGTTGATAACCATGTCGATTTCTTGACCGCCCGCCTTCGCAGCTGCTGTAGCCTCAAACACCTTGACCTCGGTGGTAGAGTTGCCTGCCGGAAACCCGATCACCGGACAGACAAGAACGCCGGATCCTTCGAGTTCCTTTTTGGCGAGAGGAATCAAGTAGGGCTTGACGCAGGCGGTTGCAACCTTGCAATCCCTGGAGATTTTCAGCCCTTCCAATATTTCTGCATCAGTGAAGGTGGGATGCAAGAGTGAATGATCAATCGCCTTTGCCAATTGTTGGAGGGTGACGGTGACGGTATTGCTATTGGCCATTGTTTCTGGTGGTGGCTTGGGTGTGTGGGCGTGTATTTGTGTATGACGCGTTTGCGTGTGAATGTGTGTGAGTGATTGAGGGTGTGATAGATTGAGGGAATTAGGGGCCTTTTAAACAAATGAGCCGTAAAATGCAACATAATTCTTCAATGTTGCAATTTACATGTATGCACCTGAAGCCTGTAAGTGCATGACCATCTGCTGGTCGGAGGTGGTGGCTACCCGTCACCATCACATCCGGTGGGATCTCTTACCCAATCCGGCAACCGTGCCGTTGGCACACAGCTAGCTGGCCAAGCTGTGCTTTGGCGTTTGCAACGCCAAAATCAATCAACATGGTCTCCTTCCATAATTTTAGAGAGAAATTCCCCACGGGACAATCTGCAGCTAAGCGCGCACATGGTACTGGGACGCGACTTCGTCACGCTGTCTTTTCTGTCTTGAGTGGAGCTGGAGCCGAAGTACAACCAACACGCCAAGTCAAGCACAATGCGAGATTACAACACAAGCCAGATTTTTAATTAATTTGGTTCACTATCCTCTCTAAATTTTCGCATTCTATCTACCTGTTGAGTATTCTAAAAAGAAATCCTATTCTAATGATGAGACACGAGGTCAAGACAAAGAAAACTGTAAACATTGTGATTAGTCAAGTTGTTCTCGTGGTATTGCGAACCTATCGAGATTTGTGGGATTCGGGGGGTGTTTCTCCCTGAATAGGCGAAACCAGCTGGTTTTCGTCATTGTCAAGAAAGTCAACGTCCATGAAGCTTTCTGACCATTTCCTAGCCGACCTAGGAGGTGTTCTGGGGTGAGGCGGTGATGATGGTTGCTTTTCATATGCCGCTGAGCCGTTAAAGGCTGAATGATTGGCGGGGTGTCCTTTGGACGAGGCAAACGCTCGGGGGAAGAGGCGCACGAGTAAAAGCCGGATGGCGGGCAAGCAGGCGCAGATAATGCCCATTCCCATCTCCATCATGGACTTTCTGGAAAGGTCCATGAAATCCCAAGAAGGATTTGTGCTGGTTTTGAATCTCATAACGGCAAATAGCCTAAGGATACTAAAAACAGTTGCGCTGGGGATGGCTGTTAGATGTGACGACGGACAAAATCGGCAAGGCACTTACATTCCACCAACGAGAAACATGATGCCCACTTCAGCTTTTGATCTCCAGCTCATGTTGAGATGTCTGAGCTGAAACAATGGGATCAGTAGCAGCCAAAAGTCCAAGGCGATGTTGACGGCAGACTGGGCTACTCCAAGGGCCGTCCCATTGACGCAAGTGCCCTTGTGTTCGCCATCCCAGCCGGTCCAGACGTAGCTGACAGGCATGCACTGGAAAACATCGGCAAAGAGAAACGCGGCTCCAGATATCAGAGTAAAGGCAACGGTGCTCCAGAGAAGCTTGCGGGCTCGCGGAGATTGGAATATGCGCAAGTAGAAGAATAAGATGGATATCTTTAGCATCGGAATGGACGTGAAATATGATATTGACCCGATATAAAAGTTTTTGAGCATTCGGGTGATTTTGTCGGGCGGTATCGTTCATATTTCGGTGCCCAACGGGTCCTGTCTGTCGCCGTTTATGACAAAGACTGGAATAGTTAATAGAATGGTCAAAACAATGAAGAGGTCATCCAGCCCTATTCCCGTCTTCAAGCACAACTTCGATATTAGTCGCAGGGCGATGAAACTCCCGGAGACCGATGCGAAAACTTGAGAAATCAGGATGCGTTCCTCTACAGCGCTCCGGGGAATAACACCGCATTGGGTATTTGAGATGTTCTTGGCCACTGCAAAGTGATGGTGTCAGCAAATGAAACGTGTATGGAAAGATATGCGGGGGGCGTACTGAGTAGATCTGGCTTGGAGCATTTCTGCATCATGCACAGGGCTGATTCCTGCGTCATACGATGGTCGTTGCACAGACACGCCATATCGGATTGAGAGCACGATGATTTCAACATGGCCGGTTCAATACATTCCGTCTAACAACAGAGGTCAGCAATTTTCATCACCCAGCCAGGCTGCGGGTCGTTGTACTGCACAGTGAGGCATCGTCATCGAGTGGGGATGATATCCCACCGCGCCTCCCGCCAACAGGCAGGGCAGCAGTAGAAGCGAACATTTGAGGGCAGCCCTCATGCTGTTGCAATCTTTTTCATGAATCACGCGCGGCGGCAGCTAGAGGAGAAAAACGACAGTACAGCTTTGCCAGAAAGACAAGCCAGAAGACAAAGTGGATGCCCCCCCCCCCCCCCCCGGGAAGGGCCATTATGTTATACAACCGCCCAGGGAAATCTTGGTCGGCGAAGTCGAAATTCTGTTTCCCAGCCGTGGCAGCAATTTTCGGGTCATCAGCTTAGGTTTTGGTGGCAATGGGCCTGGCAGCTGGTGTTCGGTAGCGCCGCTTGATCAATCCAGGCCAAATGTGGCGCCCCCAGGAGGTCAGGAGTGAGATATGCCTTCCGAGGTGGAAGCTAGGAGAGCTTCAGAGCAGGCGCCTGTCCAAGTGGCGACGCCAGGGGCCTAGAACTCCACTAACAGACAAACTCTCGAGCTTCTAGCTTTGTTCCATTGCGTTCCCTATGACATCAAAGTCCAGCTTGGCCGCGTTCCGGAATAGGTATCAACCTTCCCGAGAAGGAAACCCTCGCACCACCGGGACATTGGTGCCGCCACGGTTGCCTCTTCGCCAAACAGCACACTCTTGAAGTGGCTGTATCATTGCCCAATCTGTTCATTGCTTGAGTCATGTATTGGACGGAAAGGATGCTCAGCAAACATTTGTCGTTTGTTTTCCGATTTTGGGAGATTGTTTACTACCCTAGACGAATGAACGGTGATTGAACTCTCATCCGAACCAGCTGGACTGAGGGACAAGCGCTAAGAACAAGGCATTGTTTTTTGCATCTTGAAATACCGTCTACCGGTGTGCCCTGAAAGTATGCGATATAGATGCTCTGTTTGGAATAGCTACGGACACTGAAACACGATCAATTGTGTTCAAATGGAGAAGGCTCACAGGGGGACGCCGATAGCCACCAGGGGGACAATTCCAGCAAGAAGCTCCCGAATCAATTGGTGGTATGAAAGCGCAAATTTAAATTGACACGAAGATTGTCCCAGGGGAGAGCTTGCACGTTGCGTGTTAGCATGCCAGTGCGGTCGCCACAGCAGCACTGTGCGTGGTGAATCACGACCAAACGGGCCAGGGCTCTTCGTGCGCACCAAAATGTGTGTGAGACTGGCTGCCTAGTGGGGACATGTCTCGGCAGGATCCGATGCCAAGGCGGTCGCTCGCACCAGGACAAGATGGCAACAATGGATTCAAGAGGGTGGGCGACAGTTATGGATTCGAAGCAATGGCACTCTGCTATCATGGCGCCCTCCCGCCAAGGCTGTTTTTTTTTTACAAGCATCGCGTCGCGGGGCTGATTGTGGTGATCTGATCAAGATACAAGTTGTGGAACTGGGCTCGAGCGGGCTCCACGGAATAAAGGCTATAAGGCATGGCCCGGCCATTGAAAGTCGATGACCCAGCTGTGGGGGGGCTGAGGGATTGCCTGCTGGATCCCTGCATTCGTTCCGACGTGGATGCGCATGGGTGGCACTGCGAGAGAGACCGGACAGCATTCCATCCTAGGCGTTGCTGGCATGGACGTGCCCCTGGCCGCAGAATGAATGGCGGTGTCGGTAATAAACAATTGCGACCGGAGCGGTGGTGCTCGTCGGCGTGTTTTGCTGAACAAAGCAACAATTGGAGAAGCGGCCATGTGGGCGGGCTGGCTTTGACAGGACGTGGAGCTCAGATCAGGATGAATAGCCGGCTTGGCACGGAGATGAGACTTCTAGAACCCCTGGTTAATCCCGTGGCCTGCATCGTTGACGGTAGCAAGGGCTTTATACCAATAGTTTAGTTTTCTTCTTCTTTCTTTTCTCTTTGCGATCCTGTCGTTCATCGCAGAGTTTAGCGATGGGTGGAGCCGTCACTGTGGCGAAGGCGGAGGCGCTAGGGTCATGTAAAACGAGGGGAGAATCCTTCAGCAGATGACAGCTGTGCAGTGCAACCTCTTCTCGCACTTTCAACACAGTGAATAGACGGCCCCCTGAGTCCCTTAATTTGTGCGAATTGGCCCCTTTACAAGACATGCAAACCAGAGAAATTGATTTAGGCTCACCGCAGTCACCTGCCATGCTCCGGGCCGAGGCGTGCACGCTGCAGACGCAGCTCCAGGGTATCGCGTCCAGGGTGCGAGGCAATATTCCTGGGGGTGAGTTCTGAATTCGTACCGAAGCCGATCAGGTACAATGCACGTAACTGTAACCGGACTTAACAGCCCGACTATACCACGGAGCCGAAGATCGAATTAGGTACCATACATGAACTGCTCATTCAACTTGTCAAGTCAAGCCCTATAAACCGAGTTGATATGGTGCGGCTGGGACGGAAAGATGGCATCATGCCATCGCGCTGCAATTCCCCTGGGTATTCTTAGAAGCCCACTGCCGAGTTGCGCCGATTTGCCATGCAAGTATCCTTGGTAAACGTACGTATGCTCAATCTTGGAGGCTATGCTGCGCAAGCGAATCCTTTCCGATCCAGGCCTCTCCCCCCGCACACAGCCAACAAAACCTCTCAAGCGATCGAGTGGATTGCCACTCTTATCGACAGTGCCCTCGTGGCCCTTGCTGCATCTGAGCTGGCCCATGCACCGGGATGCTTGCCATATGCCTATTCTTTTTTTTTTGCCAGAGTCCGAAGCGATGCCCCTAGTGCGTCTCAGTTGGCAGTTGGGCCCCCTTCATGCAGGTTAATATGCAAGTCGACGTAGTCATCCGGAAGGAGGGGGGACCGCTCGGCTTCCAGAACGGAACAGACGGAAAATTAAGAAACAGGGAGCATGGACTGAATACGGACGGACGAGATGGTTTCTGAAAATAAATACAACGAGCTCCTCCGGGAGTTTGCACGGCTTTTCGTCTGTCCATCAGCATTCACTCATTCATTGACTACTACTGTGGCGCGGGCGGGTCTGACCTCTCACACGCACTCACCATGAAGACGTCAAGCTTCCTGTCGCAGGTAATCCTACCTCTGATTGCCGCCGGCGTGCCTTGCAGCGCGGCTTCAAACTCGAGCTCTTCCAGCTGCCGTTGTCTTCCCGGGGACGATTGCTGGCCGTCCACTTCGCTGTGGAACAAGCTCAATGAGACGGTCGACGGGCGTCTCATTGCGACTGTCCCTCTGGGAAAGCCGTGCCACGACCCCGACTATGACGCCGATGCCTGCGCCGAGCTCCAAGCGGATTGGGAACTGCCCCAGCTCCAGTAAGTTTTCTTCTTCGTTTTTTTTTGATGCCGCTTGCAGGATGCAGGTGGCGCCGTGGTGGCTTGCAGGTAAAGTTAACTGACTGCTCCAATAGCTTCAATTCTTCGTCATCGGTGATGCAGGCGTATTTCGCCAACCAAAGCTGCGATCCCTTCCTCGCTGAATCGCGACCCTGTGTCCTCGGAAACTACGTGTCGTATGCAGTCAATGTTTCGACTACTGAGCAAGTCGTGGCCGCCGTCAAGTTTACAACCGAAAACAACATCCGTCTCGTTATCCGAAACACTGGCCATGAGTAGGTCACCATCCACTGTATAATATGCTGGGACTTGGTCTAATATTATTTTTAGTTACCTTGGTCGCTCGACAGGCGCCGGGGCTTTGGCCATCTGGACGCACCACATGAAGGATGTCGAGCTCGTCGACTGGTCCGACAGCGTCTATACCGGCCCCGCCCTCAAGGTCGGAGCTGGCGTTCAGGGCGCCGATGGAGTTGAGGCTGCCAACACTTACGGACTGTCCATTGTTTCGGGCGAATGTCCCACGGTGGGACTGGCTGGATTCTCTCTGGGCGGTGGACACTCGGCGCTGAGCACCAGCTTTGGCCTTGGGGCTGACCAGACCCTGGAGTTTGAGGTTGTCACTGCTTCTGGAGAGATCGTCACGGCTTCTTCAACGGAGAACAGCGACCTCTACTGGGCTCTCAGCGGCGGCGCCGCAGGAAACTTTGCCGTCGTCACCAGCATGACGATCCGAGCCCATTACGTGGGCGATGTCGGCGGCGCAACCCTTACCATATCGATTGCCAATACGAACAAGACCAACTTTGACACAGCCGTGTCGCGGTTCCACGATCTCCTCCCGGCCATGATCGACCTTGGCCCGACTGTCATTTATTACGTTACCTCGCAGGCGCTGGTCGTGAAGCCCATTACGCTCGTCAACTCGACTGGCGAGTATGTGCGCGACACGGTCCTGGGGCCGTTCCTCGATGTGCTCTCTGAGCTGGGCATCGCCCCCACAGCCTCGTACACGACTCTCAGCTACCGCGACCACTACGAGACGTACATGGGCCCGCTCCCTTACGGCCACATTGGCGCATCGCTGTACCAGTACGGTGGCCGCTTGATCCCAAGAACTGTCATCGAGGACGACAATGAGTCGTTCCAAAAAGTTATTCGCAACCTGACATCCAACGGCGTGATTGCGGTGGGAAGCAGCGGTACCTTCAACCGCTACGAGGGAGTCAGCAACGCCGTCCACCCCGCGTGGCGAACGGCCATCATGTCGATGCAGCTGGCGACCATCTGGGACCCCACCGAGTGGGACGAGATGCTCGCGATCCAGAAGCGCATCACCAACGAATATGTTCCCCTCATTGAGTCGGTCACGCCCGGCAGCGGCGCATACATGAACGAGGCCGACTTCAACCAGCTCAACTGGCAGGAGACGTTCTACGGCGAGAACTGGGATCAGCTGCTGACCGTCAAGAACAAGTGGGATCCCAACTCGCACTTTTACAACCTCAAGGGTGTCGGAAGCGAGGTGTGGGATGTTGGCACCGATGGACGCATGTGCAAAACTGCTTAGATGTGTGACGAAGCGTGTTCCTTATAGACTTGTACATTATTATCATTATCATTTCGCTTGTTAGCTTGGAGCATGTAGACGCAATTTTAGATGACACATAATAATCGCAACCTCTTTTGGATGGCTGAATGCCCAGCAGCAGCAGATGAGGCGCCGTGGCCCCGAGCTTTCTCGCGTTTGCCACATCATGGCAAACGGGCAAAGACGAATGACAAGCCGATGACCAATTAATTGGTGAAGGCAGCAAGCCCACCTCCAAACATGGCATCGCCTCCTCCCCACTTCGCGGCGCGCATCGCCATTGCGAGGGATTTGAGCCGCACGACCATCCCTCTCCAAGTCTGCACAAAGGCGCATAAACCGCGACAATGGCGCCCGTGTACAAGATTGCGCTGATCCAATTCGACCCCAAGGTGAGATGCCCCCCCTCAAGCCCAGACACTCCCCTCCCCCGCCCTCTCCCTTGGCTGCTGGGCCAGGGCATCCGTCATGATGGGTAATACCCCGCACCCGGCCGTTGCGTTGCTTTTTGCTTACCGTGCCACGACCCTGCCAAGCCCGTCGCCGTGGCCGACAACTATGCGACGGCCGAAAAGCATATCAGGGAGGCGGCGGCCAAGGGCAGCGACATTGCGCTTCTGCCCGAGTTCCACCTGACATCGTGGGTCCCCGACCACGCCGACTTCCTCTCGGCGACGCGCGAGTCCTCCAAGCCGTACCTGGCCAAGTACCAGGCGCTCGCGCGCGAGCTCAACATCAACATTGTGCCGGGCACCATCTGCGAGGCGCACGCGTCGGCCGACGGCCAGCATGAGGAGCTGCGCAACATGGCCTACTTCCTGGCGGCCGGCACGGGCGAGATCTGCGGGTCGTACCAGAAGAAGAACCTGTGGCATCCCGAGGTGAGCACTGTCTCTGTTCCTTCCCCGTCGGTAGCATCGACGCAGAGAGCTAAGATGCCGTGCGTGTTAGCGCCCGCACCTCACCTCTTCGGGCCACTCGCCCCATGTCGCCTTCGACACGCCTCTGAGACACGCCGACGGGCGGCCGGTGCGGGCCGGGATGCTCATATGCTGGGACCTGGCGTTCCCGGAGCCGTTCCGGGCCCTGATCGCCGACGGCGCCGACCTGATCATGATCCCGTCGTGGTGGTACATGACGGACGTGGACGCCGACGGCCAGGCGCTCAACCCGGACTCGGAGCGCCTCTTCCTCGAGACGGCCACGACGCTGCGCGCCTTTGAGAACACGGCCGCCATCGCCTTCTGCAACGCCGGCGGCCTGAGCTGCGTCGCCATGCCCATCCAGGGCGCCCTCGGCCGCTTGGCCGTCGGCGAGGAGAAGCTGGAGATTGTCCCCGTCGACCTCGACGTGCTGCGCATAGCCGAGGAGAACTACAAGATCCGCAGGGACATGCAGGGCGAGGAGTGGCACTACAGACATACTCTGCAAAAGTAGGGCAGGATTCGTTTTCCAAATCACACTGTTTGCTCGGGATAGTCAATATGAATGATGATGATGATGACGATGATGGCTTCAGTTCAAGGTGTACATTGCCATGCCACTGTGATCGCCTCCCCAACACCGCCCATGTACTAAACGCCAAAAGTCTCACAGGAGGAAAACAGCCCTTCTTTACACACCTGAGATCGTCCCTTCGCGGGTGGATACGTGGGGGCCCTCCTCACCTGTCATACAGGGGTCATGAACAAGCATAAAATGCTTTCCTGCCGCACAAATGATGTATTACTGGCCCGCGCCAGCACCCGTCAGTTCTCAGATTCTGAGCATGCATCTACTCCGTAGTTGAGCGCCCTTCCAGAGATCTCTGCATTAGTTTGTCGCCCCGGAATTCCAATGAGAGACGCATGTTCCTGGGACATTAGCCACGTACAGTAGTTGCAAGGGCGCCCAAGCTAAACCAGCCACCCGGGGAGAGCGCCTAGTCGCCATTCACAATACATTCATGCATATAGTATTAAATCCCGCCCTGGCAGATCAGGCCGTGAGGCAATTCCGCATCTAAAAAATAGTACATGGAAATCCCCCACACTCCACCACAGCCAAAGCTTAAATAGATGGATGGCGCCGGCTTTCAATCCTTGAGGCAACACGGCAGCAGAGTCTAAATCCGCGCGTTGCAACATGGACCCAGGCCGGGAGGCTGATGGCCACATCGTGCTCCAACACATTGACCACTCGTACTTCTTTTTGTCTCTTCGCCTGCTTGATGCATTGGTGTCCGGGTTGGCAATTTGCGGCATTATCCTCGGATTCGCGTCAATATGGACGGGCTTCAAATCGAGGCAGCAGCACGACCAGAGGTATCAGCATAGACGATGGCTCCTGGGCGCCAAAATCCCGACAACTGTTGCACTGTTTTCAGTGGTGTTTGCGCAACTGTATATAGCACCGGGGCCGCGCACGCATGCTGCAGCACACGGCCTGGTGCTGTCGTCGGTGGCCGTTGCTTTCGCGGTTCACTGCTTGGAGGCGTGGCAAATCCGGCCCCTGAATTTCCTGCTATCCGTTTACTGGCTGCTGCTCTGGATTGCGTACAACCTTCTGATGTTGCTCGCCCTGGTCCACCCGGGCGTCTACAAGCCGCCCTCTGCTGCAATCCTGCTAATGTTGCAAACGGTGCTCATCGCCGCGCAGTTTCTCCTGGCCTTTTTTGCACGGCCGGGGGCTTCGCCGCCCAGCGCGCTGGAAAATGGCAAAAGTTGCCCTGCCGAGAATGCTGGCGTCTTTTCCATGCTCACGTTTAGCTGGATGACGCCAATCATGAAGCATGGCTACGGGAATTTCTTGACCAGGGACGATTTGTGGGATTTGAGGGGGAGCGATCAAGCCAGAACCACGGGCTGTGCTTTCAAAGAATCATGGGAAATAGAGCTGAAGAAAGGGGGAAAACCAAAGCTCTGGAGGGTTCTTCTCCGCGCGTTTGGCGGCCCGTACCTGCAAGGGTCTCTGTTCAAGCTCGTGGGCGATTTGCTGATGCTGGTCCAGCCCCAACTCCTGCGACGCCTCATTCACTTTGCCGACTCCTATCCGCAAAGTGGAAACAGCAGTGTCCCGGTCATGGATGGGCCTTTTATCGCCTTGTCCATGTTTGCCGTCTCGCTGATCCAGACGGCTTTCAACCACCAAAACATTCAACGGGCCTTTGAGACGGGCACAAGGTTCAGATCCTCGCTAACCAGCATGCTGTATCGAAAGTCTTTGAGGCTGTCAACCAGCGGAAAGGGGTCTAAATCGACCGGGGATATCCTCAACTTGCTGGTGTCGGATACGCAAAAGATACAGGACCTCGCGCAGTCTGGCCCGCAGCTATGGTCGGCGCCGCTGCAGATAACTTTGTGCATGGCCTCGCTCTATCAGCTTTTGGGGCCCAGCATGTTTGCCGGAGTGGCCGTCATGATCTTCATGTCCCCTGTCAGCACGTACATCTCCAAACGCCTCAAGGCCTTGCAAAAGCGCCAGATGAAGAATAAGGATTCAAGAATGAGATTGATAACAGAGGTGAGTCTGTCTTCATTCTTGGAAACCTCGAATTTTGTGAGATCACTTTGATCATTGACAAGGAAAAAAAACAGATTCTTAGAAACATGAAAAGTCTCAAATTGTTTGCTTGGGACACGACATTCCTGAACAAGCTCAACACAGTCCGCAATGAGCGAGAACTGAAGACTTTGCGATTGATTGGTTTGACACAGTCGCTGGCTAACCTGACGTGGGCAATAACTCCGTTCCTGGTGACATGCACGACGTTTACCATTTTCGTGCTCACATCAGACCGTCCCCTCAGTTCTGATATTGTGTTTCCGGCTCTCGCTCTGTTCAACATTCTAGCCCTGCCCCTGAATATCTTCCCTTTGGTCATCTCGTCCTTTGCCGAGGGCAGCGTCGCGGCGGCCCGGCTCGTCGATTTTCTCTGTGCCGAGGAGGTGCAACCCGACGCGGTGACCCGCCAACAAGGCGCCGTAGAGATTGATGAAAAGAGTGTCCAAATTACCAAAGCCTCTTTTGCCTGGGAGAGAGAGCACGCATCGCCAGTCCTCCATGACATCACGTACAGTGGCTACAAAGGCAGACTTGGCTGCATCGTTGGGCGCGTTGGATCTGGCAAGTCCGCCTTGCTGCACGCCATCCTAGGAGAACTCTGGAAGGTTGGCGGGAACGTCTCGGTAAACGGATCCATCGCGTATGTTGCACAGATCCCTTGGCTTCTGGATGCCAGCGTCAAGGAAAACATGGTGTTCGGAAGCGAGTGGGATGCTGAGCTGTATGAGCGGACAGTGTACGCGTGCGCACTAACCCACGACTTTGACGCGTTCCCCGACCGAGACGAAACTGAAATTGGAGAGCGGGGCATCCAGCTTTCGGGGGGACAGAAAGCACGAGTTGCGCTGGCTAGGGCTGTCTATTCCTGCGCCGATATTTTCATATTGGACGATTGCCTCTCCGCCGTTGACCAGCACGTGGGTCGCCACATCATCGACCAGGTGCTGGGAGATGGCGGATTACTGGCGGGCAAGACTAGAATTCTAGCAACCAACTCGATTCCCGTGCTGAGAGAGGCCTACAGCGTCACTTTCCTTGCAGATGGTAGAATTGTTGAGCAGGGGACATTCGCACAGCTGACTGAGAGCAACGGAGAGATGGCAGCCATGATTCGCAACTCGACTGGTGGCGTCGACAATCTAACTGATGATGGTAGCATCGCGACAGGAAACAATGATTCAGTACCTGCTGTGTCTAGTGGTGGGCAGCTCGCTGCAGCAATAGGTTCAAACCATTGCTCAACTTCCAACGCCCAGGGTTCTTTGGCCCGAAACCCTGTCCAGTCCACTTCTGGTGATGCAAATGGAGAAACAGGTATGAAAAAAAGTGCTGCAAAGATAAAATACAGCAAGGAAGCTTCAAAACAAGGAAAAGTGGAATGGAGTGTCTATCAGCAATACGCCCGTGCCGGGGGTGCTGTCGCGGTTATCATGTACTTCGTGGCCTTGATCTCAGCTCAAAGCGCATCCGTTGGTAAGCTCACACATGGCTTTCCCTCCCTGCTGGGATGATTTGGCAAATATTAACAAAGCCGTGGCAAGTCGGGGGGTTTTGGCTCAAGCACTGGTCGGAAACAAGCCGAGAGCATAATGACAAGATCGGCGTGGCCAAGTATATCTGCGTCTATTTTGCCTTGGGAATAGGCTCGGCCATGCTTGTACTCGTTCAAAGCCTGGTCTTTTGGATCTTGTTTTCACTAGAGGTACTCACTACTTACTCTTTTAACCCTGTCAACTCGATTGGCACTTTGCCAGACGACAGTGGCTCAACTGATTTCTTCTAGGCATCCAAAACACTTCACGAACAGATGGCTGTAGCAATCTTCAGATCTCCCATGAGATACTTTGAAACAACCCCAAATGGCCTATTGATTAATCGTTTCTCCAAGTAAGCATGCCCAATTGTAGTGTGTTGGGGTGAACAAAACGCAATGCTCACCCTGATTGAAAGTGATATTTATCGCATTGATCAAAACCTACCCCGCGTTTTCAACATGGTAAATAGCCCTCTGGAGTCGCTTAGAAACACAATTCCACTGACGGATTCTTCAGCTGTTTGAGAACTGCACCAAGGCTTTCTTCTCCCTGGGAGTCATCATCGCGTCTACCCCAATCGCGACAGCCCTGATTCTTCCGCTCGGATTTGTCTATCAGTCCATCCAGAAATATTATCTCCGAGCGTCGCGAGAACTCAAGCGGCTCGAAAGCGGCAGCAAAAGTCCCATCTTTTCCCATTATCAAGAGACTCTAGATGGAGTAGCAACGATTCGCGCGTACCGAAGGGAGGAACCCTTTGTTAGAGAGAATGAACGGCGGATAGACGAAAATATCAAGGCTTTTTACCCGTCAATCAGCGCGAGGCGTTGGCTGGGCGTGCGTTTGGAGTTCATCGGCTCCGTCATCCTTCTGGCAGCCGCGTCTTCGGCAATCATCTCGGTTTATAGACGAGCGGGCCTCTCCTCTGCAATGATGGGTTTGGCCATGTCGTATGCGCTTCAGGTCACGCAGTCGCTCAATTGGATCATCCGCCAGGGCGTCGAGGCCGAAATCAACATCGTCTCGGCGGAGCGAGTGCTCGAGATAGCCAAGCTCCCGACCGAGGCACCCCAGGATATCCCATCAAACAAGCCTCCAGCGGCCTGGCCTACTGAGGGAGCCGTCAACATGGTCAACTATAGCGCTAGATATCGGCCAGGGTTGGACTTGGCGCTCAGGGGTGTCGACCTGACCATCCGGCCACGGGAAAAAATTGGCGTTGTTGGTCGAACTGGCGCCGGGAAGAGTTCTCTAGCCCTTGCCTTGTTCCGGATAATCGAGCCGGCTGCAGGTCAAATCATGATTGATGGGCTGGATATTTCAAAAATAGGCTTGTTTGATCTGCGGGGGCGGCTGTCCATTATTCCACAGGATCCCGCGTTGTTTGAAGGGTCAATCCGGGACAATCTTGACCCAGAGTCGATACATGACGATTCGGAAATATGGAGCGCATTGGGTAAGCATCTTCAAAAAATCAACTGATTCTACCTAAGTCAGAGAATAAGAATGTGGAGTTTGCTAATCTTAACCTAGATCAGGCACAACTGAAGAACTTTGTCTCTGAATCGCAAGAGAAATTAGAAATGGACATCCGAGAAGGAGGTGTGTTTTTTTATCACCTTCATCTTGTTGAAACACTTAAATACCTGTCTGACACTCATCTGCTTAGGTTCGAACTTGAGCCAGGGACAGCGACAATTAGTATCACTTGCCAGGACTCTGCTTCGACCCAGTTCCATTCTTGTTCTCGATGAAGCCACGGTAGGTCGTTGAATTTTGAATCCATGCCGAGAAGTTTTCGTTGAGAAGCTTATAACTTGTTTTTAATCAGGCCGCCATTGACCCCGAGACGGACGCGGTTATCCAGACCATGCTGAGAGGCAATGCATTCAGGAACCGCACAGTCATCACAATCGCCCATCGCATCAGCTCAGTGCTGGATTCGGACCGAATTCTCGTTCTTGATCGCGGCCAAGTAGCTGAGTTTGATACCCCAACAAATCTAATTCATTGTCAAAAGGGCTTGTTCCACGACCTCGCAAAGGAAGCCAATCTGTTGGATGCTCCGCTAGAACGTGAGGAGACATGAAATATGTGTTCATCAATTTCGGTAGCGGGCATACATGCAAAGTGCGTGCATAAACCGAAAGATGAGTCGAGAGAATCCGAGGCAAGTTGGAGTGGTGTGGTTGACCTGGTCTTGTCGGGGTTTGCGACAACACTCGCCACAACGTGTGTCTTTAGTGCTTAATATATTAGCACCGCTATTTCACACATCCTCCAGTATTGATCAAGAATAGAAGTACCCGGAAAAGTGGTGTGCCTCGCGAAGGAACAAGGCTCACCTGCGCAGTGCGGGCTACCGGGGCAAACAATACCACAAGAGACGGGCTCAAGTATGACAGCCGCAGCGGCAAATGCAACAGGGGTGAAGTGAAAGAGTCTATTTAGAATCTGGTGTGGCTCTGAGCCGCCTTAATCCTCTGATTAGTTGTCATGAATCAAAACCGATCCAACAGCGTTGGTGGTCAATGCTGCTAGGTGAGGATGGCCCTACTGCCAATTGCCAGTGGGCAAATCCATGGATAGTCTGGCTCTTTTAAGGCATCTGTGGGCGAAAACATACCGATTTTCACCCCAGAGTTGCAGCAGAATGCCCCTAGAAAAACAAGACATGGAATCGGGGTTGGCCGCCTCCCACACGTTACCGAGTTGGGAGACTATCAATGCACTTGCGCAACACCACCTGCACCTCCAAACCATGTTGTCAAACCAGCGCACCCGAATGCTTTGTTCTCCTCGAATCGGAAAGTAGAGAAAATAATCGTGCGCGCTCAGACTGCCACGTCTCCTCACCATCGTCAGCACACCCCAGCTTGGCAACACCGGCCGGCTCCCAGGCGGCTTCTTCTGCGGGCTCGCGTGCGGCTCTGCATGATTTCCAGGTTTCATTCCCCTTTCGATCTAGGATGATTCCACAGCTCCTAAGGGTTGCGGGCTATTGTCCAATCGTCTCTTCAAGAATGTCATCATGGCTGAGAAAAAGCTGGGGTTGCGATACCTTGATGGCTACTGCGCAAGCACCTTGATGTCCAAGTTGGCATGTGAAGGGCGTGTTAGTGAATCGTGCGTTCGAAGAGTATATGAACCCGATGCCATCGCTGTTAGATTTTCACCATGAATCTGCACATTCAACCTCTTCTGGCTCATCCACCGCCTTTTTCCTCTCCTTGTTCCCCATTTGCCCCTTTTTCGCATCAAAGATGGCCAAAGCTCGGTCAAAAGGCAGCTCCAAGAAAAAGGCACAGGCGAAGCCCGCTGCCCCCCCCAAAGGCATTGCCCGTTACTCTTTTGTCTGGATTTCTTGTAAGAATCCATGTCGCCCTACCATGCTTGCGCCCCTGTGCAGTGCTGACCATGCGGTAGGGATCTGGCAAGACAACCCTTCTCCAACATATCCTCCGAGCCGAGCACGGACTTCGCATCGCCGTTGTTGTCAACGACATTGGAGCGTAAGTCTGACCATGATAACTCATTCGGTGCCGGCCTGGCGCTAATAATGCTGTTTAGCATCAATGTCGACGCTTCCCTAATCAAGAAGACACACACGGTCAAGAAGACTCAAGAAAAGGTCATTGCTCTGCAGAATGGGTGTATCTGTTGTACTCTCCGAGGTGACTTGCTCGAGGAGCTTGTGCGAATCGCACAGCTCCAGGAATTTGATTACATCCTCATCGAGAGCAGTGGAATCAGTGAGCCTGAACAGGTCGCCGAGACCTTTGATTCCCGTCTAGCCGAGCAGATGGATGCCATGGGTTCTCTTGAGGGCGCACCTGGTCTAGATGAGGATATGCTCAAGGTTCTCAAACAGCTGTGCGCATCTGTCCCTATCACACCCGGCCAAGCAATACTGACCTCGCTGCAGCAAGAAGGCTGGTGGGTTGGAAAAGTTCGCTCGTCTTGACACCACTGTCACCGTCATTGATGCATTCACCATGCTTCACGACTTTGACACGGGTGACCTTATATCGGCCCGGCGTGATGATGTGACGCCCGAGGATGAACGTACCGTGTCGGACCTCATGGTGGACCAAATCGAGTTTGCCGATGTCATCATCCTAAACAAGGTTGACATGGTAAGTTAATCCTTGTTTTTGGCTTGGCCTCATCTGATATCTTCTCAATAGGTTAGCAAAGAGACCAAGCCCAGATTGATCGAGTTGATCAAACAACTCAATCACCGTGCCAAAATTATCGAATCCAGCTATGGCAAAATTGATGTCAAGGAAATCGTCAACACTGGGTTGTTCAATCTTCAAGTCGCCCAGTCGGGTTATGGTTGGCTTCAAGACCTGCATGCCATGACGGTCCGTGAGGTATGTGGTGTTTCAATTTGATAATTGCTGGATTTGGCCGCTAACTCTTTCCATAGGTTAATGGGAAGAATGTTCTTACCCCCAAGCCAGAGACAGAAGAATACAACGTCAGAAGTTTCATCTACAGCCGCCATCGCCCTTTCCACCCTCGTCGTCTGTGGGCATTGGTATACGACAAATTTATCTTGCAACTCGAGCACCCAGACAACGAAGAGGATGACGAAGAAGATGAAGAAGAGGCAGAAGAGGACCTCGAGATGGTTGATTATGAGGATGTAGAGTCCGCAGGCAACATCGACGAGCAGGATAGCGAAAAGGGTTCTTCATTTGGAAAACGCTCTGCCCCATCTTCTCCTCAAAGCGCACACTCCACAGTTCAAACAGTCCCTTCTCCGTCCGGCTCGCCCAGCAAGAAGGCGAAGACTGAAAGATTCGACGAAGACGAAGAGACGTGCGAGACCGAGTTGTTCACACCCCCGAATGAGGAAATCCTCGAAAATAAGCGTAAGCACCCTATATTCGATCGGCTTTTCAGGTCTAAAGGTGAATTCTTCCTTGCCACACGGCCGCAGCAGGCCGGTGATTGGTCTCAGGCGGGCGCCATGTTGACCATGACCGGAGGCCGTCCCTGGTTCTGCACCCTGCCCGAGGAAGAATACACAACTGGTGATGATGAAGTCGACAAGCTTGTGCAACACGATATCAAAAAGGGCGGCGAGTGGGGGGATCGTCGACAGGAGCTAGTCTTTATCGGCGAGAGGTTGAACCACAAGGCGATAGAAGCTTTGCTTGACGAGTGTCTCCTTAATGACCATGAGTATAAAAAGTGGGAGGAAACAATGCGCAATGAGAAGTTGGATAATGGTCAGAAGCGCGAGGCCTTGGAGGACCTGTTTGAAGATGGCTTTCCGGACTGGCGTGAAGATGACGAGGAGGATGACGAGGGCCACGGCCACGCACACCCGTCGGGGTTGAGATCCATCAAGCAGCATTTAGAAGAGGTTTCGTAAAATTATTTCATATTTAATCGAGGGCTCGAGTGAGCAACAGCGCAATCTGACTTTCAGCGTGTGGTGGCTGGGCGGGATCGTCAAGAAAAAATCGGGTTATCTGAGCAGTCAGTGTGGTGAAATGATTCTTTTGTTCAGTTATCAAATTCAAAGATTTCAAAGTATAGCCTATCTTTGTTTGAAATTCCAGACGGATTCCGTGTCCTAATTCATATTTCGATGTTACCTGAAAAGGTGCCCAGGAATAAATTCCTGAAAGCTACTGTCCGTCTCCCATCGTCATAAAGGCTGCGTTGACAGACTCTCGTTTGACAAAGGACAAGACGACATTGTCCAATCCAAGCGAGATGCTACCCTTGGCCCAGTCCTTTACCAACTTCCTGGCCTGCCAAACTGCCGTATGTTTGTTGTGTTTGTGTATTTTGGCAATGCACGCGCGCCTCATTTCGTTCTTTAGCATCCCCAGCCAGTCGACGCCGTCCTATCGAATGTCATCTCGTTCCATGGGGCAGAAGAAATCGTGCTCCTCCCCAGATGGTTCGTCAAGGCAAAAGCCAATCTCGAGCGCTGCGGGCCGGCTACTATACGTAGCCATGACGTAAACATTGCCACTGCAGCCCGGGGCGCCAGCGCATGATTTCGCACCGTTGTGACAGCTGGGTTGGCCTGGAGCAAATCAACCTGATTAACGCAGCGCAAAACGAAGTGTGGACTGGAAAAACTCACTACACACGGTGCCAACGCTAATGTATTCACGAAGCACAAAATCCATCGCGGGCTTGACGGGGTCTTCGGTCGAATCGCCGGTCCACTCCTTGAAGACGGCATCCAAAAAGCCTTCCATGGTTTCCCGGGTCGAAGTCAAAGTCGCAGTAGGGTCGGTAGCGAGGGCGCAGGCATGGAGGATCTCGAAGCAACGCTTCAGTTCAACCTCGTCGAGGTCGTCGGCGCGCTTGATAGCGCGAGGGCTCCGAAGGAAAGTGTCGCCATTTTCCAATGCTGCAAAGACTCGATCGCGTGAGCGCTGGTTGGACCGGGGTGGAGGCGATGGGCTGTGGCTTCCAATCAGTATTGGATCCCTCGATCTTTCTTGCTTGACGCGACGAGGGGTGGCAGCTGGATTGGGGGTCGTGGCCTGCATTGTCACGCGAGCGACAGGCAGCAGGCACAACGAGGAGAGGGCACAACCAGGCTGCTGTTTGAAAGAATAAGTGCTCACACAGGTTGACTAAGGTCGATATCGATGCAAGAGGCTTGCTTTGGTGCTGATAGAATGTCTTGATCCACAGGTTCGAACGAGATGAGGTGTGGACTCGAGAATTGCAGTGATTCAAGGCTGAGCATGAGGCCGAGGCCCGCCCCGACAAAGTGGCAGGAGGCTCGCAGC
This sequence comes from Calonectria leucothoes, assembly GCA_002179835.1. Taxonomy (NCBI): domain Eukaryota; kingdom Fungi; phylum Ascomycota; class Sordariomycetes; order Hypocreales; family Nectriaceae; genus Calonectria; species Calonectria leucothoes. The sequence goes on along the minus strand of NAJI01000172.1, from coordinate 176,810 downwards.
TCTAGACTCAAGGAAGTGAGTCAACGCCATCAAAATCGATTCCAGGGACTCCGGTGACTTGGAGGCTGAACGGCAAAGAAGAAACGAGGGTCTGCCACATTCGCTAGGGCGGGCATCTGGATTATTATACGGCTCCGTTTCGCGACTTACGATCTGGGGCCCGTTCCCCCTCCTCCAAAAAAAAACCCAGACTCTCCAATGGGCACCCGTGGATCAGGCTCCGCTAATTCTGATTGGCTATCGCTGCCTGCCTCGAGCGGACTGTTGCATGGTGGGAAAACTGTGGGCTTGTTCGATGTCCACCCTCGTCTTGCCCATCATCATTGATCAAACGTTGATGAAATGACTCGGCAAGCCACGCTATCAGAGTCATTATTTGCTTTCTCGTTCAGAGGCAATGTGGGCCAACAGCGGTGCACTTGATCCACCGCAATTGTATCAGGACCGAGCTGCGCACTCTAATTTTTGGCTCAGTTTCGCCCGAGTTCCATATTTGCATTTCCTCCTTGCTTTTGAGCTACGAAAGGAGGTTTATGGCGCTATAGTTCGTACAAACAGTAGGGCTCGCCAAATGGCCGAATTATTATCACACCCTATCGCAATAATGCTGTGTACTAATATATGCAAGTTTACATGTGTTTTCTCAAGACATGTGTTGTCCTCGCCATATTCCATCCTCCATGGGTGGTTTATCTCGTCAGTGGAAACTTCTGTGTCCTTCTTAGTGGCTCATTTGGTCGGCCATCTTTAATCTTCCCCATTCTATCCCTGGGTCTTGGGAGGATCGTGTGGTGGAGGGATCTCCATCCATGCTCCTTATACGGCTTAAATGTACGCACTAGGTATACTAGCAAGGTGGTGGGCACTTGCATTGCAGCTTGACTTTAATGGTGGAGCATGCTGAACGGTGATTACTCGTCTCAAAAGAGACGCGAGGAGGGAGTGGTTGTGACTAGCCTCACACCACACCGGGAGATAAACTGAACCGATGCTTGCTCCAGAGGGTGACCGGCATCACCGATAGTCTGGGACAATTTAGCTTGTATGGGTTTGCGTCCGGTCAAGGCGACCAACTTCCAAGTTGTGGCCCCTGGTCAATGGTCAATGAGACCCTCCCTCCAGAAAACCATCTCGATAAGTAGGGAAAGCTAAGAGCATTCCTATGCCTCATCCCACACATTGTGTGGTTTACTAGGCAAGGTTACTCGTCAATCTCAAATCAAGTCAGCGCTCTAGCTATTACACCGAGGGTGTTCGTCTCAAGCTTGAAGTGGCAGAGAAGGGCCTTCAAGCAAGCCCCATTGCATTGAGGTTGCCAGCATCTGAACTGTGTGCTTTTGTGGGGTGGCAGCATGGGGTGGTGCTATGAACGTCTCGGCAGAAAAAACTCATGGCAAGGGCGAGCAACACGGTCTTGGCTCAGAGCTTCTACCCCGGCAGCAAAAACCAAAAACTCCAATGACCGGTACCTTGACCATGTACCCTCTTTGCGGCAGAAGCATGGATGGCAGACATCGGAAGCCTCAGATGGCTGCTTAGTGGCGGATCGCGCTCCGTCAATCAGAGACAGCGGAGGAGCTGTCTCCAGTTCTGGCCAATCAGCAGCGTCGGACGAGTGGTGGCCACCATCACATCACCTACAGGCGGCAGTACATGTACATACCTAGTACCTAGCACAGACACTCCTGGTTTGGACGGATTGGGGACAAACTACACGACCCCAAGCTGCTTGCTGCTTGCTGGAAACCAGGATTCGCCCAACTGCCGTCGTGTCATGGGGTGCCTGCAAGCCCTTACGCTCCTCGCACGCCCTCACACCTTCTCCTCTCCCCACAGATGGCCGCGACTGGCAGCCGCCTGTTGGCTGACGACGCCCATCAACCGTGTCGATGAACCGCCCGGGGCTGTTCCATGGCAATCCAGACCTTCCGTGGCCTCACTGATTCTGCATCTATCAGTTTGCCGTCGGTTGCTATACCGTCGTTTTCGACCATCGCCACGGCGGTATGCTGCAGTTGAAACGGGCAAACCCTCATTTAGCAGTCTCTCGTCCTGCTTTTCCTGGCACACCTGCGGCCATTCAATCCCATTCACCTCCCTCCCAACCTTGTTTCCAACTTAACGACACACCGGCAGCGTCACAACGGCCAGGCCTTTCTCTACCTTACAACCTCCGCTCCCTCTTTCCACCCGCATCGCTATCTGGACGCCCTCCCGTCATTCCCGCCCTTCAGCAGGAACCACTTTGAACTGTGAAAACAACGCGCGCTCCCTATTCGGGAACACCCAGTTCGTATCCCCGATCTCATCTCATTCCGCTAGCGATAACCGTGACAGCATATGCCAGACCCATATTCACTTCCTTGCACCATGAAAGAGGCTGCTCTCGATGGCGCTGCTGAATGGGGTCAAGATCCGACCTCCGACTCCTTCAACAAATCTCGATATTCTCCCTGGGCAAGCTGGTGGATGCCAGGCCATGCGCCCCTGACCAGCCCCGGCCTAGATGAGCCCGCCACCGACACATACTACGAACAGAACGGGCTTTTACCGAATGGAAACGCGAGCAGCTATCCCACAAACCATACTGAATATTGGCCGGCCCCAAGCACAGAACCCGCTGGTTTCTCTGGCTCGAACTATTGGCCAGAATCACCGAACCTTCCTGTCTACGGGCCTACAGCACTCTACGCAACCACTCCAGTCGACGGGATCACTCCAGTTGACGGGATCACTCCAGTTGACGGAATCACTCCAGTCGACGGGATCACTCCAGTCGACGGGATCACTCCAGTTGACGGAATCACTCCAGTCAGCGGGATCACTCCAGTTGACGGAATCACTCCAGTCAGCGGGACCACTCCCATCGACAAACCCACTCCAATCGACGGAACCACTCCAGACGGAACCACCCCAGTCGGCATAAACACTCTAATCAACACAACCATTCCAGTTGACAGAACCGCTTCATCGTTAAAAACGAAAGCGCCCCGAAAGCGCCAGCAGAAACATCAACCCTATGAACCCCCGGCTCCCTAGCCTGCGAAGCGAAATTCTACAAGAAACACGCACCCCAATTCACGATCGCGACGACATTCCGAGACTAGCACAGTTCATTCACAGAATCTCGACAATGGCGAAGGTGATTTTGACGGAGACATTGATCTTGGAGAAGAAGAGCGTAGCAAACGGATTCAACAGCGAAACCGGATCGCATCCAACAAGTTTCGTGTCAAGAAGCGCAACGACGCCATCAAGCTCAAATCAGATGAAGAAGACATGGAGCGCATCAACCGCGAACTGAATCAACTTGTTGCAGACCTAACTCAGGATGTGTACGCTCTCAAGATGCAACTCCTGCAGCATACTAACTGCAACTGCTCAATGATCCAAGACTACATATCCAACGAGGCCCAACGATATGTTCGGAACCTCGAGGAAAGCTCCTAGTTGCGTAACTTTTTAATCCCCGCTGCACCGAGCTGATGGACAAACCTTCACACGACGAATATGCCAAGTCCATGATAGAAAACGGCTACGACTTTGCTATTACACAATCTCAAAACTCGAACGTACAAAATATGGTGTTGGAAAGCAGGATATGGGCAACTTTCCGGGCATAAATAATGATATTTTGGCTGTGAGACCTGTTGGTATTCAAATTGAAGCGCCCCATCTGGGGCTCTAAAGAGTGCAACTTCCAATCTCAAGGCGACCATCTCGCAGGCCCCGAAGAGCAACTTGGGCTGCTCCAGGTTGTGAAAAACACAAACCGACTAGCCAGCGTTTGCTGATGTCCTGGCCTCCATAAATCTGCAGTCTCACCCAGCCGAGTGCTATGGGTCATGCCGCCACATGGACTCAGCCCAAAGAAGCCAATGCGTGCCCTATCACAGTGCGCCACAGCAGTTGTCGCTATATCAAGACTCTCACACAACGGGACACTTGCAGGCCGAAGCAGGGGTATTGCGAGGGCAAAATATGAGGTCCACAGCTAAACCAGCGCCATCAAACTGCAGGTGGCGGACTAAAGTTCAATTCACGCCCAATGTGCCACGGCGCTGTTGGTATCACTTCATTGAGCACATATCCGCACGCGCACCCCTCTGGAAAAAGAAAGCAATTCTTGCATGGGCCTTTTTTTTTCAGCTCGGTCTTCCGGTCGTAGCCGTCTTATCGTTTTTCGATGAGCTCGCTCAGTCTCACTTGCCTACCAGCGTTGCTAGCAGGTGCTGGTATTAGGGCTTCCAAGTCGTAAATTGTGAGTCGGGGAGCAGGGCCACACCCCATAATCTCGACAGGAAATGACTAAAATCAGGGTAGCCAGAGATGCTAGGGTATACCACATCCCAAACCACATTGAACCCCTCCCAGCCCCCCACTCTAGAGAGGTCAAGTTCTAACCCTTGCCGTCATGCAAGCAAATATGTCACTTTGACTCTAACGTCCAAGAGTTTGATCGAGTAGGCCAATTCAAAATGGCACCCTGAAAGACCTGCCGAAGAGATAATGGCGGCTCCAAGGCTCCTCCCGGGCAAGGTTATCCTCCGAGGCCTTCTACGTAGCCCAAATTGCATCTTTGCGGGACTTTCCAAGCTGCCTCCGATCAATTGATCCCCACCAAAGATAGTCCGTAGCTCGCTTGCCCATGCTCTGTAGATTGGATTTCTCGCAGCATTCCCATGCGTGGAACACGGAATCTGGAATGGCGGATAGCCTCCTTCTATGGCTAGCTGGTATCCGCACATATCAAAGGCTGCCGATCAACGCTGTTCCAAATCAGATGTGACAAGTCCCCACACACCACACCACACCACACCACACCACCGTGCCACCGCCGTGAATTTTCAAGAGCTGTAGTTTCCTCTTGCCCCTCGCCCCATCTTCGGGTAACCAGCCGCTCGTCCACCTGTCCCGTGATGAAAGCTGGAAGGGAGCGACGGCTCCGCGACCTGCAAGCCCGCACCATGCATGTCTGGGCCTATTGCAGCCTACCAGCAGAGTATTGGCTAGGTTCATTAGTATTAAATCTATACCTGACCCTCTTCCAAGACCCGGCAAGGCCCAGCAAGGCCGAATATGGCGCTGATTCCGACACCACTCAACACAATATCTTTGCCACATGCTTCCACCAAGATGTCGTGGCGACCGGGAAAGGCAATCAAGGACAAGGCCAAGACCTGGATCCCTTCCCGTCCTTCATTGCTGGCCTTTCTCGTTTGCTTGTTTGCCCCCAGTATAGAAGAGCATGTCGCTTGCCCTTCTGCCCTCCGGCGCTGTCCACGCCGCACACCGTGCCGACTGTCATGGTCGTCACCAACGCCCCCAAGTCAATGGTGCAGCTTCCCTGGAAGAGCATGCCACCCTGCCGAAAGGATTCGAAGCACTAAGCCAACCCCCCACCACCTCACATGCAAGACGCCAGCAAAGCTTCAGAACCCGCCAACCAGAGAGGCACTTGACATTCCATGTCAGTCACTGTGGTTCTGCTGTCACCGCTGCGTGAAATGAGTACCAAACATGGCCCAACTAACAGCGGCCTATTTCTCGCATTTTCCGTCCCATGGCCCTCCGACCCCGATCGTTTCGGCATTTCAGCACCACGCTGAACCGGGACATGGTCATCACAAGCGCCCATCCTAGGACGGCCTCAAATCAAACAGCAGGTCGGCACATGGAGGGGAGTTGTGGTGACAAGAACGCTGTAAGTAGACCAAGCCATCAAGTGATTTTCCATGCCAGTTGAACCGATCATCTTTGACATGAATTATTCTTTTCAAACCTGATCTAGTCCCTTCTCGCCAAGCTAGCATTTGCTTGACCATCGTTGTGATGAAAAAAGGTTGCATGATAAGATGGCTGGTTCACGCGAACCTTTCGGCATGCCGGATCCCCCCTTATCCAAGAATAGAATCATCCAAGAACTGGATAATATTTGTACCAAAACGCATACCTTGTGACAATAGCAATATGGTTTATTAGCCAAGGCTGAATTTCTCTAAATTGACCGCGTCGCGAGCTGACGTTGTGGGGTCAGGTTTTCAACCCCCATCATAGTGATCTCAAATGTTCGTAACAATTGCGTAGTTTTGATTCTCGGTCATACAAGGGAGCCGCTTCCCCACCAAATTTGTTTTCTTGGTTTTCTCGTTTCTATCGCTGATTTGTCGACTGCTCGAAAAACGCGCGCCGAGCCAAAAAAAAAAAATCGTGGCCTTACCAAACGACCAAATTTTTTTATTCCAAGACCTGAAACGCGCTCCAGCTGTGACCTTTTATCGAAATTAGCCTTGAAAAGCCATCAGAACCTCGGTCCCGAAACCATTACCAATTATATCGCCTGTACTTGATATCGAGTCCAAGGACCGGTCTGCCCTCGACGCGCTTAGGAGAGAATAGGATGGCAGTAGGACCAGGCCGTGTTTTGCTTGGAATTGGTCTGTGAATGCCCTTGCCACGCAGTGTGTACAGAGCTTTCTGTTTGCCCACACCGCGGTGGGTGCTCCATTCTAACTTGGGCAAAACAAGAGCAGAAACGTCTTCGGTCGATTACCGCACAACGCGTCCGATTTTGGAAATACGATCACATGAAAAGGGATTCTCGACGAATCGATCGGGGCCTTTCGGAGACCATTTTGGTGCCTTTTTCCAAATTCAAAACCCTTGACGTGGTGCGGAAGCACCGAGGGAAACATGCCATAGGTTCCTAGGAGGAACTAGGTCTTGAATGTGGTGACGCGATGGAAGACTTTTGGAATTGATTACGAACGAGACAACGGGGTTTTCTTCCGACAAACCCCTTCCAAATCCATGCGAGACCCATTCAAGCCACACGAAGACTTTGTCCAACGACCGATCAAAGGCACACGAACAATGCCCGTATCAAGGTAACCTGTGCATTATATGTCGAGCATGTGTATCTCGGCAATCACAAATAATCTAACGTGTTGGAAACTTCCACGAAAGTCACTGTGCAGTCCAGCAGTAAGCAGAAAGTCAGGGGGTACGCAAGGCCTTGTTACATCACTGCGTCAATGATCGATTCTAGGCTAACTATATTTTGGCAGGCTGGATGAATATCCACACAGCAACCGATCGTGCAGCGGACAAGTTGATCGACAGCTATTGATGGAAGTCACAGCAGACACTCGACAGAACCTATCAAAAACCATAAATCCATAACCCGAACGATCGAAGGTCTCGTGCAACGGGATGCACCGTACACAGTAACCCTTTCAAATCATACACACCGCTGTCGAACGAGCATACGATTCTTGTTCAACCTGCCTACTACTGCTCCGCATCAGGAATTGGCGGTCACTTCTTGTTTTCAGTTGTTCTGTTCCATATTCTTTCTGTCCAGCTATCAGGAATTCATATTGTAAAATCATCCACGTTGACCTAGTGGCTGAACGCCCAAGGCTTCGATTCGTCTTGGATCTGGAATCAGGGACGGACAAAGCCCAGGCGTGGATATATATATATATATTGGCTTGGAACAACAGTTTTGAGCCAATATAAACAAACATTACATTCTTCTGGACTGGACTATTGAAGGTCCGGTGGGGAAGACTCTATAGTGAGGATGGCGAGGTAATGATGCGGTGACATTACAAGTGTATGGTGCTGCAACATGTCAACACGTCACGAAATCAGGACTGGCGGCTACCTCCAGGTCTCCACTTTCGGTTCCATGAAGAAAGATTAGGGCATATCAATGTCCGCCAGCCAGGAAAAGAAACCTGTGTAAATGAATAAAGGCGTCTTTCGCCAGACGAACAAACCACCAGCATTATGGTTTCTTCGCCAACACCAGCACAGCTATCACACTAATTACAAAGGAAGAAAATGCAAAAGTTCTTTTCTCGCCATGACTAATGACCTTGGCATATGGTTTAGCCAAACTCAGTCGGGAAAATTGGCATGAATTCAAAGAAGCTGAGATAATGAAGGCAGCTCTCGCCATATCCATGCGGATCAATATGTGGCCACCAACAATATCAGGTCAAATCCCCATTGCTGATTCCAATCTCAGTATATCTCCTGTTCCCCTAGATCTACCGAGCTGTCAAGGGGTCTTTTTAGTTCTAAAAGGGCGTCGTCGAATCGGGGTTTGGGCCGAGTTGAACACATTGTACATTGTCAAGTACCAACCCATTGAAATTGGACTGAAAGCCACAGTGCTTTACAGACGATCTCGCAAGTTTATGAGCAGCCACAGTGTCAAGATGAAGACAAGGCCCAGAAACGTTCCAGAGACGGCATCGGCCAAGTTCCCGACCAAGTACATGGATCAGGCATCTGATATAATACGAGATTCCAAAAAAGGGGCTTGCATGGGCACGAGAGAATTCATTGAAAGCGAGACTGTTGACTTGGTGCCATCTCACCTTGGAAGAAGGGCAGTTAGCCTTTAGAGACATGTTTATTGTTGACGGGTTTGGAGTTCAACCCAAGGCCTCCCCCCCACAAGGAGCAGAAAGGGCGACTTGCATTTGCAGGTGACGGGCGCCTGGAAGTTACTGCCCGAGTCCAACGACTTGTGCCCTGAGGCTTTTGAGATGATGCCGCCTGATTTTCCCTTGCGTGAGGTGAGAGGACAGGGCGGCGGCATAACAGCAGGTGGGTCCAAAGATACATGGCTGCGTTTCTTTTCTGACCCTGTTCCCTTCACCCCCCCTTCATCACGGAGAGGGTCTACGTATAAACACGCCATACATACAGGCAAGCCCACGGACAGATGCGGTTTCAAAAGGCAGGCCAACAGGATTCGAGATAAAAAGCCCGCTCGCGGGTGGGGAGACGGATCCGCACACGATGCGACATGCCACAGCACGGCGTTGGCGGCGATTCGGGCCAAGTCCAGCCAGGCGTGGTGATCGCGGCCTAAACGTGAACAGCCCTGACATCGGAGGGACGAATTACGGGGTCTCGGCCGGCGAGGAAACAAGCCTACTGCGCCGATGCACGCTCAGACGCACAGAGGCAATGCGCATCGGAAACTATTACATGGGAGGCGCACGCGGTGTCGGGCAAACTCTGAGAGAGTGCAGACTGGCGCACAGTGCCGGAGGCCGTGCAGCAGCAGCAGAGGTGGTGAGCGACAAGCCAGGACGAGGGCGCCGGCAGCCGGTCGAGAGGGTGGTGTACGTTGGAGTTGCAGCACGTCAAGAGTTCTACCGGGATATGAGCATGGGGGGCAAAGACGGCCGATTACCGCGGGGTCGGTCAAGGCTCTCTTGGGGGCCTGCAGTTACAAGAGCGGCACAGGGGATGGTTGTGTGGTGGGAATGCCCTCATGGAGGTGGTCAAGTCAGGGGATTCTTGGAGCTGCAGGCTGGAACACGAAACCGGGGGCACCGATGTCGAAGAGGCCACGCATGCGACAGCACCACGACGGCCAAGACATTGCGCAAGACAAGACAGGCCAAAGCCGTCGCTCATCAGGAATCGGAATTGGCTGTGGGTGAGGGCACGCAAAAGCAAAAAGCGATGAGGTGAAGTAGGGGGAAAGTGCAACCACCACAACCAAAGCGGTGCGGTGCGATGCGATGCGATGCGATGCGGCGGTCAAAAACAGTCGCCTTGTAGCGGTGCCGCACTGAGACAGGTATCCCTCGGCCAAGTAGCCCGCGCACGAACCTGCCTGTGAGCAGCAGCAGCATGTACCGATTTGCGCTGCCAACGCGAACTCTTTCAGCCCGTACTTCCCCGCAAATCAAGCCGAGGCGAACAGAGGCCCGCTGGCCTACTGCCCGCCATAACGCATGCTCTTTGGAGAGCTTTATCGCTGTAACGGGGCTCCTCAGGTCCATCGCCGCCGCGCCCCTGCCAAATCACGGCAAAAACAAGACAGAAGAAATGACCCGACGGCATCACCAGATCATTATCAAATCACGCAGTTTTTCTTTTCTCCCGCGGAGCCCCGAGACTAACAACGTGTCTGAGACAGATTGAAAAAAAAGAAAAAGAAAGAAGAAGAAAAGACGGGGGAAAACACGGCCAATCAATCAACAAGTGCCTACCTCCGCGCAGCCATGCACTTAAACGAAGTCCCTTTTGGCAGGTATGAAGCCGACCCAACTGCCGCCGGCCTTCTCCAAGGGGCAATTTGGCAACGCGGGGTCTCCGCCTTGGTCCCAAAGACTGCCAGATCCACCACCAGTCCCAATCCCGCGGCATCGTAGATGGGCCCGTAAAGTCTAATAAAATCCACATGGAAATTGAGATGGCTGACGACACACCTTTTTTCTGCATCAGGAATGGTATATTAAATCCAACCAGAGACCAGCAAAGGATCATCGCCAAACACTCTATCGCTTTGCTCTTGATACCCTTTTTGTTTATCTGTCTAATCGTTGTCGCTCAGTCTGAGGAAGTGAGCGAGACACAGTCCGTGTTGTTGCCCAGACGTGAATCTCAAACGCCCCGGTTTAATAAAAAAAAAAAAAAGACCTCGATTTGGACGTCTTTTTTTGTCCGCCTCCCCTTTTTTCCACCAAGCTGTTCTCAGGTACACGTCGCGTACACGACATTGAGACAGTTCAGACGAATAATACTACTGCACACACACGCACGCACACACACAGCGTCACAGCCATCAACAGACACCATGTCAGCAACGTTATCGCGCGCGGGCTTCCATGCCACCGTCCCCGGGCTTAACATGTTTGATTGGCTCTTTAGCAACCCTTTCGAGCATGAGAGCCCGTATACGCCGCCGCAGCAGCGGGTGCCACACATTGACGAGCAAACGCCACTATTCGTTGACAACGCCACGGGTAAGCCTACTACCTGCTATGCCGGCATACTCGCCAATTGGAGAAGGGCAGGCGGGCAATAAAAGACTGCACACACAGCTAACACGGATTCCCTACAGACATCACACTCACCTCTTCGCGTCTAAAAAATGACGCCCTCGCATTTGCTGGAGGTCTTCGGGCCCTCGGCCTGGATCCCAAGGACACCATTACTCTGCCCCCCACGGCATCGTGTCCCAAGCCTGAAGTTGCTCCCATTGTCCTCGTCCAGCTTCCCAACTGCCTGCCGTTCCCCACGGTGGTGCTTGGTTCTCTCGCTGCCGGCCTGACTGTGACGCTTGCATCTCCCAGCCTCACGGCCACGGAACTCGCTTGGGTCGTCAAGAACTCGCGTCCGCGCGTTCTCGTCGTGGCCAAGTCCAGCGTCGAAACTGTGAAGAAGGCCATCGATGCCCAGGAGGACCCGGCATACGCGAGCCAGGTGCACCTCTACACCGTCGATGTGGCTCAGGATAAGTATCCGCTCGGCCATGCCACCGGCGGCGCTGGAGATTGGCGAAGTCTCGTCTCTCCAGACCTCGCTCTGAAGTCGGCTTACAGCATTACCGGCGAGTCGGCCAGCAACAGAACGGCCATTATTCTGTGGTCTTCGGGAACCTCGGGGCGGTCCAAGGGAGTTCTGCTCTCGCACACGGCACTCAACTTCTCGACGGCATCCATGTGGCACGACGCCGATTTCTACCTGGGCCAGCGCCAGCGGTTCTTGGGCTTCGTGCCCTTTTACCACGTGTTTGGGTTGACCAACCTGATGCTTCTGGGCGTGTGCACCGGCACGACCGTCTACACCATGTCGGCCTTCAAGCTCGACGGCATGCTCAAGGCCATCTCGCGCCACCAGATCACCTACCTCCACATGGCACCCCCTGTGGCCGTGATGCTGGCCAAGTCGCCCGTTGTCGAACCTTTCCTGCAGCGCGACGCCCAAGGTCGCAACGGTTTCAGCAGTCTGGTGGCGGGCGTGACGGGAGGGGCTCCGCTGGGTCATGAGATTGTGGTGCAGGTGCAAAAGCGCCTCGGGTTCCTCGTGCGCATGGGATATGGCATGTCCGAGGCATGCAGCGTGTCAGGCCAGAGCGGCATGGACGAGAAGGCCATGCTCTCGTACAAGAACGACACTGGCCGGCCGTACTGGGGCGTTGAGCTGATGATTGCATCGGGGGCAGGCGAGGGTACATCGGATGCGGCTCCCCTGGGCACCCCTGGCGAGATCCTCATCCGATCCGTCTCGCTGCTGAGCGCGTACATCCCCACCCAGGGCCTGTACGGTGCTGCCGGATCCGGATCCGAGCCGGACCTGAGCGTGACGCACGAGACGCTCACGGCCGACGGCTGGCTGCGCACCGGCGACGTCGGCACGCTCGACGCCGACGGCAACCTGTGCATCACGGACCGCATCAAGGAGATGATCAAGGTGCGCGCCTACCAGGTGGCGCCCGCCGAGCTCGAGGCCCTCCTGTGCAGCAGCGACGCCGTGGCCGACGCGGGCGTCGTGGGCATCCACGACAAGAACGAGGCGACCGAGTGGCCGCGCGCCTTTGTCGTGCCGCGCAAGGCCGACCTCTCGGAGCAGGAGCTTCACGCGCTGGCGCAGGAGCTCAAGGTGCACGTCGAGAGCCACACGGCGCGGTACAAGTGGCTCATTGGCGGCATCGTCTTTGTCAAGCAGATCCCCAAGTCGCCCAGCGGCAAGATCCTGCGCCGGGTCATTCGCGAGGGCGGGGTCGAGAAGGGCGTCCAGGTGGCCCTGTACCAGCGCAAGAAGCGCGACCACAAGCTGTGAGAGAGCGAGGGCGAGCAACAGAAGCTGCTGTCTGCCACCGACGCCGGCGCCGCTATCTCCCTATCTCCGTCTCGCCTCGCACGCCGTAATCTCTCTTCTTCGCTGTCCGGCGTCTTATTTAGCCAGCCTCTCATTCGCCGGCCGAGCCCAGGGGCGGGGGCGTCTCGACCCTCTGATACGCACAAGTTAGTCTTTTTTTTCGGTACCACTGCCAAGCGACGGCGGCCTTTTTGCCTTCTGTGGTGTTTTGACCACCACCATGCCAGCGGCCGCAGATGGCCCGTTGGGAACGCGGAGAGATGACCACGCGCTGACTAAAACACGGGCTCCCATTGGCCAATTGCCAGGGGCGCCTCATCTACACCGAAGGGGCCCCGGTAAGCCATGATGCGGGTCAATGCTCCCGCACCAAGTCGAATACGGCCATGCATGCTAGGGAGCAGCTGGGATAGCTCTGCGACGTCGTGCGGGGAGAGGGCAAATGAACGGGCCGCCAGACGTAATAGCCTACAGCCGGGGCCATCGGGCATTTCATTTTTTTGGCGGCGGCGGCGACGGCTTATTGATGCCGAGGGGGGGGAAGTAGACAGGACACACACGCTGCGTTGCTGCGTATAAAGACGGGACGGCGAGGCGCTTTTGCTTTCTTTGTTTACTCCTAGATAGATCAATTCTTGTATCACTACCTCGAACCACTGCAAGCCTCTGGTATTCTCCCGCGTGCCATTGACCTCCCTGCTGCCCCAACTTACACCGTTGAGCCTCACTTATACACGCGCACGCATCATCTCATTGTTTCCGATAAGCACACCACCAGACCATTCCCTATTGATCCGGGTGTTGGTCTGCATAATCCAAGCTTGCTTGCTCTCACACTTTCTCTCCCCTTTTCGACTTGATCCCAAGTCTCTCTTCCTTCTTCTACATCCATTCCCCCCAACAGATTCTTCTTCTTCTCCTTCTCATCACCACCCACCTACGCACATCCACACGCACATCCACACACCATCGCAACAATGACGCATCTCGCCGCCAACGAAGCCTCCCCCCTCCTCCCCGCGGAGCCAGCGGTCGAGCAGGCGCACCAGCAGCAGGTGGCGCTGTACCCTCGCAAGTCGCAGCACGAGGAGTGCCACCTGGACTACAGCGACATCCTGCGGGACATCATCATCGGCTTCTCGGACGGGCTGACGGTGCCGTTTGCGCTGACGGCGGGCCTGTCGTCGCTGGGCAGCGCCAAGGTGGTCATCATCGCCGGCCTGGCCGAGCTCTTCTCCGGCATGATCAGCATGGGGCTGGGCGCGTACCTGGCGGCCGTGACGGAGCGCGACCGCTACCACTCGCAGGCGGCCAAGGAGGCCTACGAGATCCGCAACATGCCCGAGGCCGAGCGCGACGGCGTCTACTCGCTGCTGGAGAAGTACCACGTCTCGCGCGCCGCCGCCACCCCGCTCGTCGACGAGCTGTGCAAGAACCCGGACCAGTTCGTCCGCTTCATGATGGACTTTGACCTCAAGCTCGAGCAGCCAAACGTCCACCAGGCCTGGATCTCCGCCGCCACCATGGGCCTCAGCTACTTCATCGGCGGCCTCATCCCCATGATCCCCTACTTCGTCATGGACCGCGTCCGCGAGGCCCTCTGGGTCTCCATCGGCATCACCGTCGTCGTTCTCCTCGTCTTTGGCTACGTCAAGAACTATGTCGCCATCCGAAACCACAAGGCCGGCCTGTGGGGAGCCTTCCAGACCTTGGTCATCGGCCTCATGGCCGCCGGCACGAGCTACGCCATCGTCAGAGGCCTGGACCGACAGGATTCATAGGCAACTGGAACATATAATTACTATACGGCTACTGCTCCTCTGGGGGAAGAGGGCGATGCACTAAAGAAAGGGCTACCATGGGCTTGGCCAAAAGAAAGGTTTGGCGTTGACGGTTTTTTCGTTATCCAAAGGATAAGTTGAAGTTGGGATTTAGGTTTGGGTTTGGCTTGGTTTTTTTTTCTTTTTCTTGGTTCGTGGCTCGGCATTGGAAAACAGGACGGGTGCTCAATGGAGGCAAATGGACAAATGGCTACTTGGAGAAAGAGCCAAAGCGAAAGCAGGAGAAGCTTTGTACGATAAAAGTGACACTCTCACATCATGAATGAATGAAATAAAATGGGTCAGGTGGGACTCCTCCACTCAAAAGAAAAAGAATTTTGGCTTCCTAATGTGAACGCATTCCGAACCGTTAGTAGTATCCTTTGTCCTTGGGGACGCGCACAAGAGAGCGGTACTGACCTGAGGAGAAGAGGGGTGAAGCCATCGCCCTTTACAGAATGATCGGAATTGAGTTATCCTGCCCTTGCGGAGCGAACCCCGCAAGGACAAGGACGCCGCGTATCGCACTTCAGTTGTATTCCCAACCAGCCTCGCAAAGACTTCCCATAGAGGTCCCGGGTCGCACGCCCGCCTTCCCCTTGCGGGTATACGCGAGGGCGCCCGGGCTCTGAGATTTCTGATGTCATTTGCAAACGTCGAGTGACGCAGGGCCATTACTGGCAGACCTCGACCAAGCCACAGAGTGGGCAAGGCAGAGATTGGTGGTGAAGCATACTCCGAATTTCCCACATGCAAGAGAAGAAATGAAGCGAACCGGAGTTCGCCATTTTTTGAGAGACTCAGCTTGCGCCGGGTCTCTCTGTTTGTAGCATGGAAACGCAGCGTTGAAAAGGGCGATGGCTTGAAGAGAAGAGAAGGAAAGAGAGAATTCTCAGCCTGTGAGAAATTTTGACATGACTGGCTATACCGTGATTACGTAAGGACCCGCTTGGCTGGAGCCTAGCAGCCTAGCAGCCCTCAGGGTAGCCCTCCCACAGTGAAACGAACGGGTGGAGCTACAGGATGAACGGAAATGTCCATCTTGACCTGTTTGTCATAAATTATATGTAGGTGGTCTTTTTTTCCCTCCAAATTATCCTCCCTAATTTCTTTGCTATGCAAGGGGAACATGGCGATATATCACATTTATAGCAATTCAATTCAGGGCAGTAAGTTCTCCACTCATCCTGTCAGGATATCTCCTGCACACATGTGGTGGACATAAAAACCAAGACAGCTGAGTGTATATATCAACCTTGCTTTGAATCATCCTCTGAAGTTTCATCCTATGGCCTGCCATATGAGTAAATTTGATGTACTTTCATTGAGAACTTTCGCAAAGCCAGTCGATCTACAGAAACGTCATCAGCAAGTACAAGGAACACGAGTGTCGGCCAATGGAGCTGGTTTCATGCCAATTTCTTCTACGTTGTTTAAATGGTTCAATTTTATCATATTGAGAACTTAGCTAGTTACCAGACGCTTTTTGGGTAGGCCATTGGGATGCCTTCCGTTGCGGAGGGCATCTCAAATGGACAGAGCACCACACTGCCTACCTCTTCGTTTGATTTCGCTAATAATGGCCCTTTGAGTTCCATCGTGTTCATAAGATCTTGAACCTGTGATAAAAAAGAATATCAGCTTTGTCCTGTATTTTATTGAACCGCTCAGATCAACCCCACTCACCTTGTCAACAGCTGTCGGGTCAATGCCTGTTCGCTGTATTGCATGCGCCATCTGAACGGCAAGTGAAGCTGTCATCGGATCTTGTGAGCCGATGGCAATCATCAATTCCATCAAAGCACCCATTTTGGCCTCGCTCTGTGGATTTTCACAATCGACGAAATCCTCCATGAATACAAAACCAGCCATGTATGCCGCAAACGCCACCAACGGGTTACGGAACATCGCATTCACGTCAGCTACAGACGCGACGATACGAAATATTTCCTCAGCAGCCGGGATCAGCCGCACCTGGGTGCCAGAAAGAACCTCTCGTGGAATATCATACTTTTTGGCCCTTGCTGCTCCAATGCGGTGCAGGCAGATCGTCGCGACGTGCAGCTGGAGGTTCATGGATACAGCTTCGCGACAGTTGCTGTTCTCGGGATTCCGAAGCCTGTCGGGAAGAGTGATGAATGTTGCTGCTAGGCCGTTGTTGAGATCCTGATGTCTCTTCCAGAAGACGCTTGTCTCAATGTCCTTGGGGTTGGGGTCGTCATGGGCGTGATATGTGTGGTCGAGGCATTCGTGGAACAAATAAGCTGTCAAAACCCTGCAGGCGTAAACTGAATATTGCCCCTTGTCAAATTGTCGAAGCGCCTCGTTTAGCACGACCGACGGCTCTTCGATGCTGAGTTGAAAAGCTTCCTCAGAGGCAGGCAAGAGTGTTTTTACCTGCAATCATTAGCAGCTGGCTAGGCGTGGCAATGTATTGATTCTCACACGTTGCGCATCCATTAAGCAGGGCCACCCAGTAGTGCTGCTGGTATGCCGATCTGAGCAAAATATTCCCCACATTGTACGCCTGCGTTCCTCTTGCTCACACCAGTCTTTGGGAGGTGGTAGCGTGGGACCCAATCCTCCATCCCCATCAAGTTGATGCAACCCAAGGATTTGTGCCAAACGGACACCTTTAGAAGTACTCATCGAAGAGCGCGAAAACCACAAGTTCTTGACTTCAAACTGGGCCATGAGCACACAGCACTGGACATGCGAAAGCGTGACAAAGTGCTCTCCATCACCCTATGAGTCTAGTTAGCTAGGTTTTTGAATGTCGGGTTTCTACAAACCTTTAACTCATCTGCCTCAAAATAGGCTCGAGCTCTGCGATAGAATGGTTGCGCAAATGGCGTGTAGGATGGTGATATCAAAGCAGCCATCGCCATGACAATGTATTGAAGACACATAGGTGGTTGCATGTGAGGTGGGAGATAAAGCGAAGCAAGGTATCTTGATGGATGGAGCATGGGCGCATCCGAGTGAAGGTTTGCAAAGTAGATATCCGTTCTATAGACATATATTAGATTTATGCGCCGAGGTCAGTGCTACTGCGAATCCAGCCTACAGCTCTTCAAGGACAGACTGGGGAGGCAATTGCTCGAACCGGCCTGTCTCAGCTAACTCGCCCTCCATCGACGAGGGAGTATGCCTGGACGACGACGACCCATTCTCTGGATTGGATTTTAACCTGAATTCCAGTTCCTCTATCATCACCGGTTAGCAGCCTTCATGAAAGCGCGATGGAGATAAGGGTATATGTGACTAGAGTTGGACCCCGCATACTTAGCCGAGCCTCCAGCTCCTTGACCTTTGGTCGCGTTGCCGTGATAACTTGCTTCTTGCGCGAAGTAGGATACTGGCATTTTGTCTCTGACTGCGCGCATCGCGCACATCCGCTCTCAAGCCGGTCGCATTTGAGCTTTCGGCTTCGACATTCGAAGCACGAAAAAGGCATTAGTAAGACGTCACCACCCCCGAATTTCGACCCCTCCGTCATTTTGCACAAAGGCCTCGTCCCGACGGGTAAGGTTGTTTTGGTAGGGCTCCGCTTTATTACGAAGCCAAGCAGTTTCTTAAAGGCATGCGAAAAACGCGGGGTTGCCGGATGCGCGCTTACTGATGTGCTGTTGGAGTAGCAATGATGCCAAAGGTTAATCGGTTGATGATGGGCCGCTGGGGCTAATCGGATGCTCCACCAACGAGAGCGAGAGTGGGTCTGCCACCTGGGATGCATGTCATCGCCTCGCTCCGTTTCGCCGACACGTGCGACCCGGCTGTTTAAGGCTCAAGCAGACGGAAAGTCAAAAAGGGAATTAATTCTCGAATTCATTAATTTTTTTTTGCTTTATATCTTTCACTAGGCTCATGTCACAGCTGGGAATCAAGGACTGCCAAAGTCTTAACTGCAACTCAATGTATTGCAACGTTTTGAATAATAAGGACTAGTATGGACCAAGAAGTTTAGAAAGGAATGTGTGAAACAAGAACAGCTAGTATAAATGCAATTTAATCCCAAAAGCAGAAACCCCAAAAATATCCATCACCGTCGCCATGCTGTATCTCAAGGAAAGTGAACCGTACCCATCGCTATTCCCCTCTGGGGGGTGCAACGTTCCCCTCTAGGGGGGCTAAAAGAAGAAGTGACCGGCCAGTCGCTTACAGGCCAGCGTTGGGGTTGGGGTTGGGGATGACATCGCCGCCCTGGACAACAGGAGGGATGACAGTCTTGCCGGAGGCAGCGGCCAGCGCTCTGAACTTGCTCAGGCTGTGAGTCTGGTCGTTGAAGTTCTGGTTGATGACACCAACCATCTGCTTCTGGCAGTGGTTGGCCTGAGGGCAGTAGTACCAGATGGGGGCGCTGTCGTCGACCACAACGGCGCTGAAGACGTTGGGAGCCTGGTTCTCGGTGGTGAAGAAGTTGAAGCCGCCGAAGAAGCCCTCGCCAGAGGCGGAGGGGGCGCAGGGGGAGTTGAAGTCGGCCTGGGCGACGGAGTGGTTCATGGGGAGGAAGTGCCACTCGATGATGTCGCCCTTGGGAGCGACAACGTTGTCGGGGTCGAAGCTGAGACCAGCGTTGATACCAGGGCGGCCGACGGCGATGGTGTGAGTGACACCGGTGAGAGTGACGGTTCCATCGGGGTGCTGGTACTCAGTGGGAGTGGGCACAGCGGAAACGCTGGCGGCGAGGAGGAGAGCGGCGGAGAGAGTCTTGAAGGAGAACATTTTGAATGTTGTTTGTAAGTTGATGTTGCTGAAGATGCTGGAAAAGAGCTGGATTGTCCAAGTAGTGATGGAAGCGAAGGAAGCTTGTTGATAGAAGTGACTAGTGTTGTTGCTGTGTTGTTGTGATGCTGATGATGATGAGAGTGTTGATTGAAGCCGGCATGCCGTCTCATTATATAGATAATTTCCACATCATCGCCTCTGGTGTATTCAGGTGAGGCTTCCAAGCTATTCCCACGACACCTGCCCTCAGCCCCCCTGAGGATAGCATTTCATCACAGTTCTCCAGCTTCAGCCCTGCTATGCTCATCTCATCGGCGTCCTAAGCCGCCACCAACGGAGAGGGTGGTGTAGGCAACGCAGCCTTCCGGCACTAGTCAGCACCGCCGCTCCGAGGAACCATGACCTTCCCGGAAGCTCGATTTTTTCTTCTTCTGTCAGCATTGGTAAATTAGGAGCGCTTACATTTTAGTAGGGACGAAAGACTTGGTGTGGGACCAAGGGTAAGCGTGGCCAGCGACTAGCCCCCAAACGTCGAGGCCATACACCAAAGGCGTTGCTGCGCCCCCAAATGTTGCTGCGCAAGATCTCAACGGATCTGGGGGAGAACATTGGGCCCGCTGTCAGCGGCCGACCCTTCCCCTAGAGAGAGCGGCGGGACTTCTTATTTTAGCACCGAACAGCTCAACTCCCGGGATCACCCTCCAACCACATGTTGCCGCATGCCGCATTGGGACAGGTTAGGCCTGATGTCATGCGCGACACCACTTTGTTTGCTTTTTTGTACCTGTGTATCCCATAATCCTGTGGCGTGCAAGCCAAGTAGTCATCAAGAGATGATGTACCAATGCTACTCCATTGTGTTGATGACGCTTCAAACCTTGCATCCGTCACCCTGGCTGCACTTGTTTCCACAAGCTTTGCACTCACAGGAACCTAGACGAAGAAGAAAAGAAAAAAGGGTATTAGATAATTCAGCCTTACAGGAAACTTCAAGCGAAACATTAGGGTTATGCAAGAATGCTACTCGGTGAAAAACAATGGTCCTACGGCTCTGTCTGTCTAAAAATCCATCCCTCGGTCAGCACCGTCTGAAAACCACAATTAGCAATTGAACTCGAATAGATATGGATCAAATAACGTCAAAGCACCTGATCCATGATCCATAGTGCCTTGGCCGCATGTCCTGGGTCATCCGCCCCCAATTTGAATACCGGCAGGCTGCGGCCTAGGTCTCGATCTACCGGCCCTCCCTGACGTTACATTCGGGGTGCATGTAGATTACCAGGAATAGAATCCTGCGCGCAGACGGCTCGTCCGGCCAGTCGGTACTTTAATTTCAAGCCTCATCATTCTTGCTTGCCATTCACAAACCGTCGCCGGCATGATGACCAACAAGACAATGCCATTTGGGCGTCGTCCGCCTTACCCAACTGGCTGCGTCAGTTGAGCCTTAGCAAACGCGTGGCCAATGATCAGAAGAACCATTGCTGCCGAGCCACCGGTAAGCGGCGTTTGTAATCACAAGCCTGCTTTCTGCGTACAATTTGCCTGATCTCTACACATGATTACCGCAGACGGCATGGAAATCCTTCTAAGCAGGGGTGCCGTCGATCCGGTAAAAAAAAAAGGAAAAGGGAAAAGAAAACAATAGGCTGCCCAATAGCCTCAAAGTGCAATGTATTCGCATGTCTATCCACGGCAATGAGGCCTCATCTGATACATTTTCATGATATTGTTTCCTTTGTACGCCACCGCTTGCCACGTCAGCATCAGGTGCCAGCTCTTCAAAGCCAAGTCCTAGACTTCACCCTTGGCTTAAACTGCAACGTAGATGGGATACACAGTCCAAAAGCCAAGCACTGCGGAGAGTTTTTGAACAAATTGGAACACGAGCACAGGCAAACATATCCATATGTGCTGACATATTGTAGGAATTGTTGAATCAATTCATGCATCGGTTGGGGTCTAAAGATAGGTCAAATGCCAAGCCGGCCATTTCTATTGTTTTGGACCTCGGCACATTTTGGCACGAATCGCTTCAATCTTTATTCATAGACGTAAGACGATGAGGTGTCCTACAGAAGAATCCTACGGTAAGTGTGGTATCTCATTTATATTTTGTCCCAAGTCCCCGAAAAAACGAAATGCTGAACTATTCCCACCATATTAAAACCCACCAACTCCATCGCTGTATCTTATATTGCGTCACCAAATCTGAAGGATACGTGGACATGACATCAAATTGCATCATGCCAAGAGATTTACTCTCCCATTGGAAAATGTCTACCCCACTCTTCAAGAGTGAGAGTCGAATACGACCAAGCCTGATCTTATGGCCTTGAAAAGGGGTATGCATTCATCATCCCAAGAACACCAGGAAGATTTTGCCGGTCCAGCCGTTGTAATGCTACAAAATCAACTTGAATACAGTGCGGGTATCATGCGAGTCCAGAGAGATTATTGATCCTACCATGTAACCAATTCATTACAAACCGATTTGCTTTCCCACATTCCTGCGCTGATATTTAACCGCGTCTTTATTTAGGGAAAAGGCTTTAATGATACGAGAAATGGTGTGTGTAATACCTAGAGCAAAAGCTCAATGAAATTTGGTAATTGAATCAAGGGCCATTCTACTTGTTCGTTAAATAATCCATAATTTAGCACCTGTTGTCATGTCACCATTATCTTTTTCGAGGTTAGGAATAATCAAGGTTAGATGCATTACTAAATAACATAGGTTGTGAGCGAGTCGCAAAAGCTGGCCTCACCTAATCTCCAGATAGGTTTTTGATACACTTGAACGTCCAAGCTGAACCCCAACGATAAACGAAATCTAATGGATATTGCGGTCATATTGGTCTTTGTTGCTGGTCATTATGTGCTGCAATCTACTTACTATAGGGACTCGAAGGGGACGAAGCTGTGGCCAAACTAGGTATCACTTCAAGGAATTTGTTTGGCATCACCAACATTTACAACCACAAATATTCGATATAACAAAGGTGAGAGATGATTTCATCCATGATAATCTTAAATTTACGAGCGCATTGGGGCAGATCCTCAAAGAAGATCCTCTCCAAAACACTTACAATGAAGATCTACTCCATCTGGAACGTCAAGTTTGGTAGGTCAGATACGCCTGTCCCTAAAAATTACTTCTTTCGGGTCAATTATGATACAGATGCGAGTACTCTCCAACAAAAATGTGTCTCAGTTTTGACAAGCATGCACATGGGATAACAATGAGAAGTGTCTCGGTCATTAACATAGGATCAAGCATGTTCCGCGGGCTGTGTCACACTCAACTCGAGACAAAATGGAAATCACAATGGAAATAGTACCACATGATATTCTGAACGTCCCAACGGTTTGTGATGCGTTGCAAGCGGCGGCCACATGGTGAAACCAACAACCCCCATCACGAGCACGGGATCTAATGATCGAGCATGAAATCACATCCATGTGTGGTTGGATGATCCTGTCTCGTGAGGATCCTCGACCGATGCTTTGCTCTTACAAGTAAAATCGCGATGGTAGTCATGATATTATGCTGCGCTATGTCAGGTATGAATTGGATCCAGAGTTCATCAAACATGTAAGCTTTTTGGACGCCCAAACGAACCGGGCTTGCGATTGCGATACCAGCGGGCCCCACGACAGCCGACATCAAAACCCGGCATGTCTTTGTCGGGTAGATGTAGGATGAGTGCTACTGAGGATCATTGAACTGTGGGCCCGAGCCTGAGCGAGAAGTCTGGCGTTGCATCGTGTCTGATTGATCTATGTCTATGTAGTATACAAAACGGCTCAGTGGCCATTGGTGTCATGTACGCAATTATCCCGTCCAACTCCGTACCATGTGTGTCTTAGTGGTGTTACATGAATGATACAGTTGTTCATTTGATCGTACAATAGGTCTCGGTTCTTTTTAAAGCGAGTCTCGTTCTTCAATGTCTTCCTCGTACTCAATGGCATCCTCGCCGGCCTGTTTCTTGTCTAGGCCCTGCTGCCTCAATGAGTGCAGAATATAGTTGTTAATTTCTTCCAGCCGTCCATTGATGCTGCTGTCATACGGAGGCAGCTCAGCCATGGCCATAACTACAGCGCCCTGGGCACCCCAGGAGCAAGCGTGCAATTCCTCGCGGATCCGCGTGAGCAAGGCGCTGGTGTCAAGGTCTGCGTAGAGACCAACCTCGCGCATTTGCTCAAGGATTTTGATGGTGGAACCAATGTCGCCGAATCGGTTCCAGTGGATTTGGGCAAGCTTGTAGAAGAGGTTCGTAGAGACCCCGAGGACATATGAGGGAAGCCCAAGAGCCTTGACGCGGGGAAGGATGTTGAAGGCTAGAATGGATGGCTTGGAGAAAGCAGTATCAAACAGGCTGAGACCGGTGGCAAGGTAGTGAGGATACAGAGGCCCATGGACATCCATGATCATGTTCCCATCTTTGGCAGCCTGCACTGAAGGCTCCGTTGCGGCTTGCGGCTTTGCCTCTTGCTTTTTTGGCTTTCTTCCTTTCTTCGGACTTGACTTGGCTGGTGACACATCGGCGATTCCAAGCCTCTTGGGGAGGGAAAAGACTTCTGTTTCCATGACTTGCCATAGCTCCAAGTCGGTCTTGCACGCCGACATTAGCGCTCCGACCCTCTCCTTTTCCTGATTACGAATCCCAGTGTACCGCTTCCATTCGGCCATCTGTTTGGCTTCGGCCTCCTCCAGCCCAATCATACCGCTAAGAATCGGGCGCTTTGGGGCGAGCTCAAACTTGCCCAAAGACACCTCGGCAGCATTCCGCAGTGATGGGGGGTAGCGATTCAGAAATGTATCCCGGAATTCGCTGTCACGAGCCTGATCAACGATTGAGCTTGCTGATGCTTCAGCTCTAGAATTTTGTCTCTCGGCCCCCCTGCCGCCTTCGCCAAACGGACGCTTTGGCCTTGGCATGCGGCCTTGGGCAATCTCCTCAAAAATGCCCTGGAAGATGGACGCTTCACCTGGGGTAATGGTGTCCGGGTTGGCTTCCTCTTCCGTCAAATGATCTTTCTCATCCTCTGCATTGTCCCACTCAAAGGGAATGGAACTGTCATTCTTGTTGGGATTGGCATCATTGGTTCGTGCTCTGGTGGCAAGAGTAGCTCGATGAACCTGGAGAAAAGACGGAGGCCGCCGGCAAACCCGTTGCAGAGTGCGGGTCTGGTACAGAAATGAAAGATATCCGGGAGGCATGATTAAACACGAGACTTCAAGGAATCACGATTCCGGATTGTAATAATTCGTCTCATGCAAGAAACTCGACCTCTCTCGATCTTCAACTTCAACATGAAAATTGAACCAAAATGGGACAAGGGTGGGTGTACCTGGCGGCTAAACTCCGGAATTGAAATGCGCGTTTGCTTTGCGCCGCGTGACTTCGCGCCAAAAATAATTTAGGGATGCGCGTTTGGTCTCGCGCAGGGCGCATCACTCTCCTCAAGTTTCACTCTCTGCCTGTCGAGCTTCAAACCAAAATTCTGTACCCAACTTCTGGATCGTCCACGTTCCTCCTCGTTCGCCTCTTTCGATTGCTATACTTGCAGTTCTCTTGCTCTTTTCACTATTTTCTCCAACTCGCCTCCCTCCCCCAACCCATTTCTCTGCAAACCTAGACTGATTCGCGATGCCCGGCCCAAAGAGTTTCGCCGAGCGGCGTAAGGAAAACATTACGACAAATCAAGCACTTCTTCAAGACCTATCAACAGCTGCCGAAAAAATTACCCCAAAAACTCCAACGCAGAAATCTACTCCGGCAAAGACGAAGTCCAGATCGACTAGGAGTGCGACGGTGAAAAGAGAATCAACACGACCGACACGACAAAGCTCCAGACTCGCCGGTCTCGATGCCGATAACGACACACTAAAAAGGAAACTCGAGGTCGAGGCTGAAGAAGCGGCACAGTTGGCGAAGGCAAAAAAACTGAGAGTAAACGGTGATCTCAGCCTTGGTGATATCACGATCGATGGCAAGAAATGGGAAGCGGGTCTGAATGGTCTTAAGGGGATCGTCAGAGGCGCCCAGCCCGGCGTCCGAACCTTTACGGAAGATGATGTCAAAGAGACAACAAACAAAGACCTCAAAGAATTGAGAGTGCGCATGAGTGGCCTGAAGTTGTACGAACAATGGGCGCCCAACGGTTGGTTACCAAAACAATCAATGTCCGAGATCGCATTATTGACTAGCAATCGTAGACATCAAAATCACTCCACAACGAGCTTATGCTCTTGGATTTCATCCAATCGAGTCTAAACCCATTATTTTTGCCGGAGACAAAGAAGGCGCTATGGGCGTGTTTGATGCATCTCAGACCATCCCAGAAGCTGATGATGAGGAGGATGCCGATGTCCCCGATCCACAAATCTCTGCCTTTAAGGCACATAGTCGGACTATTACCTCTTTTATTTTCCCCCCGAACGACACAAATTCTGTATACTCGTCTTCATACGATTCGTCGATTCGCAAGGTTGATCTTGAAAAGGAGACCTCAGTTCAGATCTATGCGCCGAAGGACATTGAAGATGACATGGCCATTTCTGCACTAGACATGGCTGATTCTGAGCCTAATTTGATCTTTTTTTCAACCCTTGACGGCGGTGTTGGTCGCTATGATGTGCGAACCAAAAATAATACCGAAATTTGGACACTCTCCGAGCAGAAAATCGGCGGCTTTTCTCTCCACCCTCTTCAACCTCATCTTATAGCCACGGCTTCTCTCGACCGAACACTGAAAATATGGGATCTGAGAAAGATAACTGGGAAGGGCGACCTCAGACATCCAACCCTTATTGGGGAACACGAGTCACGCCTCTCAGTTTCTCATGCATCCTGGAGTGCCGGTGGCCATATCGCGACTTCGTCGTACGACGATACGGTAAAGATCTATGACTTCTCCGATGCTGGGTCATGGAAGGCTGGCAAAGACATAAAGTCCGTCGAGCCCGCACATAGAGTTCCTCACAACAACCAAACTGGCCGATGGGTAACAATTTTAAAGCCTCAATGGCAAAAGAGGCCACATGATGGCATCCAGAAGTTCGTGATTGGAAACATGAACCGGTTCGTCGATGTTTTTGCTTCGGACGGCAGCCAACTGGCTCAATTGGATGGGGACGGTATCTCGGCTGTGCCGGCCGTGGCCCATTTCCATCCAACCTTGGACTGGGTTGCAGGTGCAACCGCCAGCGGTAAGCTTTGTCTCTGGCAGTAGCTGGCCAGTAAGAATTCCATGCAGATACATGGGTGTATATTTCCGGTTAGCTTGGAGTTCTACAAGGAGTTTGGTGAAGTGTAACGGTTGTATGCATTGTTTGATCCAGTTGGTTCATATTTGAGCACTGTGTGTACAGAAGATGCCCAGTCCGCCAAAGGTGGCTTGGCTGTGTTTGGGGTAAGAGGAAGGTAAAAGTCGGGCGCAACCCATACAGGATCATAGGCGGACGGCATAGATGCATGTAGAAAACCAGATCTGTTTTGCTTTTTGCAGAAAATTGTGGCATGCATCTCCATGTACCAGGTTTTTGGCTCCCGTGATAGGATCATGATAGTGATAGTGCGCGATGCATGAAACGAATACGACGAGGCTTCCATCCGCTAAAAGCCGCGCGATACTTATCTAGCCGGAAGTAGCGGCCCTTATGATCTAAGACTCTCCCTCGGGGCCCAGCAGCATGCGCGCAAATTCCCAGTCAGCACACCCAAAAGGAAAAGCACCCTGGACCCTCTTATCATCGGCCCTCTGACTTGGAAATAAGCGTCGCATGTGATCGTCTCATGGTGGTGAAGAGTGACATAGCCAGCAGGCGAAGTCAGCGCCCCCGCTGGCGTCATTGCATTATCGATAAGTCGCGGGCCAATGGTAGGTAGGCATTGATCCACAAGGACCAAGCTCCCAG
Organism: Calonectria leucothoes; assembly: GCA_002179835.1. Classification (NCBI taxonomy): domain Eukaryota; kingdom Fungi; phylum Ascomycota; class Sordariomycetes; order Hypocreales; family Nectriaceae; genus Calonectria; species Calonectria leucothoes. The sequence continues at coordinate 149,693 of NAJI01000172.1, read as the reverse complement.
CGGCACCTTGAAGGGCCCGGGTCCACTTCGCTGCGACGCCTTCCAACGGGACAGGCCTCCAGACCAAACTGGGGCCCGCTGTCACCCCCCGCCCCAGGCGCTGAGCGGCTGGAGAGCTCTAGACTCGCTGTAGGCACCAGAAGCTGCCTAAAAACGTCCTCTGAACCGATGCGAGAGGCGCTGACATCCACTCCCCAGCTTGCAGGCACCGAATCAGGCAGTGCCCTAGTCTTGTCCCGACAGCGACATCTATGCAGCATCTATTCTCGCTCCCGCTCTCGTCTCCGACAACTTCGCAAATCTTGCTCAACGCGCCCAGATTCAACGGCATCGCAAGCCTCGCCCTGGCATCCGTGCCATCTCTCCGCAGGAGCCTCCTTTTTGCTAGGGGCCCACCAACCGGGACGGGACAGGCAATCCATGTCCAAGCCCGCCTTTCCTTGACGATACCTTCTGAGCTTGTTTAGGCCGTGCAGTTGCTCCCTGCGCCAGGCCACGCAGCTCGGATCACCAAACACGGGCTGTTTGCTCGTTCGCCGTCCATTTCCATCTCTTCCCCATCTCCCGAGCCCGAGCCCGCCGATTCCCCTACGATCCGATTCTCGTTTGGTTCGGCTTCAGGCACTCCGTCGTTGCGCCTCTGCTTCCCTTCGAGCGACTCCTTTGCCACCATCGGCCCCATCCCCCGCCCGATTCCATCCCTACAACTGTCATGGCACCCGATTCAGATGCTGGTCCGAGCAGGGCCAGCGTCGGCGACGATGATATCAAAAAGCGCGTAGGCAAGAGGCTTCAGAGAAAGCGGCGCGAAGAGCACCACTCGACCATGTTCCCGGAGCCTCTTCGAGATAGCGATGACTCGGCCGAAGAAGAAGATGCCCCCAGCCAGGGCCCGCCCATGTTTATGAATATGAACCAGAGTATTTTTGGCCTTATCGCCGCCGCCGGGTCTCGCGTAGACTTTAACGATAGGTTTGATGGTATGAGTAGTGATGAGGAGGAGGGCCACGAGACCAATCAGCAAGACAGACGGCCAGATGACCTCGCCCAAACTTCGGTCCTCAAGGTGTCCTCCAAGGACAAAAGTAGCCGTCGCAAAAGGTTATCGGGGCACAAACTTTTACATTCTTTGCCTACCTTGCCCAAGCTGATTCCCAAATCAAAACGGCTGTCCAGCCGCCTCTCGGCACCTAAAGAGGAAGCCGACGAGACGAGTGAGCTCAGCGCCAGCGGCGCTTCAACTCCTCCCACATTTGCCCTCACCCGCCATGATAGCCGCTTGGCACCTGTAATGAGTCGGATGCTAGAGGCCAAGGCCGAAATGTCAAGTCGGCCAAGTTTCGACATGGACAGGCTTTCCTCTGACATCAGCCGCCAAAGCGAGGCTGCCGACCTCCCTCCTCTGGCAAAGAAATTAATGCAAATTTTCGAATTCGATGAACCTGAAGAAGTTATTGAAGGTCCGTTGCCATGCACACATCCTTTGTTGGTCATTAGGACCTAGCCTTGAGTTGACTAACACGTTCCTCAGAATACCCTTGCTGGTTGTTGCAGAGCGTTCTACTTCAAGGATACATGTATATTACATCCAAGCACATTTGCTTTTATGCTTATCTCCCCAAGAAAGCTGTAAGTAATATCAGATCCTGCACTCTGTTCCCTTCGCATGTACTGACCAATCAACAGCACGAAGTCGCGAAGTCAGGGTACCTTTCCAAGAGCGGCAAACGAAATCCAAAATACAACAGATTCTGGTTCCGACTGAAAGGCGATGTCCTGGCTTACTATCGAGACTCGACCAACCTGTACTTTCCCCACGGCCAAATCGATCTCCGCTATGGTATTTCAGCAAACATTACCGACAAAGAAAAGGATGGCATGCACTTTTCTGTCGTTACCCATCACCGCACATACCACTTCAAGGCCGACAGCGCGCCGAGCGCAAAGGAGTGGGTAAAGAGTCTCCAGAGAGTCATCTTTCGAAGCCACAACGACGGAGATAGCGTCAAGATTTCACTTCCGATCAAGAACGTCATTGACATTGAAGACACACAAATGATTCAGTTTGCGGATACTTGCAAGATTCGTGTGATCGATAACGACGAGACATATGCTATCGACGAGGTAAGATTCCGTCGCTTTGTTCTACTAGGAAATTAGCTTGCTAACTATTTCGCTCAGTACTTCTTCTGCTTCTTTAGCTTTGGCAAAGAAGCCATCAATGTTCTTAAGATCCTTATTGAGGACGCTGCCGGGGGTGGCAAAGACGACGGTAGGGTCTTTGAACGAGGCGACCAGAAGTCCTCTCTCCAGCTCCCTTCGACAAGGACTCCACCTACTTCAACTAGACACAGCATCCATTTGGACAAACTTCGCACCGGAAAGTTCACAGATCAGGTGAAGGCAACCTTATCCCCTCAGTCGCCAAGTGCGCTGAGCCCTCGAGCTAGCTCCGATATACCGTACCGGTCCAGCTTAGACGCTTTCAGACATCGTGGGCGTAAGAGCCTTGATGTTTCTGGCATCAGTGGTGACATCCCTAGGCGAAGCTTCAGTGGTACACACCGACGACCTCGTGACGGAAACCAGACACCTCGGCAAGAGCAGGATTCTACGGACTCGTTCGTCCAATCATCCATCGATGACCCAAGCATCTCAAATATTGCTTCGTCGATTGAGGACCCTTCGGCAAGTCAAATTCTCAGGGGGAGTGAGGTATTCCACAGCCCAACACTACGAAGATCAACATCGGCCAGTCGAGGCGAATCAGCGGGCAAGAAGGCAACGCCCAGAAATTCGAGCTCAAATTTTGCACCCCATCGATTGCCACATGCCGCTACAACTGGCTCGTTGAAAAGTACGCAGGGTGAAACTGTTGATGGCCAACAACCAGTGACTCCAACTTTGCAAAGCATTACCAAAATGGGAGCCTACCCTCTTCAGCGAGCAAACGCATTTGCAGAGTACCTCAGCAAGACAAGCCAGCGCATGGGCTCCCTCTTCGCATCAGAGTCGATGGGGTATGTTGAAAAAGTATCAGGCATGTGGAAAGGTGGTCACAGGCACTACGATGAACCAGCGGGTCTTCGGGCAGATGATGACGACCTCGAGGAGGATGCTGATGGCAAGATCCAAACATCCATGGAACGGTTCCGAGCCCATTTTGCCCTCCCAGAAACGGAGAGGCTCCAGGCTACTTACTTCGGCCACATCCTTCGAGTCTTGCCTCTTTATGGCAAGTTTTACATCAGCGATCGCTCCTTTTGCTTCCGAAGCTTGCTTCCAGGAACCAGAACGAAGCTTATCCTCCCCCTCAAAGACATCGAAACCGTTCATAAGGAAAAGGGCTTCCGGTTCGGGTACTCTGGTCTTGTCGTTGTGATTCGAGGTCATGAGGAGCTATTCTTCGAGTTCAATCAGGCCGAAGTGAGAGACGACTGCGCAATTACCCTCCTGCAGAGCCTAGAGACAACACGCTATCTCGAAAAGTCCGGCCTGCTTGAAAGCGAGGACCGAGAGGAGGAGGATAGCGCAATGGCAGAGCGCGATGCACTCAAGTCAGCACGGCAAGACGAGTTTCCCAACCATGAGTTGGAGCTACCCCACGACTGCTCAGAGGTTTCCAATGCCCCAACCATTCTCTATGATGACCTCAACTCGTCAGCCATGGCATTCAAGCCCCAAGCTTCCATGAAAATCACTTGCCTGACTATTGGCTCTCGAGGTGATGTTCAACCCTACATCGCGCTCTGCAAGGCCCTCTTGGCCGAAGGTCACAAACCACGAATTGCTACCCATGCTGAATTCCAAGGCTGGATCGAGTCGCACGGAATTGAGTTTTCCAGGGTTGAAGGTGACCCAGCCGAGCTCATGCGTCTGTGTATCGAGAATGGAACGTTCACTTGGGCCTTCTTGCGCGAGGCCAATTCTACCTTCCGAGGATGGCTCGACGACCTGCTTGACTCTGCTTACAAGGCTTGCGAAGGATCGGAGCTTCTCATTGAGTCTCCTTCTGCAATGGCAGGAATTCACATTGCTGAAAAATTGGGTATTCCCTATTTCCGAGCATTCACAATGCCATGGACAAGAACTCGAGCCTACCCTCATGCTTTCATCATGCCGGAACACAAGATGGGAGGTGCCTACAACTACATGACTTATGTCATGTTTGACAACGTCTTCTGGAAGGCCACCGCATATCAGGTGAACCGATGGAGGAACAATACGCTCGGTCTTCCCAGCACAAGCCTAGAAAAGATGCAGCCAAACAAGGTGCCATTCTTGTACAACTTTAGCCCGAGCGTTGTAGCGCCACCGCTGGACTTTTCGGACTGGATTCGAGTGACTGGATACTGGTTCTTGGACGAAGGTAGCGGCCAGTGGGAGCCCCCGAAGGAACTCCAGGACTTCATCGACAAGGCCAGGGCCGACGGCAAGAAGCTCGTGTATGTTGGATTTGGATCGATCATTGTGAACGACCCTGCCAAGATGACACAGGAAGTTATCGATGCTGTCCGTAAGGCGGATGTGCGATGTATCCTTTCCAAGGGCTGGTCCGACCGCATATCGCCCAAGGACGATAACTCGAAGGCCAAGCCTGATGAGCCTCCAATTCCAGAAGAAATCCATGTCATCAAATCAGCACCACACGACTGGCTATTCCGCCAGATTGATGCGGCAGCCCATCATGGTGGCTCGGGTACGACTGGTGCTAGCTTGCGAGCAGGAATTCCCACAATCATTCGACCATTCTTTGGCGACCAATACTTTTTTGCCAGCAGAGTTGAGGATCTTGGTGTCGGTGTCTGGGTGAAAAAATGGGGAACCAACAGTTTCGGCAGAGCATTGTGGGAGGCGACTCGCAACGAACGCATGATCGTCAAGGCTCGTGTCCTTGGCGAGTCAATTCGAAGTGTAAGTTCCTATGTCAATTTTGCTCGTATTCGTTCCATTTGCTAATACTTTGATACAGGAGACTGGTGTGGAGACGGCAATCCAATGCATTTATCGAGATTTGGAGTACGCAAAGAGTTTAATTAAGCGAAAGGCGGGCAAGAACGCGGAGCCCGATACAGCCGAGGACGATGAAGCCGAAGAAAGCTGGACCTTTATTGGGAGGGATGAACCAGACCCAGATCAAGTCACCAAGAAACTCAGTGATGGACTTGAGGGTCTAGGCATTAGCGGAGAGAAGTCGCTGGGGAGCTCAGCCCTGAAGAGCGCCTCGGTGGCTGCGACATAATTATGACACGGCCATGGATTTGATTGACATGTTTGGATATTGGTGTTAATGGGCCACAAATACACCATTTGGATGTGTACACGACGGCGTCTGGATGTTGATTGAATGAGTCACGCAAGTGGACTTCTTTTTCTTCATATTTGGTTGATGCCGCTATGACCCCGGAGCATAGACATTGACAGATTAGAGACATGATAGAATGCATTCACGGAGAATTAATTGGCCCTGGGAATAATTGAGGTATAGTTTGGTTTGTTCAGTTGACCTTCACAGAATGTGCAAATGGAAATGGCGTTACAATACAGGGCATTTAACATGGACTAAATCCCATCACATGATACAGCATCCAGTGACACATCTTATAATTACTTACAGTGTCAGGTGGGAAAGATTTTTCAAGACATTAACAGAAGGCCAACAAGGCAATTGGCAACAGGGATGCGAACAAGCCGCACCATGAGATACCCACAACTCTGAGGGCTACCCACACCAAGACCCACAGGATAGGAGCATCGGTGGAAAAATTAATGGGCATCACACAAAAGTCCAAAAAGAAAACATACAACAGCGAGGATTCCCCGGTCGTCACCGACCCGAGTACTAATTCACCGCTTCTCAGCTTGACTATGGGAGAGCGGACGGGATCCCGTATTTTCTAAGAGCTATGGTCGTATGTGGAAGGACAGGGAGGTGTATCGCCTTATAACCAGTTGCGTCAAAAGGGGCAGCGAAGTGATGTCACGCGAGTCTGCGCCAAACCATTTACATGTGGACAGCGCTCAAATCCGCGATGGCAGTTCATTTTACATTTTCATTGGAAGCTGTATGGGTCCTTTATTGTGCGAGACACATCCATCCGAGTGCCCAGCAGGCTCATGGAGCAAATGAACCCTGAAGCAAGGTCGCTTCCATGTCGCAGTCGCGCACAATCACGACGGTATACTGGATGATGAATGGGGCTCTTTTACGTCACTATAAAGATACTTTCCATGATTATTGATCTGGTTTTTTAAGCCATGAATTAGCTACATGACTGATAATTAACATCATTTGTAATAGGCTAAACGAGAGCGCAGCCATGCTGTAAGCAAAGGCAGTTTATTGGATGCATGAATCAATACCCCGAACTGTAATTTGCTCCTCGTCGCCCGTCTTAAAACTCATACCCCTTTTTAATCCCATATCGTTCTCCTCTGAAAATTGGCAAGCAAACGTGTCGTAGTTATAAGGCATCACCAAGGACCCATTAGGGAAGCGGCCAATGGGCAGAGATGTGACAAGCGACCACCAATATCTCACGAAGTTCTCTTGAGCACAATCTTCCACGGGTTTCTCTGATTCCGTCGCAATCTCGTCACCCCCCTCAGGTGATATCCCCTTGAGGTTGAACCCTGTCCACGAGATGCAGTCCCGGAATTCAGGACAGTTCCACCAAGGTGATGTCCGCATAGTCAGATACCACATGCCGTCGTCTTTTGGTTCAGGCTTATTTTGGTCCGGAAGCGTTCCGAGAAAGCAGAATCGGCACCAGTTGACCATGCCTCGCAAGTCGGGATACCGCCAATTCGTGTCGGGTCGCAGCGTGCATTGGGATCCTGAATGATCCTCCGCTGAAGAAGCGTCTTCAATGGCGTTTTCGATGCTGTTGGCACAGTCCAAGGCAGACCAAAAGTGGACTTGGAGGTGTTCCAGCTTTAGTTTCACGTCTGGGTTGTTGAAAAAGGCCTCTTCGTCTTCTGGGAGAATGGTGTCGTTTGGGTAGGTACTTGAGTTTGATCTTAAAGAAGGCAACGAGACTTGTTTGATGAATATGCGGTTGGACTTGGCGGCAAGGATCCAATCGGGATCGAGTGCCGAAGAGCCCCGAAGGATAGGTGATTTTTCATATGGGTATAGGAAGATGGAAATACGAGAAGCGCCAGCTGCCTTTTCTCCTTTGGATGACATGTTGAAAGAATAATATGAACAAAGGAACAAAAGACTGCGTATTTCCGATGACGGGGCTTTGGCGCTGTGAGCCTTCGGTATGTTCCAAAAATTGCGGAGTGTTCCAAAATAATCAGGCAAAGCTGGGATTGAAACCATGCAGAAGACAAGAGTAGCAGCATAGCTCATCGGGTGATTCTTTTGTGGTAGGGTCTTCAGGTCAGGTGAATCATCATTTCACCGCGAGGAAAGAAGAAGCGACTACAGGACCAGTCGAGTCAATTCAGGTTTAGTCAAGAGCTACTGGCCTACAATACAAGTCTCAACCTACTTAGTTAAACCACAAAGAAATAATTGTACAACCTTTAGTTAAAAAGTTGAAGTGGCATCTGTCCGCATATGGCCTCCCCCGACTCATTCAAGGGAACAGGCATGGAGTTGGCCACGAGCTGCCAGATATCCAAGAATCTCTGCAAAACGATGTCGCTTTCATGCTCATGAATTGGATACATTGGCAACCCATATTTGTCATCAATTCTGATGTATTTGCGCGGGTCCCTCAAGCAATCTCTGTTCAAGCTCTTGACCTCGTCAAACTCCGGTCGGTCAAACCACGGCGACGTCAGGAGCGCCGTCAACCAAACACCGTCCCTATGCGACTCGTCCACTCGCTCTTGCTCCCTCTCGGTTCTGGGAATCTGCCACCATCCCGGCATCATAAAGACTCTACGGTACCAGTCTATCACGCCCAGGAAGTGGTAGCGCTCCCATCCTCCGCCCTGGGGCACGACAGCACCATACTCATCGCGGGTGGTGCGAGATTCAACATGCTTGACTAGGGCGATCCAAATGAACTTCATCTTGCGAAGCCTTCGCACTGTCAGGTTTTGGGAAGTGAGTTGTCTGGAAAAGTCTCTGTCGGAACGAGCAGCGTTGACCCACGTGTGGGAAGGCTCCCGCTTTTCAAGTTCAAGAGGGCTAATGCCGTTCAACTGGCGAAACGGGTTCATCACACTTGAAAATGTCTCTTGCGCCATCGTGAAGACTTCAAAGTCAGCTTGGCTTCTTTGGGCGTGCGCTGGCTTATGGGTGTTTGAGAATCCTCTTCCTTCTATTCCTGGTGTGCGTCTCGTGGGAGTCGTAGTAATTCCCCAAGCAAGCTCGTGGGCATGTAAAGCCTTTATAATGCGTGCCATCTTGCTGTGAGCAGGTGTTAAGAACAGCAAGCATGTGTCGCTAGAATGCGGTGGTGCATGACGAACAAATCCTTTGTCCCGCTGTGTCAAGGACAGACGTGGTTTTTTGTTGCGATTCGAATGTGAAAGCGGTCGGTTTTTCTCCCTAATTTGGCGTTTATGCTTCGACGACTGTAGATGAGAGTGCGGCCTCAAGTCAATTTTAGCATAGACAAGGACTTGGGGGGGGAGTACTTGCTCATTTGGAAAACATAGCTCATGGTTTTTTGGGCTGGAGTGGGCGATAAAACAGATCACACGCGTTCATTGGAACTTTGGGGTGTTCGTCACACAGGTTTCTAGCAGCTAGCAAACAAACACCAAACCCATGCACGCCGTGCAACATGATACAAGTGGATTTTGGGTGTAGGAGACCTCTGACAGCGAAATGAAAGCAAACAATGTGCATGCCATAGACCCGGTTTTCAAGAATATGTATCCGTAAATTCAAAGTAAACTTGCAGTCCATCACATACATTGTATTTATGTATCCCTTCAACTCCCCCATGGCCATGGGAATAGCTTCAGAAATAGCGTTAATAATCCGTGCAACTCTACTGGCTGAAACGAAGTACCTTGCTCTAGGGTAAGGAGATTTGCGGTCCCCCGCCAAAGCATGCTCGCAACAAGTCGGTTTGCGCCCCACAATTGGGCTGCCTTATGTAATCCGACGGCCCATCCGCCAGAATGGACGAATCCCGGCACCCGGGAAAACAATCACCTCACGAGCCGACAACGTCTTCCCGTCGACATTGCCCCCTCGAAACCAACGACCGACTGCACCCGCCGACAGAGGGCCCAGGGCAGCCAGACGAAGCATCCTCGTTTCCGTGCGAGCGCGACTCCAATTGACCACCACAAACCGACCCGTGTTTGCCGCGAAGCCGAACGCCCACCATGCCTCAGGATATGCCCCCCAAGGGCGGGTACGAGCCCGTCCAGTACAAGGTGCGTTAAGCATGATTACAGCTGGGGGAGCGGCTTTTTCGAGAGGAAGAGGTGGAATTGGCGACGATGAGCTTGGTTTAGCAGGGCCATTGGAAGCGGAATCTGAAGCCGAGAGAAGTGGGATGCGTATCGTGGACGAAGCAATTAGGATTGGGCATGGATTGGGACAATTGGACAACCCGACCATGAGACACGATGCTGACTGGTGAATTCAATAGCGAAACCTCCCTGCCAGGGGCTTCCGTCCTGGAGTGTTACTGCTCGGAATGGGTGCCGTGATGGGCTTCGGCTGGTACAAGCTTATTGGTGGCATGCGAGAGGCCAAGTACGTTTTCCAACACACCTTTGATACGATTGATATCTGCCCCCTATATTATTGTCTCTGTCGAAACCTATGGCGACAATTGAGATGACCATGGTCGAGATTCTTGATTACAGCCACGGCAGGACATCAGAGCAAAGCACGGCACAGACGTGATGCAGAGTCAATTGCTAACCATAGCACACAGCGAGCTTGCCCGTGAGAAGATGTGGTCCCGTATCCACCTGATTCCTCTCCTCCAGGCTGAAGAGGACCGTGACCAGGTCCGCCGATACTGGGCCGACCAGAAGCGCGAGAAGGAGCTGCTTGGCGAGAACACCAAGGTCTACAACTCTGACCGGTGAGTCTTGCATCCGCTCTCCCCTCTTCGAGATGGCAATCTAACCACCCGCATGCAGCTTCGTGAAACCCACTTTTGCCGTGACCCCTCCCCCCACGACCAACTAAGCAAAGCGAAATTCGTGTGTAGCGTTGGGGAGGCCTTGAGACATGGGTGCCAGGGAGAAACCAAACAATAAAAGAGGATATTTCTCCTGTGTGCTTGGGCGTGTTGCGTGTATATATGTATTTTGACACTGGTAGTTTTTTTGTCTACGACTCCAGGAACTAGAAGAGGAAGAGAAACAGACAGACAAAAAAGGCATCACAACACCCATTGGTTTCATTTTGGACAAGCATGACATGGATTCGGATTTGTTCATGACACTGATTTTAATTTGAGCAGCAGACTAACTAATTAACACAGCAATAGGCTTGCCTTGGAAAAGAAACCGGAAAATTATATAGATTATACAGGAAACAGCACGCCAAGATATGGAAACGACATGACGCTCTGGTTTTAGGCGCTCACTCCGACCTCCTTTTCGGTCCACTCCCACAGCTGCTTGGCCAGGTCCTTGTCGAGACAAGTCTTGTCGCCGGGGTCGTGCTTGCCGACGGGCAAGAACAGGGCGACCTTTTCGGGGCCGCCTGCGGTGGCCAGCTTCTCCTTGACGGCGGGGCTGGCGGCGGCCCAGGCGGTGTTGAGGCCGCCCTGGTCGGGGGTCATGAGGCCCATGGGGTTCGTGACGTAGACGAGGGCCTTTTTCCAGAAGCCGAGGTCGGTGACGAGCTCCGTGCGGACGACGCCCGGGTGGACGGCGACGGAGGTCATGTTGGGCTCGCGGCGGGCGAGCTCGCGGGCGAAGAGGACGTTTGCGAGCTTGCTCTGGCCGTAGCGGCCCCAGGTGCCCATGGGCATGTCGGCCTGGGTGGTGCGCAGCGAGTCGAAGCGGATGCCCTCGCCCGGGTGGCCGCGGTAGCCGAGCGACGTCAGGCTCACGAACCGCACGTCGGACCCGGGCGTCTCCGTCGCCCGCCGCATCGCCGGCAGCAGCCGCAGCAGCAGCGCCGCGTTGCCCACGTGGTTGGTCCCGAACTGGATCTCGAACCCGTCCGCCGTCAGCCCCGGGTCCACCGCCATGATGCCCGCGTTGGCGATGAAGATGTCGAGCCGCTCGTGCGCGAACCGCGACGCCGCCGACCGCACGCTCTCCAGCGACGTCAGGTCGCACTCGAGAAACGTCCCCTGCACGCCCTCGGGCAGCGCCGCGAGCACCTCGTCGGCCGCCTCCTTGTTGCGTCCCGTAAAGTAGATGTGTTCCGGGTTCTTTGCCGCGAGGTGGAGGAGCGCCGTCTTGCCAATGCCTCTGGTTCCTGGTTTTTGGGCGTGGTGTTAGTTCAAGACGTAGTAACAATATGCTATGGTTGGGGATTTTGTAAAACACGTACCACCGGTGATGAGGATAATCTTGCCGGGGAGGTCAGGAAGGTCCCGAGCTGGATCAAAACCGCAGTACGAAGTCATGATGCTGAATGGACTGGCAATGGAGGTGTTCGCAATGGAACGTTCAAAAGAAAATTGAAAAGAGGCCAAAAACAATTTATATGAACAAATGCAGCTGGCTGTTGAGGAAGGGCTGATGTCTTAAACTTCCCAGTTTGCATCATGAAAACTGGCACGGGGGCGCCCATCGTCTTTATACCAAATCGAAAGGAACCCGCTCAGCCGGGGGTTCCAGGCTGGAAGCTTGTCCCGCGCCGTCCAAGATTGCCTTTGTGCCCATGGCAAAGCCACGCCCGCCCGCCCGCCAGGGAGAGAGAGCTCCGGTCTGGCCCCGTGGTGGACGAAGCCCACTTCGCCGGGCGGATATTCAGACCGGTCGGGGAGCGGGATACTGGACAAACAGGCATTAACGCGCTGCTGTGCTTATTGACATGGTGTACTGTTAGTGCGGGTTAACACCTAAGCCCGGTACGTGCCCCACACTAGATCGGAGAGCATTAGCCCGGCGGTCGATCATCATCATCAGCTTCAAAGCGGCCGGTGGGTTCTGATTATCAAGCCCAATGGACTTCCGGACTTGTCGACCTCTACCTCCGAGACAAGTCACAGCGCTGCATATCTCCAGCTGTCAACCAACGTCCTGCAACCCCTACAGCTCCAAGGTTGGCCCAACCTTGTCCAAGACAGCCACGGCCCAAGCCTCTTACGTCGACTACACCAAAACTCACAACATTCATCACACCATGACCAAAAGCCCAGACAGCTCCATCCACTTGTGGCGTCATATATAAAATGCACAGCTTATCCATTTTTCCCATCTTTCCGAAACGGGGTATACTACATTTGACATAGACAAAACTCCCAGCATATTCCCTATGCACATCTCGTATTCAACACCAACACTCCACCATCCAGTCTTTTCCCTGTTTAACAAACATATGCCGCTCAATCTCCAGCTGCCTCCAACTCGGCAAGTAGCTCTCGCTCCAAGTCGTCATCATCGTCAAAGTCTGCCCCGCCATCCTTGTTGACACCTTCCTGATCATTATCCACGTCCATTGCCTCATCGCCGGTAGGGCCCGGCGTGGGAAGGCTGGCCTCATCGCCATCATCGCCATTGGGTGTATACACCGATCGGAGCGCAGACGTGCCTCGACTCCTTGCCACTCGCTGCTTCTTTGCAAGAGCGCTTTCTCCGAAACGGCTAGATGCACCGTCGTCGTCGGACTCGTCGGCGTCGGCGCGAGATTTCCGCTTCATGCCTTGCTTCTGGGAAGTATCCGTCTCGTTGCCCTCGGAATCAAAGTTTGTGGCGCTGTCTAGCTCGGAATCGTCGTCGTCGTCGTCGAGGCCAAGGATTTCTTGCAGGTCCTTGTCGGCCGTATCCCAGTCAAAGTCTTGAAGGTTCTTTGCCTCGGCCTCTTCCTCCCCATCCTCCTCTGAAGCAACCTCGGTGGTGTCGTCCACTCTCTCCCGGTCCGCGTCGAGGATGTCCAGGTAGTAAGGTTGCTCATTCAGCCGCCTCCACTGGCTTAGACAGTCGGTAAGCCAGTTCTGGTTCACGATTTTGATGCTGGGAATCTTGGCTGCTTGTTGCACCTTCTTTGTCCGTGGCCGCGATGAGGCAACAACAAGATGTGTCACCCGCCTAGAGATGCTATCCAAAACTTGGGCGCCAAAACTCTGCGCCTGCATACCAATCTCAGACTCCTCCACTCTGACTCCCAAGGGAACGAGGCCAGACAAAACAATGACTAGACCCGAGAGGACATTGGACTTGATTTCATCCAGAATATCACCCACATCTGGAACCATGGACAGATCCACGCCATCATCGATGGAGGGTCTCCGCCGAGATTTGCTGTGGCTGGGAGGGTGTGTAGGTTCTGACTGCTTTCTCTCAACGCGTTTCTTATCATATGTCTCATAAAAGGCAGTGTGAAGGTCTGTGAGGTGATCTTGCAGAGCAATGAGCTCCTCGTCGTCGTCAACTAGAAGATTTCGATGGTGATTGGCTGAAGAGTCACCGTTCTGTGGGTCTTGTGTCTGTTCATCCTCCTTGTCCAACTCCTCCTGCATGTGCAGCAGTGGTCGATCAGTAAGTTGCTTCTCCAGCGTCTTTTCTTGTTCCTCGGTCTGGCTTTTCAGATTGGCTGCGTCGTTTCCGCCGCTCATCTTAGCAAGCTCATCAAGAGGCGACGCCTTGCCAGTCGTTCCCGAGGCTGGTGGCTCAGTCTTTGGAGGGGCCGGCAAAATGTCAGTCCGCTTGGGCAGAAAACTCGAGTTGATGTCGCCAATGCCCTTGAAGAAGTCGTAGGGTACCACCTTGATGAGATTGGGTCGGTTCATCGGCCACACATCAGCACGATCGTCGATAATGACAACCATGTCGGTGCTCACGGGGAACAGACGCTGGAGACTCTTCGAGGTAATGCTTCCGTTCTCGTCACGGCTGATGACTCGATTGCCAAACAGCTTCTTATCGGGATCAACGATGCGAGCAATATTCAAGGCGTATGCACGGGTACCCATCGTATAGACGTGCAACTCATACATCTTCGAAACTTCTTCGAGGAACTCGGCCAAGCCAGGGCGCAGCTTGATGTAGTATGTGCATCCGTTGGCCAGTCCCCGCGGGCCATCATCGTTGAGCTGGAAGCTCTTAACATCCTTGACGGCTGCGTGGTTGGGATTTGATGGGTCGCCCTGCCACTCACCAATGGTGGGTTCAATACAGGCATGGATAATGGTCTGGTCCAAATCGACGACGAGGCTCAGCTTGCGCTGCCGGAGAAGTCGCTTTTGGGTATCGTGCTCGGCTTTGGTAGCCACGCTCTCGCTAACCATCAGAGCTGTCTGATCGTGAGTCATGTTGATCATGGCTCTGTCCGTCTCGCGCGCCTCACTGGCCCAGTTAATCTCCGTCATGTCGGCACCGCAGAGCGTGCACAAGCCCTGGATCTGAATCTCATGACCGCACGACTCCTCGACGAGCATGCATGGTGCATCGCGGCCGATTTCCATTCCTTCCTTGATGCGCCATTCTTTGAGGATGCCCTCGGCAGGGCTGTTGAACTCGGTATATGTGGACTCGTCGGTCCACTCCTCATCACTGATTTTGCGCCTCCATGTGAATTTGTACTCAAAAATGATTTCTTGCTTCTTGAGCGTGTCGCCGGGCTTCTTCAACAATTTTGTGATGGTGATCGGATAATGCAGGCGTGAGCCCAGCGGTACAGGTTTGTCGTACATAATTTCGAGCGATGCGCCGACAGGCCGTCGCGCGAAGCTGTCAACGATGGCCGATGAAAGGGGTTTTGGTAGATTATTAAAATAAGGTCTGCGATAGAGGTGACATGTGTCAGCGCGCGTCTTCTCGATTTCTCGCGCAATAAAAAGAGCAATTGGGCAGGCAGAGGCAGGCAGAAAGAGAGTTTTCGCTGATTCGCAGCCTCATAGGCAACCAAGGAAACGTACCTAGAAACGAGACCTCTTTTTGATGCGGGTCGATGCAAGTATTCCAATCAAGCCCATGGCCATGCCCTCTGGCGATGTGGCTGCCAAGGCAAAGGCAAAGATGGGAAGCGATGGGGTTGGGGCGCAGAAGATGGATTGTCGCAGAAGCCTGCGAGAGGCCTTGCCAGCCGGTTGCTCAATGGCCTCGATCGACACGCGATGGAAGCCGGGGGTAGAGGCCCGTCGGCCAAGTGCAGAGTCGCGTTCAGATGTCGGCGTGTGGCCTCGTGGCTGGTGATGTCTTCTGGCAGTGGTTGTGGTTGGTGAAGGGCGCACGCTCACGCTCGCAGGAACGCGCAGGAGTGACGCACTTGGTACAAAGAGACGGGCTAAAGCTCAGAAGCTCAGCTTTAAGTGGTTCCCGCTGTCGTGCAGGCTCTCGTTGGCCGGAAACGGACCCACGGAAGATTACTGAGGAGCGTCACGTGCCGGGTGGGCGGGTGTGGGCCGTCGGAACCTCGCAGCAGAGTTAATCCGCGGGATTGTGGCGCAAGCACGTGGCCCCTGGTTCGCGCGAAGTGGGTTGTTGTCGCGGGTGGTCCGAGCTTGACGGCCGGAAGCTGTCCCAGCTGTGTAGGCGACGGAGGCAAAGAGGATGGATATAGAATCCGACAGCCGCAAAGCAAGGGGAGAGGGCAACGGGGTCTGAGCTTCGGGCAGACTAGGGTCCAGGGCAGGATAAGGAAGAGATCAAAGGCTAGGGACGGGGGAAAAAGCAACAAGGCCAACTGCGCCGCCAATAATGTAACGGTGGAGGGGATGTTGTACAGTTTGGCGGGGGTGGAGGGGAATGGCTTTAACAAGCACGAGCTGTGTCTGGGTCTGGGTCTGGGTCTGGGCCTGCGACAACAGGTGAGCGGCGTACCTCAGGTATAGGTGTAGGTATAGGTAGGTATGGGGGACTGCTGGGCAAGGACCACCGAAACAGGTCGAGGTGGAAAGAAAGAGAGCTTATAATGTGTTTCTTGGTCAGACCAGACCACTCCGGCTGGTTCCCAAAGTACACCCACAGGCACAGGTACTTTTGAGTCACGGAGCGGAAAGGCACGATCCACGGGCGCACGCAGGACAAGCTTGGCAGGTCAGATCACAGACGGGGGGGCAAAGAGGTAGCAGATACCTACAGTGGACTCGCCCATCTGAGCCACAGTGTGTCCTATGATCTCGTCGCAACTGCCGCGAGAATAGGGTGGGAGGACCCGCCCTTTTTGTACTTTTTTTGGTTAAAGCTGTTGATGCTGCCCCGGGCCAAGCCCACCAGCGTCGTACTGTCCCTGCCCGCAGCTCCATTGGAATACGTACCTATCTGACCCCCTTCACGTCCATTCTGGGCGCCATTCATCCTAATCGACGCCATAGCTCCGACAGCAGGGCGCCCGTCCGCGTCTCCCTGTGCTCAATGCGCTGTGCAGTAGCTGCTTCCGCCTGAACCTCTCATTACTCCTCATTCTTTGTTCCTACCGTCATCGAATCGTGCCACTCATCCGGTGACCTGATCTCGCTTGCTGACTGGGCTAACTGCTGGGAATGGCTTGCGTGAAGCTTCTTGCGGGGCAGTCACGGTACCTTGTCAGCGGAGCGACTGTGGAGTTGCGTCTGCTGAGGCGCAAACACGCCATGCCATTTACCCTAGACATCCGGTCATCACTCACTTCAATACTTCCCCTCCCATCCAGCGGGACGGATTAGATGATTATTTAAATATATCTTTGTAGTTTTTGGGAGGTTTTTTTTTTTTAAAAAAAAAAAAAATTCCTTTGTGGAAGGATGCATTTGTTCTTCTGCTTAGTATTGGCGTCGTAAGTAAAGAAATATATTGAACCAGGCTGTAAATGTCCTTGCTTTTAAATTATCATTGTCACTTCGAATATGCAGAGTGATTGCCATATCCAATAACTAAAGGGCTAAGGGGGAAAATTGCAACCTAAAAAACAAAACTGACAGGCTGCTTGACCCCGATCATGTTGATTTCTGTCGATGCATCACTCTTTGAATACATCATCTCACTCTATGATGTATTCTGGAATGGTTCTTGACTGTCCGTGCAGTCCGGAAAAATCGATCCGGGTTAAAGTGGGCACCACCAATCAGCAATCATAAAATCAACAGGCATTCGACTGCGCACAACAAATTGGTATCAACATTACAAAATGGCAACATCTATAGATTTCATCATCGCGTTCCACCGTCAGTCATGCCATCATGTTAAAGGATGATCCAAACTCCGTCGCTTTCCTAGACGACCGTATAATACACAATTCCCACCCATTTTTGTGTGTTAGAATGTACTGTTGTGCCATCTCAAGCCGACGCCCGAACCACCTTGAAACCCTCAGAAACTAGCTTTGTAATCTCTTCGTTCTTGTGCTGCAATAAACCAAGAGCAAAGGCAACATCGTTCCACTGTCGCTCTGTCTCGCACCGATTGAGTCGAGCCGCCAACTTGTCAGCCAATTGTCTAGCGTGTTTGTCCTGCGCGTCAAGTTAGCAATATGACTCCCAAGTCTTCACGAAGACTGAAACTCACCTTTTCAACAAAGCCCAATAGGAATCGCACAATTCTGCGGAAACTTTCCTCCTCCATGTGACCTCCAGCACTGAGCAAGCTGAACATGTCCACAAAATGATTGTACACAGCATTGTCTTTTGTGCTGAGCTCGGTGAAGAACATTCTCGCAAGGTCGGCAATTCGCCGATCCTCATCCTCGAGACACTTGGCCATCTCGCCTAATTGTCCCTTGACCTTGACCTGTCCGGCCAAAATCAAGAACGTAAGCGTCATTAAACAGGTTCGCTTGACCGATGCATCATCATCAGCAAGGCGGCGGTACAAAAAGTCCGTGTTCTCGTCAATTAGGTGGTTGAAACAGACGGCCATGTCACCTAAGGCGATGACGGCGTTGGAGCGCACAGTGGCGTTGGGAGAGCGTTCCATGATGGTGATGAGAAGAGGCAGGTTGGCTTCACAGTACTCGGCTGACACGCACATGAGCTTGGCCAGACATAGCGTTGCTGCTGCCTGCAGGCCCTTGTCTGCGTACGTCGTGTTGTTGGCGCAAATTTCGGACACAAGGGGTCCAAACATGGCCAACAAAGAGCTGGGGCCGTACAAGAGTTCTCGCTCTCGAATGTGGGCCATGGCCTCGGTAAAGTCATCCTCTGTAGTTCCACCGATGAGATCTAGCTCATCGGCGTCTTCCTTGTCCTTGTCCGACTTGGCGGGAGCCTGCTTCTCCTTTTCTTGCTTGCGACGCTTGAAATCTTGCTCACACAGCTCAAGATGGACAATCTGCTTGATAGCCACGTGGCCAATAATGAACAGGAGCTGGGACAGCCCGATAGCATTGTCTCGCTTCCTGGACTTCTCGGTTTGAGTTGCGGTTTGTTCATCATCCTGCGTAGCACCAGTCTCATCTCGGGAGACTGGTCGTGAGCCAGGGCGAGATTGCGGCTGGAAGACATGACGGGCTTTGCGGCGAATAATGTCCGAGCACAGCGTATCTGGATGCCTGGACACAGCATAGATGGCATTGATCGCTTGTTCGGCCACGCCATACCACTCCTTGCTGTCCGAGGGAACTTCAGTGATGGCAGCAAGTCTTCCCGAGACGGCGTGGTCGTTGGGCAGGCGAGAGAAGGTTACCGGGGAACCCTTGGCCTGTCGACCGGTTGGATTGATTCTCCTGAGAGCAATACAGGTGAACTTGGCCAACTGAAGGTCGTTTCGTCCATGGGATCCGAGACCAGTGCGAAGCATTGTCTCCATTTCGCCCACAACGATCTCAGGATTTGCTGTTGCCAGCATGCCTAGGACGATGATGGCACCCCGTCGTTGGGTTCGTGAGATTTCACGCTTCTGTACACCGTATACCTGCCACAGCTTGGTGATTACAACTTCGGGGACCATACCACCCTTCATCATTGTAGCCAGTAGCTGTTCAAGGGACGTCAGTTCGGCGGGCGTCGCGCCAAATGTCAGACTGATCATGTTGCGAGCAACATAGTTGGCTGCATCATTGGGGCTGAAGGAGTCGGGCGCTTCAAAGAATAGACGCTTGTAGCATTCGATGAGGTGAGTCTGCACTCCCTTGCCTTCGTCACTGTTGCCCTTGGTCCAGATGAGACGAAGCATACGGCGGATGCCCACTTTGTTCTGTTCAATATTGTAGGCATCGCCAACCTCAAAGTAATCGATAGCCTCAATGACCTCACTTTTGTTCCTGGCTCCAAGAAGCTGGCAAATTGTGGTGGTGGCATCATGAAGCACATCGATAAACTTGAGTGCCTCATTGTAGTATCTCCTCGTGAGTGTGAGCTTCTCGATGGCCTCGCTGGTAGCCGCTTCTTCTTGTGCTCTTTTGATGGCCTCCAGCTTTTGCTCTTCCGTCATGGGCTTGGGCTTCTCAGGAGAGCCAATCTGGGTGGCGTCGTCCAAAAGCTGCGTGTCAACTGTTGTGTTCGCGTTTTCACCACCAAAGCCTGGGATTCCGGGTGGCGGCTTCAGAGCGTTAAGCTCTTCATCAACCTTGTCAAGACGAGCCTGCCACTCCTTGCGCGAAAGCTGCGCGCCGTGCATCACAGTAAAGGGGTGAGTCTTGACAAGAGCTCCAATCAGCTTGATAGCATTTCGCCTAACATTGCTGCTCTTGTCTTCGAGACTTCTGCAGGCGAGCTCGGCAGCTCTTTGGCGTCTCTTGGGGAACTTTTGTTCAAGGTCGCACAACTTCATATAAACTTGGAGGGTTCTGCAGCGGCAGTAAGGGTTAATATCAAGGAAACGCTCCTCAAGAACGTCGAAAAAGGCGTTAAGCTGCGATTTGTGGTTCTCACTGCGCTCGTCCTGCCTGCTGAGATGGGCAACCATGTTACCACACACCTCGATCAAAGCACAACGAAGAGTGTATGACTGCGAATGTTAATAATGAGACTGGTACCTAGATCGCTACAATGGTAACTGACCTCGCTATCCAGCTGTTTGGCAAGCATCGTCATTTGCTTAATGACTAGACGAGGTGCCAACTCTGATAACTTGGCAATAAAAGACGAAACGGATTTGGGCCCTCGGGTGTCGTTGGAGTTGAACTCTTTGTTACTAATCTCTCTCAGTACCTCATCGGCAAGCTGTGGATAGTCGTAAGTGTCTGCTAGAATATGCAAGAATTCCGCCATGGGTTCTGAGAGATGTTCGAAGTAGGTGAGGTTCTGGATGACGTTGATTTGAGCGGCTACGTGTTGTTAGATTTACTGCACTGCGGCACCTGCTGCCAAAATTACACATACCATATCCATGGCCGTGGTGCTTGACGGCCATGCACAAAACCTTGAAACAGTGCATGCGGATGGCCGTGGCCTTGACCCGCTGCTCGCTCTCTAGAATCATGTATACAGGCCGGGTGAGGAGGCCGATAAAAGTGTCTCGTTCGCTGGTGGTGAGGAAAATCTTGGAGAGCTTGAGCTTCAGAACCTTGGACATGACGTCGAGGGCCATCTGGAGCTGGCTAGCTGAATCCCATGCGCCTTCCTTGTCCTTGGCACCCTTCTTGGGCTTGCCACGTCCACGGGCAGCGGGGGCTGATGTCGATTTTTCGGCGGCTTTCGTCTCGACGGCGGCGATGGTCCATTGCAGAAGGAAACCGTAAATTTCGAGGAGCTTCTTGTGATGCGGCACAGCGTCCTGCTCGTCGGGAGAGTCGATGTCACTATGGACGGCGTCTGCCTCAGCACTCAGGCCGCTCATAACAAGATCGAAGATCTTGCTGAGAGCATGAGTGGGGAGGTAGACCGTATATCTGTCGGGTTCAGGTAGCTCAGAATCGCGTCCCATAGAAGCCGGAGGATCGGGAGAGGAGGGGTCAAGGGAAATGGGTGCTAACTTGAGGAGGAACTGGAGCGAGTCCATGTGCGAGGCACGCATAATGGCGTCCGGATTGTCTGCGACAGCATCGACAATAGGGTTCAACACGGCGTTGACGACGGGGTTTGTGAGGGCTTCGGGGTCATTTTCGCAGTCAAAGAGGGCGCTATCGGCCTCGGGCGTGGATATGCTGGCGGGGTCCGACATGTAATGCTTGAGAGCATCGTTGATATCGAAGTTGATTGTCTCCATGGCGGGCAATCGGGGAGGGCGTCACCGCAGCGGGCGCGCGTGTGCGGTAGTGATGATGATGAAGAGGTAAAGGTGAAGGCAAAGGTAAAGGTAAAGGTAGAGGGGAGACGGTGTGAGGGAGGGGTGGAACAGGGAAGTGGGAAATAGTGCAATCAAATCACAGCGGGATCATTTCCAGGCTGTGGGATTTCAAGCCACAGTGGTGTGCCGCTGGGGGGTAGCGGTATAGCGGTACAGTGGTACAGCAGCGTGCAGCGGCGTGCAGCGAGGTTGTACGGCGTATAACTCTGCACCTATAGCTGGGGACAGACGCGTCTTCGCTGTCGCGTGCGTGGTTGGGCGAGCAATGAATCAAAAGTGACACAAGTAGCGATGGTTAATGAGAGCGATTATGCATGGCGGTGCATGGCGGTGATGGCTGCGAGGTTTCTCAGCAACGAATTGTTTTTGTTTTCTTTGACGCGCACCAGCCCACCATGTCGCTTTTTCCCCGCCATCGGCCGCCCACTAGAGCCCAGCGCGTGTTATGGCTGGCTTACCCCCCCTGCAGCGAATTATAGTGCATGAATAAGCCCCTCCACCGAACCGTCCGTCCAAACTCTTCCTTTCTGAAAACCTGCAGATGCACATGTTCTTTGTTGTCTAATTTTCGTTGGTCTTTGCGTGTGCGCTGCGTGTACTTCTGCCGTCAATTGAGTGCGGCTGCGGCTGGGATATTTTCTTTTCTATACGACGAGGCATTGCGTTGGATTTTGGAAAGCAAAAAGTCATCGAAACGAAACAAACAAGCCGAAGCCACCGTCGCAATGGCTACAGCGGTTCACCACCACCAGCAAGTCGAGGAGCCCTTTGAGATCCACGAGGATGCAAGGACAGAAGACACCGAGATGATGGCCGAGGAGGAGCGCACCGAAGAGGTTGTTCCTCCCACAGAAGACGACGAGCCGCAACAATATCATCATCACCACCGCGAGGACCCACAGTACCACCAGCATCAGCAACCCGTTGACGAAGTGGAAGAGGAAGAGGAAGAAGAGGAGGAGCTGGCCGAAGAAAGCTCTGAAGATGAAGCCGTTGACAGTGGCGTTCAAGCCGACATGGACAAACTGACCAGCGACTTTCCTGGGTTTCGCAACAAGTACCGTTTGCTGAAGCGGATTGGTGAAGGTAAACACAGAATCCCTGTCCGCATAGACAATCATGCTGACTGGATCCGCTTCAGGTACCTTCTCAACTGTCTACAAGGCCATGGACATCATGTACGAGCAGTACGACAACAGCTGGGACCTGGACGAAGACATGTCCAAGTGGACGCCGCCGCCCCTGAAGCGAACCAGTAGCGGCACGTCGCACCAGTCACCTCGTCGCAAGACTCGCTACGTTGCTATTAAAAAAATCTACGTCACGTCAAGTCCTTCGCGCATTCTCAATGAGCTTGAGCTCTTGCATGATCTGCGCCAATGCCCCTCGGTTTGCCCTCTCATCACAGCCTTCCGCCACACAGACCAGGTCGTGGCCATTTTGCCGTATTTTCGCCATGGCGACTTTCGTGCCTATTTCCGAGACATGACCATTCCGGACATCGCCATCTACTTGCGTTCGCTATTTACGGCGCTTAAGAGCGTTCACGAGCACAAGATTCTCCACCGAGATATCAAACCCACAAACTTTCTCTACGACCCGGCCACTCAGCGGGGTGTCCTGGTTGACTTCGGCCTTGCCGAGCGCGAGGGATCGGACTGCAAGCCCTGTCTCTGCCATGAGACACGGGAAGTTCGCAAGCACCGCCAGACTAATTCGGTTTGGGCCCAAAACTCAACTAACCCCCAACCTGGGTATCCCAAGTCCGACACCCGCTCTTCACGACGTGCGAACCGTGCCGGCACCAGAGGCTTCCGTGCCCCTGAAGTTCTGTTCAAGTGCACAGAGCAGACAACGTCAATTGACATTTGGTCTGCTGGAGTCATTCTCCTCACAATCATGTCGAAGCGATTCCCCTTCTTCAACTCGGCCGACGACGTCGAGGCTATGATTGAAATTGCTACCATCTTTGGTTCTAAGCGAATGAAGGCTGCTGGCCTGCTGCACGGTTGTGCTTTTGAGACCAGCATCCCCACGGTGGGGCAGCAAGGGTTCAGCATGGAAAAGATTATTCTTTGGAGCACATGCCGCACCGACGACAAGCCCTTGACCCCAGACGAAAAGCTGGCTGTCAGGTTCCTCGAGCGTTGCATGGAATTGGACCCTAGCAGGAGAATTACGGCCGAACAGGCGTTGGAGCACGAGTTCCTTCGCGTAGACCAGCCCGCGAGCCAGGAGCTCGGCGACGAGGACGAGATGGATATACTACACGCTTAATTGGAAAAAAGGATTCAATATTGTTAATATAGACAGTGTCATGGATGGGGCGCGTGTCTGTGTATTTATAGACCATCATCATTGGCGGCGTTACGGGGTACCAAAGGGCGGTAGATGGTTGGGAGCCTTGGTCAGTATCCGAGCATACGACAGTAGCGATGAATGTAATACCCGTCATCAATCATAATCATGACCCTCGTCCGTTTCCTTGACGGAGCTAGTTTTGAAGATGAAATTGAAAAATAAAAGCAAACTCCATTTTCCTTTTGACACCTGCTCCTGGGGAAACCTAGACATGATGGGGGGTCATGGGCGAAAATCGATTTTATTTCGTTAAAACTCCGTTTCAAGAGTCCCTGATGCAATGCTCGAAGCCGATCAACCCAGGTCCTTCCCCTTCTCCCTGTTCAAGGTATCCAGGGGCCCAGGACCGTTTTCATCCATGAAAATTCCGGTTCCCAAATCCACAAGCCCGACTCCAGCCAGCACAGGTTTTAATTTATGCCACAAGCTCAACAACACCACCAGCCTCGGTGATCTTCTTCTCAGCCAGACGGCTCACCCAGCGCGCGCGGACGACCAGGGGAATTTCGGGGAGACGGCCCTTGCCGAGGACCTTGGAGTAGCCGAGGGGAAGGAGGTCGAGGACGGGGACGGTGTCCTTCTTCTCGCCAGAGACGTAGGCGTCACGGGTCTCGACGGGGACGAGAGACCACAGCTAAGAATCCAGAGTTAGCCCAATTCATTCATCTCGCAGGCCCAACAATCTTGTTTTGCGTTCTTCTCTCGTGCACACCACATTGCAGTCCGCAAGGATAAAATCGCTAAATCGGGAGGGATATATATGTACCTTGTCCAGGTTGATGACGGGCTTCCAGAAGGTGTTGTTCTGCTTGTGGAAGTATCGCATACCGACCTTTCCGAAGTAACCAGGATGGTACTATTCCAAGTGTCAGCCATTCTATCCTCTCGCAGTCGTTTTCCTCTTTGAATCCGGGTCGTCGAACCTTGTCCATGTTGGTGCGGTGGTGGTGCTGACCACCGGCAAGACCACGACCACCGGGGTGCTTGCGGTGCTTGCCGACACGTCCCTTACCGGCGGAGACGTTACCGCGGCTGTGAAGCAAAAATCGTCAGTCCATCATGTTCCAAAATTGCAGACTATCGACGGCTGCGCAACCCAAGTGCTCCAGAGCTCAATTTTTCTCGTTGGCACAGGGCGCCGTTCTCTGCGAGAGAGATTGCCGTCGGGAATGAGGGAAAGCACATACTGCTTGCGGGTCTTTGACAAACGGGTAGGCATGGCGACGGCTGTGGTGTTGTCGCTTTTCCGGTGTTCTGGGACGAAGACTGGAACTGCTGGTGATGTTTTTGCGACGGCACTCCAATGGCTAGCACCCTCGAAATTGTTAGACGAGGGCAGGACAACCCTAACCAGAATTTTTGTGGCTGATGTGGGTGGCCCGTGCACAGGGCTGTCAGGTGATGTCGCGGCATTGGCGTGGCGGCCTTCGGTGTGGCTGCACGACCGGGGTTGTGAATGGCAACGGCTTGAGTCCACTTGGCACGTAACTGTGACGCGGTGAGAAGATGACGGAACAGAGCGTGGACGAGGTGGCCAAGGGCCTCGAAAAGCTGGACTTTCATCACCCATTCACCCCGTACAATGTGCAGGAACAGTTTATGAAGACCGTCTTTGACGTTCTTGAAGCAGGAGACGGTCAGGTTGGCATTTTGGAGAGTCCAACTGGCACTGTAAGTTTGACAGTCGCTATCCCTGGTCAAGAAATGGGTGCATGGGGGGTTTAACATTGATATTTATCATGGCTTTCATGGTGAGCTCTATGAACGTTCACGCTGATTTTGGGTTTAGGGGAAATCGCTATCACTCATTTGTGCTTCACTAACATGGCTGCGCCATCACAAGTCGACCAAATTTGATGCATCGCTCCAAGCCTCGGCTGAGGCATACAAAGATGAACCCTCATGGATAGTTGAACAGCTCCTTCGCCGAAAGCGAGAAGAGCTCGTCGGCCGTTGGGAGGACCGTGAAAAGCGACTCGAAGGTCTCAGGCACAAAGAGAAGGCCCTTGAGGAACGTGGGCGCAAGCGCCGGCGAATTGACGACCCAGCTCACTCAGCTTCCCGTGTGACTGATGAAGATGCCGAATGGCTACTTGACGATGTTGATGAAAATGAGACTGACACCAATGACCCTCTCTCTGGTTTGAGTAAAGAATCGCGAGATGTGCTCGCGAGTATTGGTCTGGGTGGCCCACGAGCGCGGGAAGAGGACAATGATCTCCTTGAAGAAGAAATCAAGGTTCGATATCTGCGCCTCCCCAACCAACAGGCCAAATTAGTAACAATTGTAGATTTATTACACTTCAAGAACCCACTCCCAACTTTCCCAATTCATCACCGAACTCCGCCGCCCAGAATTCCCACCATCCTTACCCCCGTCGCTTGCCAAGGAGGACCAGCCTAAAACTGAACCAGTCAAGTTATTGCCCTTGTCATCCCGCCAAAGACTTTGTATCAACCCATCAGTTTCGCGATTGGGATCCGTCCAGGCCATCAACGACCGTTGTGCTGAGCTTCAGCAGGCAAAGTCGAACAAAAAGTGCTCCTATGTTCCTAAGGAGGATTTATTGTCGCAAACCCACCAATTTCGCGACTCTGCCCTTGCTACACTTCCAGACATTGAGGATCTGCATCAGTTGGGCAAGTCTCTTGCGGTTTGCCCTTACTATGCGTCGCGAACCGCATTACCGGGCGCCGAGATTATTACGCTTCCGTATCCTCTTCTTTTACAAAGGAGTGCAAGAGATGCACTCGGTATTAAATTGGAAGGGAATATTGTCATTATCGACGAAGCACATAATATCATGGATGCAGTAGCGAACGTGCATTCCGCAGAAATCAAACTGAGCGAACTGAAAAGAGGACGAGGCATGCTTGGGATCTACGTGAGAAAATTTGGCAAAAAGCTAAAAGGCATTAATCGGGTTAATGTTGGGAGAGTCGGGAGAGTCATCGAAGGACTTAGTGAATGGATGGAGGGAGCATTTAAATTTAAGGTGCGTCTCGCGATACATTTACTTGGACAATTACTGACTGTAAGCAGCAAGAACACGGGATTGTAGATTCCAATGATCTTACACGACCAAAAGGTATTGACCAAATCAACATGTTCGAGCTGATTCAATACATTCAAGAGTCAAAATTGGCATACAAGATTGAGAGCTACGTCTCCCACGTTGAAAGCGAGGGCGAGACAGGCAAAGCAGTGTCCGGCTCAAGCACACCGGTGCTCCACACTCTGGTGTCTTTTCTCATCGCTCTCACCAACCTGAGTTCCGAGGGTCGAATATTTTACGAAAAGATTAAAGAGGGTGGGCCTGATATCAAGCTTTCCTATCTACTATTGTCGCCAACGCACGCCTTCTCTTCCATCATGTCCAGTGCCAGAGCTGTGGTTCTAGCGGGTGGAACAATGTCTCCGTTCGAGGACTACAAGGATCATTTATTTCCCACTTTGGGAGATGCCAAGATCACAACGCTGAGCTGCGGGCATGTCATCCCTCCAGAAAACCTTTGTGTTTGGACGCTGGCTTCATCCCGGCCAGGGACCGCTCCATTCGAATTCAGCTATCAACGTCGCGGTGATAGCGAAATGATATCGCAGCTGGGCTTGGCCATCATCAATCTATGCTCCCTCGTTCCAGATGGAGTCGTGGTATTTTTCCCAAGCTATGGATACCTGGATCAAGTGGTGGCGACATGGCAGCAGAAACAAGGAGACGCTGGATCATCAATATGGGATCGGTTGGGGTCACGGAAAGCCCTCTTCAAAGAGACGAGAGGCGCATCGAGCGACGAGGTTCTCCAGGAATACTCGCAAGCTATTTTAGGAGACTCAAGCAACGGCAAGGGTGCTCTGTTGCTGAGCGTGGTGGGTGGCAAGATGTCAGAGGGTATTAACTTCTCAGATCGACTGGGGCGATGTGTAATCGTCATTGGCCTCCCATACCCCAACATTGCATCTCCAGATTGGAAGGCCAAGATCGAGTATATTGAAACGACAACCCAGGCCAACTTGGCGGCGCAAGGTGTAAGCAAAGACGCGGCCACGGCCAAGGCCAAACAGGCAGCCCGAGACTTTTACGAAAATGCGTGCATGCGAGCTGTGAACCAGAGCATCGGGCGGGCCATCCGGCATCAGGGCGACTACGCATCGATTGTGCTTGTTGATCGACGCTATGGGACAGAACGGATCCGTGGCAAACTCCCAGGGTGGATCCGCGGGGGGCTGGTTGGAGACAGTCACGAGAAAGGTCTCGGGGGCCTCATGGGCGCTGTCGGGGGTTTCTTCCGAGAGAAGAAGTCGAAGAAGACGGCGGCAAAATAGACGGAGCCACGTCACGCCATGGACAGGGCATCGTCCAGAGGGTGCCGTGCTCTGCTTGGAATCACGCTACGTTTCGGTCTGGAAGCCCATCTAGCGGCTGCGGGTGTGCAGACGGCTGCGGAGAAGAGCAGTCATGAGACGCAGGGAAGAGTAGCGGACAGGCGCGAATCGTCAGCTCCGCTGCAGAAGACGGCTGTCAAAGGCGCAAAGATTTGACTCACTTGCATGCACCCGCAGGACCAAGCGATTTTTTCCTTCTTTTTAGGCGCGCCAAGGCCACTAAACCAGACGTGGGTAGCAGAGCTAATTGGGATTGCCAGCACCGAGAGTGGCCCAAACGAGGGCACACGATGGCGAAAACAGAGCAGACAGTTCATTCACCAGTTTGGGACGGGCACTTCCCTTGCGCTAGACCTTCTGGACCGCCTGTGATTAGCTGGCCTGGTCGGCCCTACAAGGTTTATACCGCAAATCAGCGCACGCTCGTCGGCCCGTCAGTGCAAGACGCCCGAGTCTAACAGGAATTTTCTCCGGGTTGGTGGAGGGGGACCGGACCAGGGTCGGAGCAAAGCAGTTAGGTAATTGCTCAAACTGCCATATACATATTTATCAAACGTCTTTGCATTCCAATGCCTGCCCTCCTTGTGAACCCCATGATTTCTCGCCCGGTGGGACCAAGATAGCGGTGATTGCATCTCGAGACTTTTCTGCAACCTACCTACCCTCTGCGTGCTTGTTCCCTCCCCCATTTAACATGGCTGCCGACGCGGAAAAGGGCGTGCCCACAGCCTCTGTTGCCATGCCCGCTGAGCGAACCGCCCCGCTGCCAGACCAGGACGACCACAGCGACACCTTCAGCGTCAAGGCCTCGTCGATATTCCACAAGGCCCTGCGCATGGGACGGGTCGAGGAGAAGGGCATCCAGCCCATTGCCGTCGAGGACCGTCAGATGACGCGCTTCTACAACATCTTTACCGTCTGGTTTTCCATCAACGCAAACATTCTCGGGTGAGTGAGAGCGGTGGTTGTCATATGACCGACCGACAGTCCATCTTGAATTTGAGACATTTGCTAACATGGCATTTTTTTGTAGCATCACTTTTGGTATGCTGGGTCCTCTTGCGTACGGCCTCAGCCTCAGGGATTCATCCTTGATTATTCTCTTTTTCGGCCTGCTTTCCACTGTGGCGCCGGCTTACCTCGCCACTCTCGGTCCCAAGACGGGAATGAGGCAAATGATTCAGGCTCGATACAGTTTTGGGTATGACAACTAAAACCATTATTCAATCTTTTTTTTTTTTGAGAAAGAAAAAACTAACGCTCTGCAGTCGATACCTTGTTTCTATCCCAGTGCTTCTCAACTTGGCCACGCTTACCGGCTTCATTGTCATCATTTTTGTTGTCGGCGGCCAATGTCTTTCAGCAGTCTCCGACGGCAACCTCACTCCGGATGTCGGCATTGTCATCATCGGCCTTCTTTCCCTCCTCATCTCGTTTTGCGGTTTCCAGGTGCTTCACTACTATGAGACGTACGCATTTATCCCCGCCGTGATTGCAATCACGATTGCCACGGGATGCGGAGGATCGGATCTCAAGAAGCAGGCTGCCCCTGCGGAACCGCCCACTGCGGCCATGGTGCTGAGCTTTGGCATGATTGTCGCCAGTTACATGCTACCGTGGGCTGCCATTGCCAGCGATCTCACCACATACTTTGACCCCAAGGTTCCATCGTAGGTTTTGCGCCGTCATGGTTTATTTTGGCAAGGGTATCACTAACACGGCTTGATAGATGGCGGGTGTTCACTTACACTTATTGGGGTCTTCTCGCCCCCACTGTTCCCCTGATGGTTCTGGGCGCCGCCATCGCGGGCGCGCTCCCCAACGTGCCTGAATGGTCCGAGGCCTATGAGAAGAACCTGGTTGGCGGTGTCCTCGCCGCCATGCTCTCGAGCGCCGGAGGGTTTGGCAAGTTCGTCGTCGTCATCCTGTCCCTGACGCTGCTTGGCAACACGGGAGGCACCATGTACGCCATCACGCTCAACTTCCAGACGCTCATCCCCGGCCTCATCAAGATCCCGCGCTACGGCTTCGCCATCGTCGTCACCGTCATCACCATCCCCGTGGGCATCCGCGCACAGCAGGATTTCTTCGTCAACCTCGAAAACTTTGTCGCCCTGATCGGCTACTGGTCCGCCTCGTACATTGGCATCGTCACCGTGGAGCACCTCGTTTTCCGCCGCGGCAGCTACGAATCTTACGACCACGCCATCTGGAACGTCGCCTCCCAGCTGCCCCTGGGCATCGCAGCCATTTCCGCCAGCGTGCTCTGCTTCGGCTTAGTCGTGCCATGCATGGCTCAGGTGTGGTGGACAGGGCCGATCGCCAAGACAACGGGAGATATTGGCTTCGAGATTGCCTTTGTGCTAAGCTCTCTATTTTACGTGCCTTTGAGATACCTGGAGAAGAAGTATACCGGAAGGTAAGAAGGGGAAAGGAAAGAGAAAAGTAAGAGAAAAGAAAGAGAAGGCTCTGGCTCCAAAACTGGAGTGGTATCAAATGTCACTGTGTTTTTAACATCATTATCCTAGATAGTCACGAGAAACGGCCTATTCGGATGGGTTAGAGAAAAATGAAAAGAATATTACATATAATGTAACGAATTATTCAAGGTCCGGGCGTGCATATAGCCTTTCTGCTAAAAGACGTAACTAGACATGATGCAGTGAATGACTTCCCGGTTCCTTGGCACCGAGGCGATATTGACTTTGACAGTGCAGTGTGTTGTGCGAAGTAAACATACAGCTTCTCAACATATTTTGTCAAAGAATCCGTAAAACCATTGTTTTGAAGTTTTTCGATAACCCAAGTTTCTCATGATACCACGATGACATCGCTTACCAAGTTGCTCGGTGCGGTCCGCAACGATACGCGAAAGGCGTCCTACGTCCAACACATGCAGTGCCCGCCATGGCTTCAAGAGGGGACAGTTATCAGCGAGACATGCTTATACAAAAATGACCGGTTCAAGCTCTATGTTTGTATCTCCTCGTCAGGGAGAGAAACCGGTTCGCGCCGAGACTAACAGGGGGCAGAACGAGGCCATGGCCGCCATAGAAGAGTTTAGCGACGCGGTGCTCGATCTCATGGACGAGTGGGAAGACTTTGTCGACTGGCTGTCCTACCGACACATGGTCTCGTACTGGATCGGCCTCATTGAGTGGCGCCAACGCGTCTACGACCGTCGAGCCTTCACGCCGCCGTTCCAAGCAGCCCGGCCCCAGTGCCGCCTGCACCGAATTCGACAAATGCTCTTCGCCAGACTTCTACTCCTATGGCACACCGACGACGGGTGGTACGCCCTAGAACGCGAGGAGTTTCAGCAAGTCCAGCGGGAGCAGCGGCAGGGCTATCTGGCCCGGCTGCGAGAGCTCGAGGTGCAGTACGGCCATGTCATTGGCGAGGCGAGAGTCAAGCTGGCCGTAAAACGATGCGAGGCGAGGATGGGGGGAAAGTTCGAGGTTAAGAAGGAATTTGATCGAGAGATGGAGGTTGTCGAAAGGCACTTAGATGGTGATGTGAGATTTGAGAAGTAATGGGCAGAAGAAAAAGGTTGGTTGGGTAACAATAGGGCGCAGGGAAGCAAACAAAATGTCACGGCGTGGTTTTGATCTATGGAATAGGCAAGAAGACCTTGGCTAAGAAGTAATACGGATGAGGGACAGTAATATCACAAAAGGGGGGTCTTGAAATAATATTGAGTGCTATTCTCTTCCACTTTCCACGATCAGCGCTAAAGATACTGGTGTGGCTCCAGTTCAAACGACTGCAATATTATTGACGTATGAGTAGAGGAGATTTTCAAGAGGTCTGCTGGCGCTCGCCCTTGGACAGAAACTGCCAAAAAGTTCACACCAATGGACCATGTTGGCTGGGATCTATGCAAAGCATTCTTCAAATTAAGTAATAGTAGATTCTGTAGCGACGGGAGGGGGCTTAGCTGACAGCAAAACTACAAGGCCCAGTCACTTCCGCCCTCGCTTAAATTTGGTAGGCATAGATCACAGCCATACGGACAACAGTGATAATATCGATTCATTATCTAGTACCAAATAAATAATAATGGTAAGTCTATGCCTTCCAAATCCAACAGCAGAGACAGGGTCATGCAGTTTCTCCAGTACGGAGGGCTAATTAGTGTAAAGTGATTGGCAGTTCATTCCCTGCGACAGCACAGAACAACAGCATGACATTATCCGACACACCCCATCTAGCTTGTTGCTCAGAAACATCACCAAAAGCACCGGCATGGACAGCTACAATCGTGTGTCTTGTAACCCAGCCTTCGTTCGAAAGCAGCAGATGGGCCATGGCTAGCGTCATCAAGATGTCGCGCCTAGGGGAGATGTGTTGGTTGGCTTCACACCACTCTAGGACCAATTACTGCGTGGCTGCCTGTGGTGGACCAAAATTAGCGAGTCCCATGCGTGTCTCCACCTCAGTGGTCCGTAGAAGATCGGTGTTGATGAAATTCCGGGTTCAACGCGTTAAATCTAAGGTCGCATAAGACCAGCCCGCTTCACACACCCCCATCACAAAACCTTACGAATAACCTAGTTTCACCAATAAAGCCTCATATACTTCACCTTCACAGATAAATTTGTACTTTGTCCCACTAGTATTCATCTCCTCGACGCAAGAATGTCCTCTCCCTCGCCTATCTTACCTCAAGACCTGCCTCAGGTTACTTCAATCACATTTACAGCCTCCTCATTTTTTATGCGCAACCCACACACCCTTTCTCTCCCATCCCCTTCCGAGGTGCTTATACAAAGAGACGCAAATGCGAATGAGAAGGGACGTACGCATCGTGGCATAGTATTCTTCGAGAGCCTTGGCCTGGCTGTAAAATACGGCAAAGCTCCCGAGGTAACTATCGCTGAGGGGCAAAGTCTATGGGCGCTATATCGTTTTATGCCCCAGGTTCCTATTCCAGAAATCTATGGGTGGACACAAAGTAATGACTTTACATTCCTATATATGGAACTCATCACAGGAACCACATTGGAGGAGCGATGGGAATCCTTGGGCCGAGCGGAAAAAACTAGCATTTGTGAACAACTAAAAGGAATAATATCTAGTCTGCGTAGTTTGCGTCAGGACCCCAGTCATCGGTTTGTCGGTAAGCTTGGAAGACACCACCAGCATCCTTCGGTTTCTCACATATTAATTATTAGGTGATATTAATCATGGGCCTCTTGGTGATCGAATTTTTACAAATGGGATCCCTCCTCCGCGGAACTGTGGCCCCTTTACATCAGTCTCGGCATTTCATGATTGGCTCTCAAAGAAGCTTAAAACACTAGCACAAGCAAGATTCCCCGGGTTAGCCCTTGATGATATTCCTGACCCATATCGTCAAATGCTCCCAGATAATTCACCAATCGCCTTTACACATGCAGATTTGAATCCCATTAATATTATGGTATCGGCGAAGTCACCATGCCGTATTGTTGCCGTTGTCGATTGGGAGCAGTCAGGCTGGTACCCTGAATATTGGGAGTTCGCCAAAGCAGAGTATACTGTTTCGCTTGGTTCAGAGTGGCAAGCAAAATACTTGCCTTTGTTCTTAGACGAACCTGATTGTATGGAAGGTTTTGATTCATATACGCAGGCTTTTAGATGTTAAGGAGAATTGGGTTGTTTGATTCAAACTGCAGTTTTATTATGGATAAAAAATCTCAACAGTGGTCATACTTTCATGCTCGTTAATGATGCCTATGAGCTCGCCAATCATGTATCAAATCTCGCAACGTCTCCGATTTCCTGAAGGCTTATCCACACCTCGCGGACACTAACAGGGACTATACCAACATCTTTTCAGGATACATTGACGAATCTTACCTTGGATATCTGGAACAGGTCGTCATATTTATTCGTGGAGGGGGAAGTGGACGGCTTTTTAGGGGTTATGGTTATTAGATAGAGCAAGAAAGAGCGATATGATAAGATTAATATTCTCTATACAGCATTGAGTGGTGATCATCCTAGCTATCAATACCTAGCATTCCTTCGAGGGCCGTAAACCTTCAGTTGGGTAACGTTGGGGGTATTTGAGGCAACCAAAAAAAAACAGCATTGTTCAATCCAAACCGCACCTCATGGAGCCTTGAATCTCCGATTCGTTATTCCAAGATATCCTCTTGATCATCTCTTCGTCACTGATAATAGAAGGAAACGAGTCCCCATGTTTTCACAACGCAGACCGTGATTCGCGGTTTGTAATGACGAAAGGGGGAATGGTCAAGGCCGTTTGCCCCGGTTTAAGCAAGCATGAGACCAGCAAAGGCAACGGCAGCACCGGCAAAGCCAACAGGAGCCAGAGGAGAAGCAGCGTTGGCTTGCGCAGCGCTCTCGGTGGAGGTAGCTCCACTGCTGGTTCCAGTAGCGGTGTTGCCGCTGGACGAAGAGGTGGCGTTGGAGGAGTCCCCGGCGGAGGTGGAAGTAGCACTGGCGAGAGTGGTGGCCTGATGGGAAGATTCAGAGGTAGCAGTGGCCTTGACGACGATGCTGGAACCAGTGGTGCTGTCGCCATTGTTCCAGGTTCCTCTAGGCCAGCCGCAGGAAGTCAAGATGTCGTCAATGTCTTGTCCCGCATGGTTAGCCCAAGTTCTTGTCGAGCTAATTGAATTAGTCATGGTATTGGAGGGTAAAAGCTCACCAGTGGTATCGACTTCATCGCGGTCGATGGAAAAGTTCCAGTGTTTGTTGACGTGCATGCAACCAGCGCAGGATGCGGCGATGCCTCGAACACCAAAGCTAGTGTGATCGCAGATGCACGACGAGGCCGAGTTGTCGCATTGGTTCGACAGCTCGACGATGGAGCTGCAGATCCAGGAGCAAGGAGTGGGAACATCGTCAGCGTCGAGGGTTAAATCGGCGCGAGCCAAGAGGAAGAGGGAAGAAGCAGTGGCAACGACAATCTTGTTGGAGAACATGATGAATGCTTTGGTGAGTTTGAAGAGGAAAATTAACGGGGTTTTTGTTATAACAGAGTTGTTTTGGGTGACAATGAAATGCGTTGAAGTGATGATGGCGATGTGAATGTGTTTGATGGTATTGATCAATTCGGGAGATTGTCCACGCCTTTTTATACACGGGAGCTTCACTCATCATTGAGGTTCTACCAGTACCATTTCAAACTCATACACCTTTACGAATCTTGGCCTTGAGGCTTGGCACTTCAAAACCATCACGTTTTGTCCTGTCCCCATCGAAAGATACAAGGGAACTTGCAAGGCCGCAAATGAACATTACCGGGTTCTCCCAACCTTGCAGCCCGGCGGGGCTAATGAATAGTCCAAGCGCTGAGATACACAAACCACGGTTACAAGAATCGGGAGTGATGAGGTTCTCGCCTTTTTTCCTCCCTCGTGGCTCTGGCGATTTGGTACATACACTGTCTGCTGCGTTCAAAAAGTGCGGGGCCTGACCGGGCGAAGCCAACTTGGCGATGTCACGTTGGAAGATATTTTTGAACCATGTCGTTTCAGTCCCATATGGATGGCCAGACGGATGAGGCATGATCTCCTACGCCATTACAGCTATACAGACCACACCAAATATTAGTGTTGGTGTTTTTTGACCAACCACCAAGCCCCTCCCCCACCGGAACGCAGCGGCCCCTCCACTCTCATGCAATCTTGATTGGGGCTTTGACCAGGCCATTTTGACTTTGCAAGCATGGATATTCTTTTCCAGTGCAAACCATGAAGCTTGTTTCTTTCTTCTTTCCCAAGAGGCAACAACCCCCCCCCCATGTCCGCGGAATTCGAGTTGCGCCCCAGCTTGAGCCAAGCGAACTACCCGACGACCACTGGTCTCATGACAATTAGAACCAGTCTGCAGTTACTCCTCAATGGAAGATATGATATCTGTCTCCATCATGTATGAAGATTATGGGTCTCTGCCGTGGCTTCGCCAATACGCAACCCTGCCTCCAGCTCGGCAAGGGACCTTGACAGCATCCCCCCTCCAAGCTCGTATACATACATGTATTCGATCAGTGCTTGCAGAGTCGCATGCTCCCTAGGGTTACAATGTTTCACAATCAAGCTGCCCAATCGCCAGCATTCCGGCCTGCATGGCATGAGACTAGTCGAATTCGGGCCTTGTGATGAAGCAGTGCCTCCCCAGAGCCACGCGAGCCTCAGCCTCCCCCGACCATCCTACCCAGTCTTCTATTGGGATTCTATAATTGGAATATAACACAGCCTCACTCTTGCCAGAGTCGGTCAAAAGGCCCCCCTCCACACCTCCACCTTGTTCCATGATGGAGGCATTTTTGCTGAATCCTCCCGGCAGAGACGGATTTGTCAAGTCGCTACCGCAGATGATCAAACGACGCTCCAATGTGTGAAGACGCGTATAACCAACCCATAACACGGTTCTACGCTGTCTCATTCGCTGTGCTGTGCATGGTAGTGCATGTGCCGCGACGAACTAGTAGGAGGGCTGTGACGTTGAGCTGTTCGGTTGGTTCGTGTCAATCGTAAAGGCCCGAGGAATCCCGCAAGTTCATGAAGACTACGTAAACCTCTGCGCAATCTACCACTCATACCACTACTCACTCATGTAATTTTTTCTTTGGCAAGCCAGCTCACCGCTCAATAGGTCGGCAGTCTAGATGAGAGCCCAAGAATAGAATTAGGTTAAACCACTTCACCCAACCCAACCAAGCAAGAGTTTTACGACCAAAGCCTCCACATTTCTCTATCCATTTATCGCTGTTTTTTTTTTGTATACAAGGGTTCTGTCTTGGTTTTACCAGCCTCTAAATGGAACAAAAGCTAGAATAGTCCGACAGTCCGGGGCTCGCGTGGCGGTGCCCCCCAGAATCCGAAAAAGCCGGCATTGCAAAAGTCCGACAGGGCGAATTCGGCAGATATACACGGATCTTTGTAAAGCTTATATGTGATAGCCTATGTGATAAGATAAAGAAGC
This sequence comes from Calonectria leucothoes, assembly GCA_002179835.1. Taxonomy (NCBI): domain Eukaryota; kingdom Fungi; phylum Ascomycota; class Sordariomycetes; order Hypocreales; family Nectriaceae; genus Calonectria; species Calonectria leucothoes. The sequence continues at coordinate 112,804 of NAJI01000172.1, read as the reverse complement.
CAAGTGATTGACGGGAGGGAGCAGGGCTGAGACGTCGCAACGTTTTGCCAAGGTTGTCTGTCAGAGTGTAGATCACCGGCTGCGTCTTATGGCCGACCGCCACATGAGTTGGAGGATGACTAACAAATTCCACAAGAAAAACACACTCAATTACACTTATCATGAGTATTAAGACCTCACTCAATCGTATTGTTATTGATTAATTATTATCACATGAGCTGTCGTCTTCATTTGCTGCTGTTGACTTACCCTACACCTACAACACAAATTTCGTACAGAACCCATGGCATTATACCGTATTCTAAGCTAGTGCATTTTTATATGGATGTGTACTTATTTCGCCTTGACTATTACAGGAAGATTGGAAATCAATCCTCTGTCTCAGTTCATGACAAATTGTTCAGCTGGCATCGTCTCGATGCTCTGCATAACGACATGGTTTCTGACTTAGAGTAGTTGTTCAATGAGGAGGGGGCTTATGAATGACTCAAAAAATTGATGTAGAAAAAGGTCTTGTGGTGTTGAGACTTCTGGGAAAGTCAGCCACCAGAGCCCCGGGCCGGGTCTCTCCGTATTCATCTTCATTGACTTAGAATGGCGTCGGCTGATGCATCGATTTCCGGGGAAACCCATGCCTTCGTGTAATCATTGCGCACACTGACGTCATTAGGCCCTCGATTGTATCGTTCACCATTCCCCATTACAAACCGAGACACTTCCAGTGGTCATTTCTACAATTCGGAGTTCTGAATGTTTTGCTGAACTATTATAATGCGAATATGCTTTATGCACCTGCCAACTGTTAGGTCGAACCCTGGCTACCCTTTAACTATGCTAGAAAGGAGGCTGCGGCGCTCATTTCGTATCGACGCCTCGTGATAAACTACGCTGGCGTATTCCATCGCTAGCGCTGGCCGTCTAATTTCTGAGCCGGTGATTGGCCGCCAACTGGCTCTGGCGCGAGCAGGCTGTGGCGATCATAATTCCAAGTTGCTGTGTTTGATGGGTCTGTCGATCGGATAAGATAGATAGTTATGTCATGTTTTTTTTTCTCTCGTCCGGCTACAACCCCCTGGGTTTGTAGTTGATAAAGGAAGGGCAAATAAAAACACCAACCTTGACCACGAATTCTACTTTCTTCACACCTACATTCGTTTGTCTCTTTTTTGCGCTACCAACCCAAGTCACTCGTTTACCACACCAAACAAAATGCGTTCCTCTTACCTTCTTACTGTGGCCCTCGGCGCCGTTGCCTACGCCATCCCCATCGCCACACAACCAAACACTGTCTTCGGCTCGAGCGGAGCCCTTCAAGTCAAGCCCAGGGAATACCTGAACTATGCCGCCAAATTTGTCGAGAAGCGCGAGGGGGAAACCGAGGTCAAGGTGGCAGTGCCGGGTTTTGTCGGAGCTGAGGTTGAGGTTGAGATTGACCCAGAGGAAATTGAGGTTGAGGTTGAGGCTGGCAAGACCAAGGCTGAGTTGGAGATTGAGAAGGAGGAATAGTAGATTCCCATGATGGGGGCCCTAATGTGTTGGTTGCCCGACAAGTCCGTTCTGTGCGTTTTGAGTTTAGAACCAGCATTGACGGCGGCTAGACCTTGATTGGCATTCCCCCCCAAAGGCGCCGCTTCGCATTCGCCCACAGGAGATGATTGTTAATTCAATTCTGTACTCTGTCCAAAGCAAAAAGAAAAAAAAAAAGACAATTTATAGAAACCGGAAACCGGCAACAACGCAGTCCAATGGTTTCTTCTCGTCTTGTCGCTAATGTGCTTATTTGCGTTTATTTCGATTGAACACGAGTTTCGGCGGGCAGGGCCTTTTGCTAGAGGGCGCCGCCGACGTGATGGGATCGGCGGTTGAGATGGAATTCGGCGGTGCCGTCTGACGATGCTGTCCGGACTGCATGTTTCGACGCAACGGGCCAATTGACGAGATGAAAAGTGCTGTAGACGGGCGCCTCAACCCTCTGAGTCATTGAAGACGCGGTGCATCGTTGCATCGTACTGCCCCAATGATCGTCAAGCCACCGTTTGGCTGGCGGCTGACAGCGAGTGCAACACACAGTACACCACCTCCCTGATTGGGCCCCTCTCAGCCCCCCCGTAACAAACTGTCGGCGCTGCATCTCGCAAACGACCCACTCGGATCGCCTGTGCGTCGGTTAGTGCCCAGCGCATTCCACTCCCACACCTCCCTGCAACCTGCTATAAAGTCCCGTCCATTTTCGCTCCTCAACCCCGCCTCCCTCTTCTCCCCATCAAGCTCACCGGGTCTACTTCTCAGTAGTCCGCCTCCGCTCTCTTTCCCCTCCTTTCCAGCCTAACGGCCTCTCCAAGACCGTAGGGGAGGCCGCTCCTCCTGACTCTGAGTCCATGGTCACAGCAGGTACAATATCAGCCATGTGTGTCCGAACCATCATGTTCTTCTACCAGCCGAGCCAGCTCGTCGGCCTCGTCGAACCCCCATAGGAATAGTCAACAGGATGCCCTGGGGCTTCTCAGCCTACTTCCCTCCCAACCTGACAACCACAACGACAACTCTCCTGCTTTCGAATTTGCATGCGACTTTGTTGGCTCCTCTGCCTCTGCCTTTGACCTCGCCAGCGTCTCCCCCGACTTGTTACTGTCTGATACCGGACTGAACCAAGCCGACGACAACTGGCTCCTCCAAGGCTGTCTTTTGGACCCTAGTATCGATCTTTCTGGTGGCGGTGTCCTGATTCCCGACATGGCCACGCAAACCATGCCGCTTGGCATGGGTGACGGATTTTCGCTTCAGCTTGATGCGGACTTCTTCGCTCATGATACCACCAGCGGTCTTGGGTCAACCTTTGAACAATCCACCCCGGATGCGTCGACAACCAACATGCTCATCCCCCCCACAACCACCACAACCTCAAGCTCTTCCACCAACTCACCCCCCTACGCCCCCAACTCATCTGGCTTCTCCACCTTCACCCTCAACATCAACAACCAGCAATCGCCCAGCAGCAGCAGTGCGTCCAGCGGCACCAAGCGCAAGGCGGAATCGCCGCCCGAGGACGAGACTGCCGTCAAGGATCTCAAGCGTCAACGCAACACCATGGCCGCTCGCAAATACCGACAGAAGCGCCTCGATCGTATTGCTGAGCTCGAACAAGCTCTTGCTGATATGACGGGCGAACGAGACGACCTGCGTTTGAAGCTAGCGCGTCGTGAGGCCGAGGCGGATGCGTTGCGGGAGATGCTGGCCAAGAAGTAAACCTGGTGAATTAGCCTACTTGTCACTCGCCCTTGACTCTTGTCAACTATTGGGATTGAAGAAGAACGGGATTCCCCGCCATTTTTTAGTCAAAACAAAGCACCCTTGTTGGCTGTTTCCTATGATGATTCAGCAACGTCGCGAACTGGTGACACTGGTAGTACATCTGTTCAGTATGGACATTTTGCTTCCTGTCATTTAGTAATATAAATATAGCGTTATTTGATTTAAATAAAATTAGTTTTTTTTTTACCATGAAGAAATGATGATACCACTGTGCTATGGGATGTCGTGATGTTCGACTAGCAAAGGAATTGGTTGAGAGTACTATTTGGGATGCGCCTAGTTAGTATGTGCATGAAGGAAATAAATCGAGTTTCTTTTTTTCTCCTCGAAACTACTGCGCTTCTATATTTGTCTCTCAGACGATGTCGTTCTCTTCCTTTTTCGGCTCATTCGACTCATGGGATGTGTCGTCGGATTCCGTTTCTCTCTTCACGGACGGTGGATTCTTGATGAGTGGGGAACTCGGGGGGGTGGCTGGCGGCGCTTACAAAATGCTCTTGATGCAGAAGTTATAGTGGATCTCTCTCAGCGTATGCAGTGCTTGATGCGACCTTCTACAATTGATTCAGATTTGATAATTCTCCCGTCTGACTGGCCAAATGTTGATAGATATCTACAAGTTCGGGTTCTACGCAGTAACCCGTGCCGAGAGACCCCTCTCGTGCTGACCTTGAGCTCATATAGACTCAAAATGAATCATTTCGATATTCTCTCATGGCCATGTCGACAAAGTGCATCCCATCGCATCCGGGCTCTTGCACTTGGTGGTCTCCGTTTACAAAACGGTGCGCTAGCAGAAACGCTGGGTGGGGCCCTGGCGCCGCAGAGTGGGACCACACCACGCATGAATCAGGATGAGCCAGAATGACTCATTTTGAGCGTGTCCCGATCGGGAAAGGCGTACTCGGTTCGGCCGAAAGCTTGTTACATTGGCTAGATTCTCTTATCGTCGAGCAAGAACCTGCCGAACTGGACCCGTTTCGGCGCGGGTTCCGCGCTCCTTGGCGTCAGCGAGTGTCTGGGGTTTGAGAAATTCGGGGTAACTGGACTAATGGGGTAAAAAGCGCTACCGTCCATTACCCCGAAAGTAAATTGTGTAAGTCTGTTCGGGAGGTGGTGACTGGCGTTTGACGACAATGTGTACTCAGCGTGTTGTATTTAATAAGTGTGATGGACCCGGGATTTATCTTGTAATTTCATCGCACTGATTTAACCAAGGCGACACATTCGAGATGGCAGAGCTGTCTTTGGACCCCAATTCGAGTCAACCATGAACATGTTTATTACTGTCAATTCCCGAGAGCCCTGGTATATGACGAGAACCCTTCTGCTACATCTGGAGAAGGCTCATCTACAAAAATAGGCAAGTACTTTTGAACCCATTCAGACCGGTAGTCGGCCGTGTATTCCGCCTTCATGTACTCCCAATAGTCAGGGTACCATCCCGACTGTTGCCAGTCTATCATGGCGATAATTTTTGACGGAGAATCGGGCGAGACGATGATGTTGCTTCGGTGAAGGTCCGCGTGGGTGAAGACAATCTTGGCATCGTCATCCAGCAGCCGCCTGTAGGGGTCGGGGATTTCGTCAGGACGCATCCCAGGCCAGTGCGCTTCCTTGCCGCTCCGGATCATCAGAGACAGACAATCGTGAAATTCGCCGACAGATGTGAATGGGCCCGGTGGCGGTAGTGCGGTGGCAATGCTGACATCACGAAGGTGGCTCCGATTGATGTGGCCTATTGACACCGTTTTTGTCAGACACAAATACGGCGAAGCGAGACGGTGGGAAGAGGACTCTACCTATAAAAGGGTTGCTTGGTTCCTGATGCAAGCCATGCAGCTTGTCGAGTATGGATCTCAGCTGCTCACAGACACCCACTCGATCCTGGGTCCCCATCGACTCCCAGTGCTCCTCGAGCGTAACACCCCGTACGTGCTCCATGTACAAAAACGTGCAGTCACCGTCTTGACGCCAGCCATAAATCTCTGGCACGGGAAAGCCTAGTTGCCCAAGAACCCAGAGGCACTGGCCTTCGGCAATGCTCACCCGTGGCTCTTGGTCGAATTTGACCACGAGCCCGAGCGATTCGTAGCATATAAGCCGCCTCCCCCATTTGGAGCTTGCTGTTTCCCACGCTGCCGCCCTGGCTAATACGTCAGAGGGAGAGGGTGGAGTACAGTTGGGACCGTTGCGGGAGAAAAAAGCCGACTTCTCGAATGTGACTGAAGGTTCTGATGGAAGCGACGAGACGGATATGATGTGATTGCACGCAGTCATTATATGTACACGGAAATCTCTTTTCAAAGGCGGATTCTATTTTTTCCTCTTTGTTTATTGTATTGTTTCACTCCATGGCCATTCGGTTGTATGGTAGTTGTGCCCGAGTGCAATCAAGCGGGTAGACTCTCCCCAATTTTCGAGCATCTCAGCGAGGCTTTCATCCCAAACTTGCCTTCTTGCTATAGTTTTTGCATCCCAAACTTGCCTTCTTGCTATAGTGATTGCAGTGTCCCCATTCTCATTTATGAGATGTGGATTCGCACCCGCTTCCATCAAAATAGTCGCTATTTCCTTAAGGCCGCTCCAGACGGCTTCAAGTAGAGGTGAATCCCCGGCGATATCGACGGAGTTCACATTAACATCTCCCATTTGCGCCAGAGCCTGGACGACTTGATCTTTTCCCCGAGATGCCGCGATCCATAAAGGCGTTTTCCCGTGAATATTCTTGATATCCGGGTTGATTCCTTTATGAATGAGCTGCTCAACGCAATCAATATCTCCATCCCTCGCTGCATTGTAGAAATTTGCGATATCACGCCATTCGTCTTGGACGGAAGGGAGGCCATTCCAATCAGACAGGAGTTCAAGTACCTCTATGTGACCACATGCTGCTGCAGCCATCATCACGCCATCTGTGATGCGGACTTCGTCTCCTCGGCGATCAAGAAGTAGTTTCACAACTGCACTGTCATTTCCGACAGCAGCCTTCATTATCTCCTCTGTGATGTGGAATTCGTCTCCTCGGCGATCAAGAAGTAGTTTCACAACTTCACTGCCATTCCCGGCCGCAGCCTTCATTATCTCCTCAGTGATGTGGATCTCGTCAACCCGGCAATAAAGAAGTGATTGCAGAGCTCCATAATGATTTTTGTTCGCAGCCGCAGCCTTCACCACCTCCTCTGTGACGCGAAAATGTTTGCCTATTCGGTCAATAAGCCATGTCATCTGCTTACTATTGGAGCATCTTGCAGCAAACTTCACCACCTCGGCAGTTTGGACATTGTCTAGCTGGCCAAGAAGCAAGGCCAACGCTGCTTCCCAATTTTCCCCTTTTCCCATTGTAGTCTCCACAAAATGCCTGATGGAAATATGGTATTTTTCCCACTTGCTCACAAGCACCTTGACGATGGCCGTATGTCTATAATGTATGGCAATAGACATTGGCGTCTCGTATTGGTAATCCCGTAAATTGACGTCGGCGCCCTTCTCAAGAAGTAACCGAACAACAGCATCATGCCCATTTTTAGAAGCTAATATGAGGGGTGTCTGACCATATTTACTTTTTTGGTCAACCTCAGCACCCTTCTCAAGAAGCAACCCAACAACAGCATTATGCCCATTTCCAGAAGCTAATAAGAGAGGTGTCTGACCATGTTTATCATTTTTTGGGTTAACCTTAGCACCCTTCTCAAGAAGCAACCGAACAATAGCATCATGCCCATTTGCAGAGGTCCATGAGAGCGGTGTCCGATTATGTGTATCTTTTTGGTCAACCTTAGCACCCTTCTCAAGAAGCAACCGAACAATAGTATTATGCCCATTTTTAGAAGCTAATAAGAGCGGTGTCAGATTATACCTATCTTTTTGGTTAACTTTAATACCCTTCTCAAGAAGCAACCCAACAACAGCATTGTGTCCGTTTCTAGAGGCCCATAAGAGCGATGTCTGACCATGTTTATTTTTTTGGTCAACCTCAGCATCTTTCTCAAGTAGTATCTGGACAGGGATATGATGACCAAAATATGAAGCAATAATTAGAGCTGTCGGATACCGGGGACATTCCTGAGGTGCAGCTTCCTCATAAACTTCATACCATTCCATGAAACTTTCAGAGTTTGGATCGCAAATCTTGAAATAAAAAGGAGTGATTCTAGTATCATCAATGATGTCGGCTTTACGGAAGTGGGCGCCCCAATTTTTAGCCGAGTAGTCAAAGAAGGCGTCTCTTTTTGTAACGTTGTGAAATTGCCGATCAGTGTCTGCTGGTAGAGAATTAAAGAAGTTTAGATAAAGTACGCAGCGCTCTGCAAGAACAGTATGGGCATATTGCATTGATATAGAGTGATGCCAGTGTGTTGTCGGTGAAAAAGTTATCGGCCCTGGCGATTCGGCAAGAAGAAACTCGCGCCCGGTCTGGTGAAGGAAATGAATTTTGCTTTGATGGATTGTGATGAATAGCCCGCAACAATATTTGAGTGTTTCCTTGAAGTTTTCTTCGTCCTCCAAGTCAAGGTCATAGATGGAACATGAGCTATAGTTGGTATTTAGGGCAATGTTCATTTCCGAAAGGGTCAGTGGTCGACTTGCCGCCAGGATAATACCCAATATCTTGCGAGTCATGTCGGGCTTTGTAGACCTGTTAAGAATATCCTCGTATGCCTCATTAACATTCTTGGGAAGTGTTGCAATAGCAGACTTAACCCCCATTTCTGTTTTTTGAAAGCCTTTTTTCTTTAAATAGTCAAATACAAGATAGACCCATAGATATGTGCGGTGGGAAACCTCGTTGAGCGTTTGCTCTAGGTAATCTTTAACTTCAGGATCGAGGTGGTCAAATGAATGATAGACTTGATGCTTGATGACTTGATTCAATTCTTGGCTGATGGTTTCTGACTCCTCTGCTCCTGGAATACGGATGTCTCTAAAAACCTTGGAAAGAGAGCGGAATTTGGCCACGATCTGCTCATATGGACGGCAGGTAAGGAGATACCGTAGCTGAAAATAGCGCGACTGGCCTTCGCAGAATTGACTTTCTATTTCATGCACTAGACTTTTGAACTCCGTCTCAGCGCATTCGTCCAAGCCATCCAGAACAAAAATTACAGATCCAGCTTCGGGGTCTTGCACGGCATCTACAAGTATTTTCCAAAGCGAGTCGGTAGAGTAGACCAGATTTCCTCCCTCTCTATCGAAAAACTTCATGGCATGGCCGATTAGGGACGGTTTCTGAAAAAAGAGTTGGTGCAACAGGGCACAAAGTGCCTGGTGCATCTTGTTTTGATCCTGGCCCTTGAAGAAGAAGTAGCAGACAGTCGCTGATGTTTTTTTTAAAACATGGTCCACCAAATACTTGGCCAGTACTGATTTTCCACATCCAGAATCCGCCGAGACCAATAGTGGCCCTGAGTCCTGTTTGAGCCACTTTTGTAAATTTTCGTGTTGGAGGAACCAATTGCAGGTGCCATCCACCCGGTCCTCCACTCTTCCTTTATACCATTCGTATGTAGTATCCTTGTTGGTATCGGTGAGGCGGAATACTTGAAGACACTTTTTTCGCTCGTCAGATAGCTCTCGTCTGATTGCATCTTGTTGGAGCTCATGCTGTTTCTGTGCAATGCATTGTAACTGTTCTTCTAAGGTTAATATATATGTATATTCATATGTGCTCTTTTAAACTCACCAGATAAAACATCGAAAATTCTCTTTTCGGTTTCGACTTTGGTTGGCGAGATCTTGCACAGAAGATCTTTCGCATAGGCGGCCGCTGCCATTGCCGCATAGCCTTGCCACTCTTTGTTCTCGTGAGAGTCTGAGTAGTCGCATATACCCCGAATAACAAGGCAGGGAAAATGGTTCATTAATCTCGCCGCTTCTGTCTCGAAACATAAAATATCCTCTTCTGCTCCGAGTTTGTCCCGAAGTACAGCATCCTTCATCAACTGGTCCGCCGAGGCGATCAGACCGTAATGAACTGCAGGATTATCTTGGTCTTTTCCCCGTGGCATTCGTGGAACTAATTTTGATACATCATCGCTGCAGACTGTGCCACAGGCTGTGCTATGGGTGATTTCGGTCTTGAATAATTTGTCGGCACATGGCTCTGGGCGTTGATATGCCTTCCGAAGTCTTGGGTTTTTGCTGAGAACTGTATTGATACTTTCTTCCAGTTGATTCCCCTCAATTTCGTATTGTGTTTTCAGTCCAGTTACTGCAGCTCGAAGGAGAGTTGGTGGTTGGTTTAAATATCTCCTATTTTGGAATCCTTGTTCTTGAATGGTTTTTCCAAAGTCGTACTCAAAAACTCCACCTTTTCTATCACTTGGAGAGCTCACCACAACATCTCCAAGACGGATGAGATTTTGTCCAGGAAAGCCTCCAGCAATGCCGACCATCAAGCCGATCCTGAGATTGTGGAAACTGTGTGCCATGTCTCTTGCAACACTGGCAGCAGATGACTTGCCGTGCTCGCTATCAGGTAAGACAACGATTACGACGTTATGCTCCCCAATTTTGCCGAGTGAGTAATTGTTGTTGTCATTAGGGGATGAGATTTCCAGTGGATGGTGCGTTTCATCAAGAAATATTTGCGCGGCAACATGCTCCGGAGTGATGGCGCAGATCCAGCCAACAGTGTAGTCCGCGGGGCTCAGCTGTCGCTTGGGGGCATTGGCCGCCGACGTTAGATCACTGGGAGGGTGCTCATTCTCCTCATTCTCTTCACTCGGAGATTTATCTGAGGTGTCTATATCCTCACACACCGAAGTTTTGTCTCCTGCCTCAGAAGTATTGCCATCTCCCTCTCCCAAAGTGCCGCTCGCAGATTCCGCGGTGTTGTCGGTTCGGCTGCTTGGTTGAGGCTCAGCATTTGATGCCCATTTTGACCAGAGGAAACAGGCGGATGAAATTAGCAACGTGCAAACCAACCTATTCCAAATTGCGTTATGCGACCAGAAAAAGTCACCGCCAGGAATCCGTGAGAGCAAGGATGAAGACATGCCGCCGTCGTTGGGGTGGCGCTGACTGTTTTTGATGCGTGGTGGGTTGTAGTGTTGGATTGAAGCGGGGAATTTCGATCACCTGTATGATCGTGAGATAGGACCATGTATGGATGCACTTTTCTCTCCGATCAAGAGTGAGCTAAGTGAGGTCTGCCCGACAGAACGTAGCCAGGTTCAATCAAGTAGGAGGCGGCGGAAAGCATTTACTGAGGGAAATTAGCAGCAAGAGGTGAGAAAATTTATCGACGCATGTTGCTGGGAGGTTGGTTGACCCAGTTGGTGAGCAGAGGGGGGCTTGGGCTGACACTCTTACCGCGTTGCATTTGCGCCACTCGCACATTTGTGGGCGTATCGGGGTGCTGGGAAGCGCTCGGAATCAGGCAGAATTGCTTTCAGGCAGCCCATCATGATGCGAACCAAGTGCGGCCCAGTCTCAGTGTCGAGGTACGATGAATTCGCAGCAGGTTTTGCCTTGTTGCCGTATCTCCCTCTAGCTTCCATTCGCAATCTGAACGCATCTCATTTGTTTTTCCGCCCAAGTGCTTTGATGAGCTTTGGCCCTTCAAATTGGTAGCCAGGGTTGTCTCGACTACACGTCCGACAAAGTTATGCTATGTATGCTACGCAATCCGGCTGCCGCCAGCACAGGGGAGTTCGTACTGAATAGTTAGACTTAGAAGATACAGTAGCGCAGAACACGAAGAATTTTGGGACGGAAATAAATTTCAGTATCGAGTAAAGCCTCCGCGCACTTGAAGTTCACTAGGCAAAGACCCGTAGATAGCATTGGTAAACGCGGGCCTTTAAATGCTGAGCCTCGGGGTCCGCATAAATGTTATTACTGCCTCTAGTTCAATTCAAGGAGCTCTTGTTGCCTATGGGTATATGGATAACAACTGTTTTTATTGTTAGGCCTGTCTTTTATTTGGCATGTCTCAAAGAGAGCTTCTTCAATGATCTATAAGATACATCCTTATATTTTAGTGGCAAACTGTGAAAACTCGATAGAGTGGTCCTGGTAATAGAGAGCTGATTTGTGGCGATGTGCTCTCGTCGCAATCATCGACAGCAGAACCTAGTCATCTTATCGTCGGCTGACTCAGTCCTGCGAGGTCTCTTCGAATGGGAGCCATGACCATGGCCGCCGGTCAAAAGAATTGGAATACAATTTTTTTCGTCATAGACCAAGAAAATTCATTGCAATTACAATAGTCAATCGAGCAGCTGTTGCAACAGTTGTGTCAATCAGTTGCTCAGCTTAGCGGCTATTGTTGCGGCTAGGTCATTTAGTCAATGAACCTGTCGGCTAGCCATTTGAGTGGGATTGTTAGCCGTTATGTACTGATGTGTTGACATATTAACTTGGTCGTTGTGACAGCTGTTGCTTGATGAATTTTGTTGCCAGAATAGCTGCGTAGCTAACTAAGCAAGACGATGGGCTTGTAAAGTTGGGGAAACAATTACTAGCCCCCAAAAGAAACCAAAATTAAAATGACTAAATATGGATGCGGTGCTTTGGATAGGAATTTGACAACTGGTTTATGTGCGTTTGCTCATTTGTGTTATCAAAATCGTTGGATGTAGTGTGTGATCATGACTGACCGCCCCGAGCCGTGATGTTGCCTGCAGGGACGGCTGACCAGACCCATAGTTCGAGTACAACACCCACACCGGATTTTACTCTGGCATATTTTCCGAACTTGAACAGTCTTTCAAACTCTATTGAAGCAGTATCTCGCCTTGACAGCAGCAGCTATTGAACTCTGAAGTACGATTCAGGATGGGGTCCACTACACTTCTTCGAGGCTTCAAGATATCCGTGGCTACTTTGGACGAGTTTCTCGTCGCCAACGGCGTGGATGATACCTACGGCACCCCTCCGATGTATCAGGACCATCCGGATAGAGATGAAATCTCCAAGCTTCTTTATAATAAGATAAATTTGGCCGGTGGCACTGCAGACAAGATGAATTTTCGCCTCATGATTCCATTAAGAACCGGTTGCAACAGCTCCACCGTTGCATATATTACGTAGGCTTGGGTTACGGTGTGGGCTCATGTCGACGTCAATTTAGAGGACCTTCCAGTGGATCCTCCAGCCGGATTTCTTGAACAGAGAAAAGAGATGTTGTCATATGGTGACAATGTCCCCAATGACGATAAACTCCACCATGATGGGAAGATTGGTCTGTATCTTGTCTTCACAGAGGATATCCGAGGTCTTTATACACCCCAGGAACTTATCGATCGGAACACGGTATGTCCTATCTTATTTATTTCCCACTCAGCGTTTTTATTCATCTTACATTGTGTAATTGATGCGTCCCATCCGCTAACGCCATGATTTCTTCCATAACCAGAGTCCGCAGTCCTGTGACAAATGCGATGCTACTTTTGATGATACCAACGCTTGGGAGTTAAGACAACGCCATCGCTCCCAAGTTCATGGGTCCAAGGACGGCCAGTGTCCCCTTCCTTTGGGTTGAGTGGTTAGTCTGGTGAGCTACATTGGGTTTGCGAGTGAAGATCAGAAATGGGGATCTTAAGACGCGATGGCCACACCTGAAATAAAACACATGGAAGACTACACACAGATTTTATTACTGATCTAAATGGAATCCCATTTCTTCCGAAACCCCTTGTCAAATTCTTCAAACAAAAATGTCTGCATCGTTATCCTTCAGTTTGCAGTGGTAGCGCTTCCTGGTTCTAGGAATGAGCGGAGATAGCCCAATAACCCCAACCCTAGAGGCAAATGACTCATGGTTTAGATGACAGAAAGATCCAATACCTATTCACACACGTTGTTTCTTTCACTTAGAACAGCTCTGAGATTTCTCTCAGCATATGTGATGACTAATCCCTGAGATTTCAAGAGCTCAAGTTCTTCCCTGCTGTGAGCGAGGGCGCAAGAGAGGTGATCATGAAAGATACCCATGCTCAAAACAAAGCGGCAATAGCTTGCAGCATCACAAGAAGCATATTTTTTATCGATAAACTATCCAGTTTCGTGAGGATTAAAAGCTTGGCAGGAGCACAGTAGCCATCAAGTGTAGCATCGCCGTTTCAGCGCGGGTGCCACTTTTTCAGGGCACCATCGCGACGGTCGATAACTCGCTTGCCGATCGCGAATATTTCAAAAGAAGCAAAGGACTCGAGAGAGACTGCGGAATTCAAAAGGTTGAAACAAACCTAGAGACGTGGAAATCTTGAAATAAAGCACAATGGACACGCTTTGGGTCATTTTGGGTCACGAAAGCGACGTCCCGCCTGGCCGTCGACCCGTCGCTTGAGATGGCAATATTTCCCTGGGTTCTTTGATATTGGAACAGGTATAGAACACCGAACTATGTGCATTAGATGCCATTTGGGACTTTTGGCGGTTTCATTGAGCGCTTCCTCGCATGGACTGAGAAGATGCGATCGAGGTGGTCCATGGCCGGTATTCATGCATGTTTTACTTGATCGCATAGGGTCTCTTTGACTTTTACTGTTAGATCCGAAAAAGTAGAAATGCCCAGGTATCCAAGAAAATAGGTGGTGTGCGGCATTTTGCGAGGACATCGCATCACATTGCCATGGGAATCATTTCACAGCACAAGTGGACACTTGCTTCGTCATTATGTAACATGTAGACTACTGCGCCGTACTTTCTCTGCAATAATGGTGAAAGAACATAACCATCTAGAATTGTAATAGAGTCTTGAATTGAGTTTAGCATTTCTCGTCTCATATGATCGCTCTTGCTATATCCCTTCGTCTACCCGAAACAACGGGGGGCATCGAGTCCGACTCCGCGACGGGAGCTCCCAAGAAAAATCCTACGCCACCTTAGATTGTAATCTGCAATGGATGAACCGCCAACAGAAAAAGCATTTATATGTCATAATGACCAAAATCTAAGACATCAGGCGGCTGTGGGAAAAAGAAACGGTGACCCCAAGGCAGGGCCAAACAAGCAACCCCCTGATATCATATCATGGTGAACTCACCACTGTGCGTCCTAGAGTCCTACAACGTTCTCCGCCTTGCCATGAAGCCAACACCTCCTACGTCACACCATACTCGTGACCGTCGCCTCGATGCACAACAGGCTAGGCCTCCGTCTCGTCCCGACAGGCATTATGCTTGAACCCACCGCACACCAGTAGCTCGTCCGATTAGGGCGGGCCGTAGATCATTTCGCTTCTCAACTCCCTCTCCTCCCTTCATACCCACTCATCCCGCTCACTAGTTCATCCATCCAGAGTTCAGACTATTTGCAGGATCCGAGCCCGAGCCCGAGCCGTCTAGCCAGAGACCCGCGGCGGCTGCGGCGTGAACGGGAGTTGCTTTTGTGACAAGCTTGCCTGTAGCCGCAGCACTTGACATGAAAGCCATGTTTCAAACAAGCCTGGCTCCCAGTGATATGAAAGGGCTTCGTTAAACGACGCCACAACACCATGATCCAGTCAGCTATGTCTGAAAGGGAGGCCAAGCACTGGCCTGGCTCTGTTCCCCGGGCCCCGAATTTCTAGTCTCCCTTTTTGGTCTCAACATACACACACCGGGGCCCCAGGAATCCGCCTCAGTTGCACCCAATGCTTACCAAGGCATGTGAAAGAACAAGCAAAAAAAGGTTGCATAACGATGACTCTTGGATGAAAACGCGCCTCGTCACGCGTCCATCCTCCTCGCCATGGCTGCCCTTGAACTCACCTCCCCGACAATCTTTTGCCCCCGATTCGTCATCCTATCCCACACCGTGATACGAGTCCGTAACGCCCGTAG
Organism: Calonectria leucothoes; assembly: GCA_002179835.1. NCBI lineage: Eukaryota > Fungi > Ascomycota > Sordariomycetes > Hypocreales > Nectriaceae > Calonectria > Calonectria leucothoes. Next base: position 97,721 of record NAJI01000172.1, on the reverse strand, counting down.
ATGTTGCAGTGCGCCCCGCGACTCCAGCCGGTTCCAGACACCCGCACACCATTATCAAGTCACATGCCTGGTCATCCGCCCGCTCTAGCCTGACGGCAGCGCTGAGCGGAATCAGCTTGGGCCGAGCAATGCTACTGGTGTTAGCGGTAGGTGGCTTGGAGCACTTACCTCCCCGAGCTATCTGACTGGCTGCTCAATGAGGCTCTCGTGGCAGCCCTGTCAAGCCAAGGAGCCGGTCTTTTCAAACGGTGCTAGACAGCCCCCCTCGTGAGGCGCTTCCAAGCAGGCCCGAGTGTAACGGCCAGATTGCCACAATACAAACGCAACGTTTGTGTCATGAATACCTCATAATCAACTCAGCTACTAGAATGAAGTTATGATTGTCGGTGCCCACAGAAGATCGGTTACCCGGCCCTTTCGGGGACCCTTGAAGATCTCGGCATTTGCCTGGCCTAGTGCATTAACTGACATCCAACCTGGCTCGGGCAAATGACAATCATTGCGCATTCTATCAAGGATCAAGAGTCTCCGAGCCTAAAGGGCTCACAACTGAGAGTGTGTGGGGAGTAAAAGAGTCCCCGGGCAGGGCCTCAGAGGGTGGACCTTGGCACACGCTTCGGAGCATTCTCGCCGGTAGTTATATCTAGGTGTTGAACAAAGGTGCCTGCGCATAACAAGAAATAGACACGATTCTTCCAAGACGCGTCGACGGGGCAAAAACATGGACCAGGGACAGGCTCGTGGTGTGTGAAGGGGACTGACGACTACGCCGGGCTCCGGTCGGATGATGTGGGGCAGGGATCATGAGATTCTGTGAGATGCTAGTCTAGGCCAGGGAAGAGGCCGATCTCAGAGTTGAGGGTGTGGGGGTTGGGCTTAAAGGATGTATGGCCCTTGCTGCTCGAGGCTCGCCGTTTGGAGAGCTTGAAGAGTGTGTATCTATCTCGTCTGCGCAACACTTGATGGATGCTTCGCCGGAGAACGGGAACCCCGCATGGATGGCTTGGATTTGACGTCAGCAGGGGAGGCTTTGCCGGAAAGTCTAGACTCCGAGAGGATGGAGACGATCAAAGACATGGCGAACCCAGCATTCTGGTGAGAGAGGTGCGGGTAGAATGTTCGATAGGCCCGCCACGCATGTGGCAATCGAGGCCAAATCTGGGGACGCCAAAACAGCCACTGGACCGGGCTCATCATGAAAAAAGACTGGTCTGTGAACAGAGGGTAAGGCTGGAGACATCATGTAAGCCGGACCAAGGTGGTTAGGTGCCAGACCAGAGACCAACGACGGGGTTAGTCAGGTGGGCACGGCAATGGACATTAACACGAGGGCATATGGGCCAAGGTGGTTGGGGAGTGCAGGCACTGGTCCGCAACTCGCACGCGGTCTGAAATAAGGGGGGGTCGACATAAATCGCTAGGGGAACAAGAGTGAGTGATGGGGCTCCCGATCATGATGGTGGTGAAGTATGGATGGATGGTGGTCGTGGGGTGGGTGTGGTCACCCGCCTGAGACAACCCCCAAGAGGAAGACGGGCGCACCTGGCCCAGGTTGTGGCGCCAATGCCAAGGTCATATCTGGAAGCGGGTACACATTTGGCATGTCGGCTCACGAGGAATAGCGCATTCGCAAGAGTGTTGACGCGACGTTTGGGTTCGCGCTCGCGTTGCCTGGCCACATAGGGATGGGCAGATGACTGGCATTAGACATTATTTGTCTGCAGGGACAAAGGCGGAAAGCCGATCATGCTGCAGAGGGCAAAAGCGAGAACCGCTGCAGACCTAGGAGCGAATTAGCAGCCAGAAGTGAGATACGCAAGACGACATTAACCAGGGTGGTCTGGACGGAGCGCGGAGCCATGGCCACTCGGCATGGAGCTAGACAGTAGCCTGCAGCGTTCGCCGAGGTGGAGGGTGGGAGCATGATCGACGGCATATTTCCAACGACAGAGCTAGCAGCCAGGCCTCGCGGATAGAGCTGCACTAGAGCCGAACAAAGGAAACGAAGCGGGTGGGTAGCTGAGTTGCAGGGGATATTTGCGAGAGGTCGAGGTGAGAGAGGGAAGAGACAAGAGGACGAGATGGGTTGGGTGTTGTAGGTCAGAACCGGGACAAAGACAAGCATGGTACACGCTACCCAAGACCATGACGCCAGAGGGGACGCCTCAATCAATACTCGAAGCCTTAGCTGCGAATGCAAGGCTCAGGGCTGTCTCCGGGGAAGCTGATGGCCCCAGCCCGCAGCTCCAAGGCCCCGTAACCAGGACCAATAATTGACGCCGGAGGGTGGGAGTCTGGGTGCGTGAGAAGCCATGCTCGAACCTGTTTGCTTGGTGAAGATGGCATGTGTGTGAGCGTGTGCGTATGCGTGTGTGTGCCGTGACGAATTCAGGATAGACAAGATCCGTGAGTGGGTGGTGTGTGATTGGGAGCATGTCAGTTGAGGTGAGGTTCCATCTTCGATACGTACCAGCGACCGTGTTCCACGAGATGTTGCCTGAGTCCCACGCTGAGGTCAACCTCCATGCGGGGTCTATTTCTGGCAGATGCCGGGGAGGCGCTCGGGCCCTTGGGCCAGGCCAGCACCCGAAGGTGGTGTGCCCCCTGCAAGTGTGAACAGCTACAGCAGCTCAAGAGCTTCTGTCCCAGTGGTGAGGTGAGCCACAGAGCCCGCCTGGCGTCAGCAGGCGTCCCCCCCAGTGTTCCAGGACGCACCCGCTCACTGGCGAGACCCAGAGGGCGCTATTTTGAGAGGACGCTCCGCGCGAGGCGCACCCGCTCACTGGCTTGAGGCGCACTAGACTGCACGTATCGGGAATGCTGCGTTCCCGCGCCTTGCAGGCAGAGAGCTGATCCCTGCGAGGCGCTGAGACGGCGGGCCAGAGCTGCTGCAGAATGGCGTCAGTCAACCTACAGCCCGGGTGAGCGAGTGATTGTTATTGCTTTTTATCTGTTACTGCAAACCGCAACTCAAATAGTACAAAGTTGCAGGCTGTGGCTGGCTCTGCCGGAATGGCCCCCCGGTACGCCGGTCTCAGTGCGGAGATATTCCTGGCTACAGGAAAAAGAAAAGAAAAGAATGATTGAGTTCGTGCGAGGTTACACGACCGCTCAACGGCTACGACAGTCGGGTGCGACGTTCTCAGAAGAGACGAAAGCGCACATCTTGATGGCTCTTTGGGCAATCATGGACCAGCACCTACCGGGATCTATCCTGCAGCGGAGCTACACATGTTGCCTGTTACAGCTCTGACTGCATCGCCACGGACAGCTGCGCAAGCTCGGTCGCGTCCAAGCTCCCTATCAAGTCTCCCTTGTCCCCGTCGGTTAAACGACTCTGCGACACTATCGATCATGCACGAGTGGTCGCACAAGAGCGACCAAGAGCCTAGCCCGGCCGAGTCGGGGATAGTGGCCGACATCTGCCTTGATCGTCGAGACGGCGGCGACGGTTGGAGGTGGAGGGCATGGCCGCAAGGGTGTGGGCCCGCAGGCATGAGCAACAAGAGCAAGCATGGGCATGGAGGGGCATGGGCATGGGCAGGCAAGGCGAAGAAGCGAAAGGGGACAGGGGTTGGAGGCCATCATGAGGTGAGGCGAGACGAGACGCAGGTAGAAACACTACTGCTGAATGCTGCATGGTTCTGAGTGAGTGAGGTGAGTCTGAGTTCGGGGCACGCGTCGGCGAGCAGAGGGAGACAACGGGGCACGCGAATGGGGAAAGGCGAGACCACTCTAGACTCTCTGGGGTGGGGGAGGGGAGGAAGAGGTCTTGGATTCCCGGGTACGGCAGCCAAGGGCAACGTTGTGTTGTGCGTTGGGTGCTGTGCGCAGTGTGTACTGTGCAGTGTGCTGCGCGGTGCGGCACCGCAGGTCGTCGGGAACGGGGAGGCAGAGATACAAGCTGGTTTACGAGCGAGGCTGTGGCCAGGCGGTGGTCAAGGGACCGATCGACGAGACATGCCGAGGGCGAGGCTCAAGGATCAATGGCCAGCCCCCAGCTTTTTTATTTTTTATTCCATCTACCTTTTGCTGTTGACCTGCGCCGTAGGTCGACGTGAGTCTCTTTGTCTGGCTCTAGCACAAATTAGGTTTGTGGAGGTTGCAGACGGCACTGAGGGGGGCGATATGCGAGACGAGGTGGATGGGGATAGCTTCGCAGTGGGCGGGCAAGGATGATGGATGCTGGATGATGGCTGGTGACCACTCATGGAGTGGTAGGCAAGGAGTGTGCCCCTCAGGCTTCACACCCAACCCAAGTCACAGCCAGCCGCCATGACGGACGACGAGTGGAGGAGGGGCGGGAGGATGTGATGTGAGTGGCATGGGCCACGATTCCGAGCCTGTCGCAGGCAAAGTGCAGGGCAAAGGAGCCATTCGGATATGCTCCCATCCATCAACGCGATGGCGGGTGTGCAGGAGAAACAATCAATAAACGAGGAATGGCGGCTCGCGACGGGGGGCCACTGCATCACGTCTAACTCGGACTGGTCGCGTTGATGCATCAAGAGTGAGACTTTTTACCATGGGGAAAGCGACGACCAAGGAAGGGGAGGAGGCAAAGACACTGCATTTCTACGCAGCACTCGCTCTACCGGGGTTCCAAACTCAGTCCATCATCGTCCAGCCCCGGCTGAGATGAGTCCAGCGGCAGCCCAAAACGGCCACATCCACCCCCCAGCTCGCCTGAAAGAGATGTGTGACCAACCGAGAGGCCGCACCGCGAGTCGCACCTGGCGTGACCTGATTCGACCGTGGCGTCGTCGCTGTCTTTAGTTTTGGACGTTTTAGGCATCACCATGTCTCGACAACAAGAGCAGCGAGCAAGCCAAAGCAAAAAGAAAAAAAAAACGAGAGAAAAAAAAGGCGGCTTTCGACATCCAGCTTTTGAAGCTTGTTTCCCCGGTGGGGTCAAGCTACGCTGAGACAGTGATTCCAAGCTGACGGTGCGCCCGTCTACCAAGGTACCCTCCCCTCCACTACGAGACCAAGCTCGAAACAAGAAACAGATTTGTAAATCTACCTAGTTCCTTCGCCCACATCACGTTCCCCAATGGTAGTGGATACCTGTGACTTGCTCTGAAAGTGACCTTGCTGATGTGCGCACTGGCGGGGGCCTCGAGCGTCTCGGGAGCCAAGGTTGCCGGTTCCTGGTCCTTGTTCCGCATTGTCCGGATGTGTCTTGTGTTCTGGATTGGTACCTGCCTGCCAACACAAGCCTCAACGGACGACGTCGACAACGACGACAACGCCCACGTCGGCGTGAAAGAGGAGAAAACAGAGGTGGCTATACATGGCTTGCTTTGTTGGTTCGGCAGGTTTCAGGCTCGGGCATATCCCAAGTACGGAGCCGCGATGTGTAGGCCACCACTAATCATCAAGACTACGGTTCCCACCACCGCCAACACCATCCACCAACCAGCTGGCACACGGGCACTACTAGAATGGATATTCCTCTGCCTCTTGCAGCGGCCATTCACGTATGCTGGGCAAGGTACCGCCGTGACTTTGCCCCCCAGAGAAATAAAAGGCGGCACATGCCCCCAGCCGTTCTCACAAGACGTCCAGCCCATATTATGGATCAAGTGCCGTCGTCTGTGCCACGAAAACTCGACTTGGTCACTTACAGTCTCTTCCACGTCTTCCCAGTTTTCACCATCGATGACGGGCAAGCACGGTCGCGTGCCAAACAATATCCCACCCTTCTTCTTCCAGCATCATCACACCTCTTACACTCATCTCACGACAGCGTCTTCCGCCTCATCCGCCTCTCTTGGTAATCGGCTCCCGGAACTACTTGTGCGGCTATTTCTTAATTAGACGACCTGGGGATAGCACCACTTATACGAAGAGCAGGCACCCCGAAAGTGTAATTTTTTTGCTCCTTCTTTTCTCTTCTTCCATTTCGTCTTCTTGATTCCACCCTGACGGTGGCCCCCCTGCACACACGCATATAAATCCATTCCTGCTGTCAGCAAGGCGGTGCTCGACTCTCGTCCAACAGACCAAGGGTACCTACATGCTGCATAACCCAGCGCAGCAAGGCTCCGTCCGTTCCTGAGCGCCAGGCTTCCCAGTGGACCCATCCACGATCCCCAGAATAGCGCTGGAGACTCCGATCCCTCAGGGCATCGATCCACTGACTCGGCCATCCGCCACCCGCTAAAGACCGACCAGCCTGGCAACCCTGCCCCTACGCTACAGCGCATCGGTCGGCGTCGTACCGACAGTGACCTAATCGTGCAGCCGGAGGCTACCAGCTGACTGGCAATTGATGCAAGTAACCTCTTGCCTGATCGGTTGGCATCATCGTGCCTTCCACTTTCTGTCTTGTGCAGCACAACATACCAGCAAGCAAGCACATTTGCCTAGCCATATCGCCTTCTTCTGCCTTATCATTCTCGTCCCCTCTTTTTCCCATCTTGCCCAAAACACCAGAATCTCGCATCGTCATCCTCATCTTCACCCATTAGCGTCCTCGCAGCCGCCGGCGCCCAGGCCGTCGGCATCCCCATATCTCGCGTCCCACATCACATCCCACATCTCACACAGACTCAGGCACAAGGGCCCTGGCCAGCCCGTCTCACCGGGGTTGACTCGCGACCACAGCTCTCGGACGCCCCTCCTCCACGTCGATTACAGTAGGTATGTGCACTGTACCGCTACCACAGACACCACTGTCACTCCCCTCCCAAACCCCACCACGCCCAGGGGAGCTGGAACCTACTGCTGGGGAGGCACCCGCTAATGCTTCACAGTGCCATCAGCCACTCCTACACTAACTCAATTACCCAAAACGATCTCAAACCAAGCCCAACCTAGGTATCCCGACCCAGCGGCGCCCGCCTTCTGATCTCCCCCCACTCTGCTCCCACCGCCGCCGCATTTGCCCGCTATTGCCCTCCACAGCGCCGAAACCCTCCACACACTCGTCTTTGAGCCACGAGCGCCCACCACGACCGAGCGAGCGAAACGAGCGAGGGGGACCCTCTTTGCCGCCCGCTCCGCCGCCGCTTTCACGCAACCCTCACCTCAGCCTCCTCCCCGGTTTCTGCTACTTCTCCGCCTCTACTTCCCTCTTCCCATTCCTTCTCCTACACCACCCCCGCCTCGGCTGCTCCCACTCTCCACGACGTTGTCTTCTGCTCCTACAATGCCCGAATATCGTCACTCTCGGAGCAGCAGCCTAAACGTCTCATCACCTTCCAACGGAGCTCAGACTACTCCCATGGCTTCCGCACCTTCTGCTGCCCGCTTCGACGGGCCCCGAAGCCCTCCGAGTATGTTGCACACGACACCCCGCGACAAGCCATCGCGCTTGTCGCATCCTCCCGTCCCACATGGAGACTGACCCGACTGATCATGGCAGACACCTCCCACGTCCCGTGCAAATTCTTTCGTCAAGGTGCTTGCCAGGCCGGCAATGCCTGTCCCTTCAGCCATGACCTCGGTGCTGCTGCCGAGAACGTTTGCAAATACTTTGCAAAGGTGCGTGCGCCATATCACGATCACCCTCATGGCCCCCCCGCCACTACCCGACGCTATGCCCAATGCCAAAACCCCTCTCCTGGAAAATGCCTTCAAAACCTAACAATTGCTCTCACAACAGGGAAACTGCAAATTCGGACCCAAGTGCGCCAACATCCACGTCCTCCCGGATGGCCGCCGCATCAACTACGGCAAGAATGGCGTTACCATAGGTGCTGCGCCCATCAACCTCGCAGGCCGAGCCAACCCCACATCGCCTCAGAACCAGCCATCCACCAGCGCCCTCACCACCTCTCTGTACCGTGCCGAAGTCCCCTCCTCGTACACCACAGCATATCCCTTTGAGGAGCAACAGCAGCCCTCTCTCGGCCGCCAGCCCAGTCTCGAGAATGGCCTGCCCACCATCGATATGTCATACACCGAATCCGCCTACGGATCTCCACGGGATGAAGATTCGCACCGCTTTGGCCTTGGCTTGTCCCCGGCCAACGGAAAGGGCCTGTCCGTGCTAGATGCCCCTCTTCCCGCCTCATTCGACTCAAACGGCATTTCCAATGCCGCCAGGTTCCCCGCTGCCCCGTGGCCCTCCTCGGTCCCCTCCAAATTTGGGCTTGAGTCGCCGTCTCAGTCTCTCAGCAATGCCAAGGATTCTCGCACCTCTGAAACCCTGAAGCTGCTACACACGTCGGCCTTTGGTTCCTCGGAGCATCTCATCGCACCCATTCCCAACAGCCCGCCAAACGGCGAGGAATACTTTGGAAAGCGCACCATGCATTCGTCCCGGTTCTCCAAGCCCAGAATGCTCTCATCCAGTGTACCCAAGACGACATCCATCGACAAGGACTGGGAGCCCGATTTCGCCTTTGGCGAGGACGATGACACTCTCCCAGAAAACTACGTGCCCGAGAACCTCCAGGACCTGCTTACCCCCGCCGAAAAGGCCCGACGAGGTTCCATGCGAGCCGACAGCAGCGACGCAGGATTGGATGGACTTAGCAAGTACGGAAGCCCGATCGGATCCAGCCCCAGCAGGTGGGGCCCCATGTTCCAGCGACAGAAGGATGAGGAAGATGTCTCTCGCTCGGCTCGAAATGCCGTGTCCCCCTTTGGCCATGTCGGCAGCCCGCTTCGAAACTCGGTTCTGGCCCAAGAGATGGACAAGAATGCCAGCAGCCTCGCTCGCCCTTCTTCGCTGCGCACGACCAGCGAGTCCATGTCCATGCTCTCCCAGCAGCTGCAGCGGAGCCGGCTCGATGACGCCCCCAGCGGTGCTAGCCCATTGCTTCACCCCTCCACCGCCCGAGCTCCTGTGAGCGCTATCAGCCCCATCAGCCCCATTGGCAAGGAGCGCGGAATGGAGCGCCACGTATCCAGCGGCAGCATCAGCTCTTCCATGAATGGGCGATTCACCACACCCATCAACGAGGATGATGAAATGTTCCACATGGAGGGCATGGAGGAGGACGGCGAGTCCACAGCATCCAAGACCCCCAAGCGAACCGCAGCCAGCCTGGGCATGGGCCCCTGGGGGAGCTACGCTGGCGTTGTGGCCGGAAAGGGCGCCGCCAATGGAACCAAAGGATCCAGAGATTCGGTGCCTGTGAGCGGACGATGATGGTCCACCATGCAGCTCGAACACGCGGCGTTTCTCTACGACGGATAACGAAAGCTAAAAGCGAGCCATCGATTGATTGGCAATTATAGATTATGACCAAGGTATCAAGTCATACCAGCTACGACGTCGCAATCGAACCTATACACGACATTATTGCATTTCCATGGACGAGGAGCACACGATGTGTATCTACGACCTAGCGGCTCTTTATCTTGCAGCATGGGCCCTTTACGGAAAGAGAAAATCCAGTGTTTTTCATTGCAAATCGTTGGCCCCGGAATCTCAAAAGGATATAGGATACACGGCATGGAGTTCATTTTCGTCTTTTTTTTTATATTATTTATGGTATTTCATCGTGATTTTAGGAAAGGAGTTTACGCTTGGTAACTTGCCACCTTTTTGATCATCGCCAATCGGGGTGCCCATACATACTTGGCATGCCAGGGCAGATGGATACTGATTTGGTACAATGTATTGTCCGTGAGAAACATGTATACTTGAGAAGCTTAGCCTACTTGGTTACACATGTTGGATCAAGGCGACAGGGCTAGTGGATCAGCAGCCATCTGGCTTTGGAGCAATGCGGGTTGGGTCTGGGTCAGGGTGTTGGGGGTTTCTGGGTTCCCAAAAAAACAAACATTTCTTGAGATATAAGGAGAATGAAAGACAGGACAAAGTATTTAGTTTTTATTTGAAACAAGGAGCGATGTGATGATATTGATTGCGGAATTAAGTCGAGAACATGTATGACCGGGTATTATGTTTGTACAGCAGAGTGAAGAAATTTGTAACGTTTTGGGAGTGAGGCATCATGAAATGGCCTAGTTAGTATGATGGATGATGCATGGAAAGAACTAATGATGATGCCACCCCCAAAATAACTAAATTGCCTGATATGAGTGAATACCAACATGAGAGAATGGCTCCGTTTTGGTACAGAAGTGGCAGCTCTTACAAATTAGATCCTGAGCAAGAGGGCATTTTGCGCAGTTTCCTCGGTGCATCTGATATCACATTATTCAGGCCTGGCCATTTTTATCCAATAGCCTCCATGAGGCAATCTCGACACAAGCACGCAGAGGAAAGGAGCAGAGGGCGAGAGGGACACGGCGTGTGACGTGAATGACATGACGATTCTTTTTTCTTTTTTTGTCCCGCACCCCGAGGCCGTCCGCCATTCAACTACAAAAGGCTCAACTGCCTCGATTCCCAACAAGAAGAAAGCCGTCCGGGAGAGAGGGGAATTTGGGGAAACAAAACTCCGTCGTTGATAAACAAACAAGAAAAACAGGGCACAGGGCAGAAAATAAAACACATCCTCTGTTTGTTTCCCCCAAAACCTGCTCAGCTAGTTTCATCCCCAGAGATGTCGGGCCCAAGCCCTCTATAAAACAAAAGTCGGTTGATGAGTTTTGTCCCAAGCCTCGGCAAAAGAAGATGATGAGCTGAGCATGAACGCGCCGACGATCCCTCCCCAGGTATTTGAAGCGCCGGTGCAAAAAAAAGAGGAATGTGCTTATTTGCCTCTCCCAACATGTCTAAGATGCAAGGGTAATTGCGGGGGTGTTAATTGTACAACGGGGAGGTGGGTGTTGGGAGGAATTTAGTTGGCATCGGGCTGCTTGAGGATGTACTCAACGGCGTGCTCGACTGTACGGGCTGTTTAGCTATGCGGGGCGGGATAGATTTTCGGGTAACAAGAACATACCGGAGTGGATGGCATCGGCGTCCTTGTCGGGGATCTCAATGCTGAACTCCTCCTCAATGGCCATGACGACCTCAACGGTGTCAAGGCTGTCAAGGCCGAGGTCGTTGGCGAAGTGGGCAGTACCCTTGATCTACCGGAATGTGTTAGAAAGGCGCTTGATCATGTTTCGAGAGAATCATTTAGCTCGGAAACGTACGTTGGCAACATCGTTGACCTGTGATGGGTTTTGGTTAGCTTATATCCTGATGCATGTATGCGGTTTGGCATTGCTGGGGGGGGAAAGAGCCGGGTTGGCGGTACATGGAGCCGAGAGCACCGATAAGGTTGAAAAGACAACGGCAAGCACATCAATGGACTCCTCAGCCTCAATTCGTGCAGCTCGGGAGCTGGCAGGATTGAATTGGGCGTGCCGGCTCATCCCAAGCTCTTTGGCCATGTTCGGTGTGTTCGTCCGGGTGGATGTGTTCGGGCGGGATGTGGCTCACCTTGTCAAAGCCCTGCAGCAAGCTCACGATGCGGCCCTCGACCTGCTCCTTGTCGAGAGCACCGCCGGCGCTGTACATCCTCACGGACTGGAAGCTCTGGATCTTGGGCATGGCGGCGGCGACGGCGACACGGGGAGCAGCGCGCAGGGTGGCGGCGGGTCGGAGGGCGGCGCGGGCGGCCGAGGCGGAGCGGAGGACGGCGGTGCGGAACATGTTGGCGGGCTGGGAGGGAGAAATTGTTTCTCAATTGGAGGTGCGGGAGAGGCGGAAGGTGGGAGTTGGAGATGAGGGGGAGGCAGCTTAGTTGGCGGTTGTGGTGATGATAAATTTCTCGTTGCTGCTCGGGTCACGGAGAGTCGGAGCTAGCTGGGATTGTTCCCGTCACGTGATGTGCCTTTTTTTTCTGCTGGGCTGGCCCGGTTTGGTGAAGACGTCAGTGCATGGCGGCGCTGCGATTGGGCCGCCCGTTTTCCCGAGGATAATTTATCTCCGCGACTACGCTGTGGGGGATTGCCGATTGTAATTGAATTGGGAACCAAGAATTGGCGATTTGTATTATAAAAAATAGCACATTTAGAATACAGTGTGTATTTTTCAATATCCATCTTTATTTCCACCTCTTCACTCCCATCTGTGTCGTTCAATTGTTCCCTTCCCTCTCCCCCCGCGCTTTCGCCAAAGTCAGCACAAAAGACCGAGCCCTCATTGGTCCCACCACCTCGAACCTTGCCCGCCTGCTCGTGGTATGGGGCCAGTATCTTGCTGTCTTGCTTCTATAGAGTCGGTCTCGAGCTGATCTTGCCGTGTGAGGGCTTAAAAATAGCCACATCATCGCCAATTGCTCTTGGCGCGACTGCTCATCCCGAATCGGCTCTTCTTTGAGGAGGTTCGAAGGAGAAGATAGCATAGCAAAATAGTCATGGACCACAACTGCCGATAGGCCGGGCACTCCAAGGAATACTCATTCCCGAGCAGTGTGCTAATTGTGAATCTTTTACATTACTAACTTCATATTTGGCCATCGATCCAGTTTCACCTTGTCTCTCTTTTTCTCGCTCACCATCGCATCCACTTGCCGCAGCTAGCTTCTCTGTCCAACGCTTCAATGCCAAGTTACCTTTGTGACGATGTATACAACCACAATCAACTTGCCTCACCTCGCTCCTAGGTACACGAATGACTAATTTACATAGTTGGTTTGCAAGAGTGCATCGCACTGTGTTGTGCTTGGCAGCCGGGTCTTACCTTACCAAGATACACTTGTCTTATCCTACACGACTGGGAAGGGATGACGCAAGAACCTGCATCAACATACCATACCATACCATACCGTTGTCTACAAGCCCGGCAATCTCTGTAGCTCCTCCCCTCCACCTGACTAGCTGGTCATTCCCTTGTAAAAGTGCATGCCAAACCCAACACACCTGCCCCATGCCTGGTAGTCTTCTCTGCAATTACGTATATATGTCGCAAGCCCATCTCAGGTTTCCCATCTGTTTCCTCATCCCCATACCACTGCGGCTTGTCCCAGCTCTATTCTTAAATATGAAACTCATTGTTCCCCTCTTCCTGGTTCTCGCCGGCTCCGTCTCATCCTGCCTTCTCCCTTCCGAAAGACACAAGTCCTCGGCTCCTGTACGCTTCGCCCTCGGTACCCGATCCGACATTCCCGTCGGCAAAGGCGACCGCTTCGAAAATGGCAAATCCATGCCCATAGGCGTGGGTGTCAAAAACCGCATCATTCCCTCCATCCTCAACCCGATCGAAATCAACTCGGGTTTACGTGCCCTTGCCAACGAATTCCCAGAAGCCACACTGCTCAGCTCTCCTTTCAAAACACAGGATCAGGTCTCAATTGATGCCATGCGTATTGGTAACAACCCACGGGTATTCATCATCAGCGGCATGCACGCTCGCGAGCGAGGTGGGCCTGACTACCTCCTCTATTTCCTATCGGATCTGCTTGCGGCCAACCGAACGCGCAACGGTCTCCGGTACAAGGGGAAGACTTACACACACGAGCAAGTTCAAAAGGCGTTGTCTGCAGGCATCGTTGCCATCCCTCTTCTCAATCCTGATGGCGTAGCTTATGATCAAGCAACCGATTCATGCTGGCGCAAAAACCGCAATCCCAAAAGCGCGGGGAGTAATCCAGATGGGCTCGACGTTGGGGTCGACTTGAACCGCAACTTTGACTTCCTATGGGACTACACACGCTATTTCTCCCCGGATGCAGACCAGGATGGCCTCGGTTCTGATGATCCCTACAGCGAAGTCTTCCACGGCACTGCACCCATGTCGGAGCCCGAGACCAAGACGATTGATTGGGTGTTGAATTCGTTTCCAAGCTTAACCTGGTTTCTCGACTTGCACTCATTTGCTGGGGATATCTTGTACGGCTGGGGAGATGACAACCTTCAGACTCGAGACACGAATCAGAACTTCACCAGCGAAAAGTACGACAAGAAACGAGGAATAGTCGGTGTCGATCCTCCCCAAGCCCGCTATCGTGAATTCTTGCAACAATCAGATCTAGCCTCCCAGCTCACGGTAGGCGGGCGCATGCAAAAGGCCATGCAGCTAGCCGGCCGCTTGGTGTACCAGGTCAAGCAGTCTGTCGATCTCTACCCGACCTCTGGCACCAGTACCGACTACGTTATGGCGAGGTGGTACGGCCGGCGGTGCGGCCCAGGAAAGATCATGGGCTTAACACTGGAGTTTGGCGAAGAAAGCAGTGCTGCACCATGTCCGTTCTATCCAAGCCCCGGCCAGTTCCAGCAGTGGATGAGAGAGGTGAACGCGGGATTCATGGAGCTGTTGCTCAGTGTAGCTTCAGAGGGCCCAGTGCGAGTGGCTAAGTGTTGAGACGTTTTAATGTGCGGCAAAGACCGAGCTGATGAGTTGTATGTCGTTCCAAGAATCCATGACTAGCATTAATACCTAAATTCGATTCAATCAATGTCATCGGTAGATTTCTGATGCAACATTGACCACTGTGACATGAAGGGATAAAAGAATTCATTTTTGATCTTTATAACGTCTGTAGAAGATGAGACAAGGCATAATCGTGTTGACGGAAGTGTGGTGTTTTTAGGATGCTAAATGATATGGCGATGAGCTGGTGAGCAAAGGTTCATATCGTTAGAAGCGGTCTATCCAGGAGTACTAAAGGAGCCTGATGGGATTAAAAACTAGACGCCAAACGCAAGAAGAAGAAGATTGGCAAGCCCCAAATAATGCAACATGTTTGAAATCATCATGGCCATGCTTGAGTTTTGCCATTGCTTCATTCTTCACTGTGTGGCTACTGGGTAGCGACTAACAGGGGTGGGTGGTAGGCTGGCTTTTTTTTTCGGCCCTAATCCCGACCTGTCACGTATAATGTTCCAGAACGCTCCAGATGCCAAGTAATCCACAGGCGTGGTGGCAGAGTGGTCTAATGCGTATGACTAGAAATCATATCTCTTCGGAGGCGTCTGTTCAAATCAGGCCCACGTCGTTAACTGTTTCTTTTTGCGTCTTCGTCTTTTTGGGGTGCAGGGTCGGAATAGACGTCCGGGTTGGTTGCAGATGAGAACCAGGGGAGTCCCGCCCCTGCAGGTAAGAGGCATTCAGTTCCCAATGCAGGCTTTTTTTTTTTAGGTGCCGGATCACAATTGGCACTCACCATATTCCAATATGATACGGTCGAGACGGTTGGTTACAATATGTACGAGAGAGAGTCTGGAAAGACGGGGGCGGCTTGACTTGGTAATTCCATTCTAGCTTCTCTTTCTTGGACATCTACCTCCTCATCCCTCATGATTCTACAGTTAGGTACAAAATTTTGCAAATAAACATAAATCCAGAGTGTTCAAAACGTCTAGGAAAAGGAGGACGGCTGCTTGTAAGAGAAGGTACAATCATGTATCCAGTCTCATGATCAATTATTCCAAAGGATAAGACAGTGGGAGTATTCACGGTCCACGGCAGTTTCCTCGTCATCGATAATATGCTATACAAACCCCTCCTTCTAAATAGTGCAACTTCTCAAAAACAAGAGGCCATGTTGGAACTCGCGAGTGGAACATTGGATCAATCCAACACCTCACCAACGAAATTACGCGCTGCAGCCGCCACTGGGATATTTTTGGACCTCTTGAAGAATTTATCCTGTAAAGATGTTGCTGTTAATTGGCCCAAATAAGATCCCGACTCGAGCAGTAGACGGTTGTGTTAAGCTCGCACTACCTGGAAGCTATTGATGGAAGCTCGAGTGCAATTGGCCTACCGAACCGAAATGCACAACGTGACTCTTTTCGGCTTGCGGTCCAGTATATATAATGTTCTTCTGAGATAAACTGTGGCTGTCTATCCGATGCCCCCTGCAACCTAGTCTCATCTTGTTGTGTGCGAAGCCATCTGCACACGGCTAAATATTTGGGCACACATCACGTACCAATCCAGTCTTCCATGGAGGGTATTAAATACACAAATTCCAAGGTATCTTATCTTCATCTCACCGCAGCTAGAGTGGCAAGAACAATGCTAATATGGTGATAATATTCAGTGTACACTGAGCCCTTAGGCTGTAAAAGTCCAGCAGAGCTACCATGCAATGCATAATCAAATAGCAACATCTACCTCCCAAGCCTGCCTCACACAAGTATAAACCCCAAAGACATGGGCTGTGACAAAGGGCTTCTTTTTTTTTAGCTCTAGATTATGTACAGTCTGCACCTCGCCGTCCAGATGCTACCCGCTTGCCCACTGTCCGCCTCACGACCACAGACAGGCAAGCCAACGCACAGTCGATGCTGTTGCTCCCACTTCCTTCCTTCCTCCCACCAAGAGAAAAACCTCCTACAACGACCAGTCAAGCCAGATACAATAAACCCAAGGGAACAAAACAGATGTATGTCGTCGTGTGAAATTTTTCTTGCTTTATTTGTTTATCGGTAAGGCGAGTCGGCACGGATGGCAGCGGCGAGCTCGGGCTCCCACTTGTCACCGTTGGAAAGAAGTTTCTCTGTATATCTGTGTTAGCCGAGGTGTTCCAGGCAAAACCGCGCAACCTTTCAACTGTGCTATATAGCTCCAGGAAACGCCGGAAATGGCAAATTGGGGCACGAAAACCGCAATGGAAATTCATTGAGGCCATGCACAAAACAATTGGGCCAAATTGAGGGAAATCGGAAACGCACCCTTGTTGTACAGAAGCTCCTCTCTCGTCTCGGTGGCGTACTCGGCGTTGGGGCTCTCGACAATGGCGTCGACGGGGCAGGACTCCTGGCAGAAACCGCAGTAGATGCACTTGGTCATGTCGATATCGTAGCGGGTGGTTCGTCGGGAGCCGTCGGCACGCTCCTCGGCCTCGATGGTGATGGCCTGGGCGGGGCAGATCTATTCCCAGTCAGCTTCGCGGATTGCCGGGAATTGGAGGGGCAGCAGCATCATACAGCTTCACAAAGCTTGCAAGCAATGCATCGCTCTTCACCGGAGGGGTATCGTCGCAGGGCGTGTTCGCCTCGGAATCGGGGGGAGATGGGGCCCTAGAGGGTGTATCGGGTCAGTCCACGGTCGGGTCCGGGCGGAAGCTGGCAGGCAAGGCATACCTTCTCGAAGGGGTAGTAGATGGTGTAGCTGCGTGCGAGGGTCAGAATTTTGATTCCATGTCGCTGTCGTCATCGACTTCGGGTGTGTGTGGGTGGCAACGTACGGAGGTCGGAAGTACTGCTCGAGCAGGACATACATTCCCCTCGCCATCTCGGTCATGAGGAAAAACTTGCCCATGCGGTCGAGGGTGCTGTCGCGGTCCCAGGTCCAGGTGACCTGCCTGCTCGTGCGGAAGTTGGCGGGAGGGGGGCCCTTGGGGGTCGCATAGCCGCGCTGCTGCTGCTGCTGGGCGGGCAGGGAGGCGAGCACTCGGGTAGCGACGAGGCCGCTCGAGGCCACTCGGGGCACCTGTCGCGCGAGCATGGCGGTCGAGGTGTGCAGAGCCGGCGCCATGGCAAAGGGGAGAGTGAGTGGAGAGGCGAGGACAATTGACGGGAGGCCAATTGGGCGGGATGCGGGCGAGGCGACGAGCAATTGGGGACGTGATCGGGATCCTGAGGTCGATGTGTTCGGCACGGGGAAAGTTGCTCAGGACCCAGGCGGGATTACAATGCTGGGCAGTTGATTGGTGGTTATTTGCGCACGTGAAATATCACGTGGACCCGTCAACGTCAACGGCTCAAAGCCTATCCCAGTCAGCAACCTCAACCGTGTAAGATTCGATGCACAAAAAATGAGGCCGTCAAAAATGTAGGAGAAGAAAAAATGTATTTGGTAATCTCTCAAAAACCCCCCAGCTCGCTCGCAATTTACCAAAAATTCGCAATTCGTTAGCCCGTGATCCCATAAGATCGTTACATCATCGTCCTGCCTCCTCGCGGGTATACATAGTCTATCCGAACCATTATAGCGCCATCTCCCAATACCATTCCATCCCAAAAACCCTATCGCCCTCGCGTACAACTCAATTGGAAAAACTTCGCTGACAATATCACTAAAAGCTTCGCTCCCAAGCACCCCACCAGATGCCCATGTTGGCGGCCACCACCAGATCCAGCATTTTCAGTCCGTCAGGGTAAATGATCAACTTTCCGAGCTTGGCTCGCTTTCCATTCTTGCCGCCACCGGCTCGCTCCTTGCCAAGATTAACATCAAACGGCGAAAGGGTACCATCATCTTCATCGCTCTGGTCCTGTCGGTTATCGAGCTTCTGAAGGAGCTTATTAAAGTGGCCCTGGAGTTGCGTCTTGACCTCTTCGCGCCCCTCGGCCGACTTGAAAAGCTCATGCGTGGGCAGGTTGAAACGGAGCTCGCTCAGGGGCATTGAACCTCCGATGGGTGGTGCGGGAAGTCCCTGCTGCTCCATCATGGCATTCAACGCCGGCTTGTCATCGTTTAGGATGTGGTAGCATCGAAGGCTGCGGCCTGTGGTGCCAGTTCGGAACTCGCATCTGCCGTTCCAAGGGCTCGTAAAGATATATCCACGGGGCCTCATGCCCGGGAGCGGGAATCCCAGTGAAGTCTGGGGTCCAGGGGAGAGCTCTCCAGAGTTGGAGCCACCAGACTCCACCGAAGCCACACTTCCGTGCCGTCTATGTTCGCCCCGCTGCTGGTTGAGACTGTCTTGGTTCCACCTCTCTCGGAAGTTGGTCGACCATGTTTTGGCGTAGCCCATGAGGACCTGTCGGGAAAGCACGGCACCGTCGTTGCGTGGGACCTTGGCATCCGCAGGAATTCCGTCTCCGGGGCCACTATCGAAGCTCCTTCTTTGAGGCATATTACGGAACTTTCCATATCCTAACGTCTCAATCTGGATGTTGATGGGCGGGTTTGCAGCAGTGTTTTGACCCTGGGTGACAGGCGGCACAGGGGAAAAGAGGGGGCCGGCATCCTCCGTCTCAGGTTGCACAGTAGTCTCTGACTGATATGATGAGACATGAGCGACGTTCCACTGGTTTCCTGTGCTAGGATCGCGACGAATGAAAGCCAGGGTGAACGGGTTGCTGTAAGAGGGCTCGGTCTGTTGTTTCCTAGGCGATGGAGATCGGCTGGTCTGGAAGCTTTGTCTAGGATTATATCCCTGAGCGGGGACCCTTTCGCCTTCTCTCGCGACTGGGGACTCGGGAGTCAGAGGAAGAGGCCTTTCGACTCTGGGCCTGTTCAGGTTCGGACGAGCCCTGGGGCCCATGGGCTTTCGGGATATGGTCTGGGTGCGGCGAAGATCCGAGGGGTTCTGGCGTTGAACAGGGGTCCAATCAGCCCTGCTCTCGAATCCGCGGCCATCGAGGCTTCGTCGACCAAGGTCCTCTGGGTGGGGCGTTTCCAGGGTAGAGCTGACGGTGTAGCCACGCGTCCGCGCAGACGCTTGAGCATCGTCACCAGTGACGCAGAGACTATCTTGACTTGTGGCGGCGGCGGGGTTTGCAGATTCGGGAACCGGTTTTCGAGGAATATTCCTCACGGAGCCCTCGTCGCCTGATGATCCAAAGCCGTCATCTCGAACGGGGGGTTGCGAGCGGTAGTCGTTGGAGTGCTTCTCGAGGTGGATGTAATAGAGGCAGCTGGCGACGTCTTCGGACGAGACGATTTTCTGCTGAGGCTTAAAAGGTGAAAGAATGACGTCTAAAGCGCAGGCATGATGGTCAGTGTCGGGGTGGTCTCTCTTTTTTTTTTGACAGGCGGGGGCGGGGGTGTGTTGCATGTTAGGAGCTGGGCTTACCTCTGGTGCCAGGGACTCGCGAAATATAGAGAACCAGGGGATCTTGACGCTCTTCGGTTGGGTTCACAGGGTACTGAGGCGGGTTGGCCGCGAGATTGTTGACGGACCGGAGGGAACGGGCCTCCATCGCTTGAGCGTGGTGAGGAGTCGGACAAGCTGCTGCAGTAGCTGTTGCAGTTGCGGGAGCGAAGTTGACGTTGTCTAGGGCCCGGCACGACAGGCGGTAGTGGTAGTGCGGTGTCGCGTAGCGGAGCCGAGCTCGTCAGCGGCCTCCAGAGGCGTGGGGTGTCTGTGTTAGTGGAGCGAGAGCCGGCAGTTGGCAGTTTGACAGGCGATGGATTCTCCACCCGCGCTTTTAGACAAGAGGTTGCGCGCGCCCGGATGCGACAAAAGGGACAAGGTCCAATATAAACAAAAGGGGAGGACCCAAGAGTAAAAATAATATTTACTTTCAGAAAGAAGGGTAGGGGAGGGGGGGGCCAAAGAAACTTTATGAGCTAAGGTGGGTGTGTGTGTGTGCGTGTGAGTGAGTGAGCAAGTGGAGGGAGTTGGGTTGTGCAGGACTAGGGTCCTTTCTATGCTCACTGCGTCTGCGCTCGCGTCTGCGTCTGGGCCTTTTGGGTACCGGGGAACGGGGCGACTGATATCCAACAACCCGACGAACGACGACGTGGCAGAAACAGTAAGAGTCAGGCCTGAGGCTTGGCAAAAAATAAGAGAGAGCAGCGGACGGGGGGGTGTGTGTGATGTGATGTGATGCCAGAGAGAAGACAACGGCGGGGGAAGCCCCAAGAAATGACCTAGGAGGACGAAAAGGTAAAAGCCGAAATTAACAAGAGGACGGGCCCTGTTTAATTATGGCCGTTGCGAGCTGAGAAGGCAAACCAGAGAGAGGTACGGAGCAGTCGAGGCGAAAGCTCAACGTCAGCTGGCGGCGGGGGGGGCTGTGTGGTTTATTTCGGCGCCGGCGTGTACGCGGGCAGGGTTGGCGGTGGTTAATTCCAGCACGTCTTGTCTTGTTTAATAACCAGAATACGGCCTTGTAGTGAGCGTACCAGCCGTGATGGGAAGGGGGCCCGACAGTCTCTTTTATTAATCAAATCATCCGGCTTCTCTGTTTTCATGCTGCATTCGGAACCGCGCAGTGGAAAGCGGCATCTTCCTTGGCGCGCAAACGGGGAAGATGCATAGAACGGCAGCAGAAGGGTGAAGCAAAAAAAAAGGGGGGGACGACTCCATTCTGCATCACTTCATGCCTCAGCGTGGCCCTGCGGATGAGAAAGTCCCCATGATATTTCGGCCGGCCTTCTTTTTCTGCCCTGCGCCTCTTTCTTTTTTTCTTGGCTTGACGGCTTGTGGGCGTTGTGTAACTAGAGACCAAGGGGGACGAAACGGACGGAGTCAATGGGCCAGCCAGGCCAGCTCAGCTCAGCTCAGCAAGCATCAGCGGCCTTCTGGGGGAATTAAAAAAAAAAACGACAATGCACTGGCACCCACCCACATGGTACCCGTAAGACGGAGACGCGGGCAGGGTCCAAAACGGAGAAGCGTGATTGTCTGCGTCGTAGCGACGAGACACAAAAAAGCACACACAGAAGCAGCTGGGCTCTCTCTGCCAAGCCAAGAGGGTCCTCTTGGATTCGGCGCCGCACGGAATTGGTGGGACGACTATCTACTGTACGACTGGGGAGGGGTTGGGACGAGACGAGGCCATCGTGGGCGCCCGCCGTCGTGGCCGGGCTGATGACGTATCATTTTGCGGCTTTCACTGCCCGCCCACTCTTTTTTAGGACTTGCTGCGGCTGCATACTGTACGTAGGTAGCATGGGTGTCAGTGAGGGCGTGTTAGTGTCCAGTTCTACGGCAACGCAACGGCAGCGAGATATGCGTGCGCGCGTGCGAGCCAAGGTGAGAGAATCCTCATGGATGCGCCGTGCTCATCCACCTCTCACTCACTCACACTCACACTCACACTCACACACTCTCTTTTTTAGGCCTTTCTTTCGCGCGCGCAAGCCACCTCTCTTACTTCCTTCCCTTGCGGATACTCCAAGCTAGGCTCCCGGGGATGCTGAAGGCGCAGTCCCGACGTCACTCGGCCCCCCCCGGTGCAGGCAGGGATGGAGACTTCTGGAACTTGGGGGATGGCGTGCCCTGGCGGGAGCTCTCAGTGTCACGAGTGGTGCTGGATCTGCTAAATCTGGCTTCCCTGGACGGACGGCCCCCGAAGGCACCGGCACTTGCGCTGGCGCGCACTGTGCTCATCGCCATCTCTCTCGGACGTACCTGACTAGATGCCCGAAAGCCTAAAAAGTCTAGAAGCCTAATCGGGCAAAACGGTCAAGCCGTCCCCCCTACCCTCCCTAGCCGGGCCATCGCGCTCAGCAGGACAGGGGGGGGGAGGACTCAGTAAAAGAACAGAACAGTGCGAGATTCCCGCGTCAAGCCCGACGGGTCACGGTCCCGGGATCGGGCTCGCCGGCTCCGGCCAAGATCTCGGCGCCAGCAAGCTGGGCTGTAGGGCGGCTCGGCTGCTCAGGATACCCCGGGTTCCCGTGGGACAACTCAACCCACCCTCTGGTTTGTGCCCGGTTCTGCCTTGTTTGCTGGCCCCAACCAGCCGAGTGTGAGCCCATCCATGAGTCGCCCCCCCAGGTTTCCCGCCTGCCGAGCTTTCCAGGTTGTGGTGTGATGCTTAGCGTGGTGGTGGTGTTAGGATGAACTGGCAAGCAACAGAAAAACAAAGCAAGCATGCACGCACCCACAGGATTTTCTGTCGGCATAAACTACATGGCGTTGTTTTTTTTAAATTAGGCGAAATACCACAGAATGCTCAAACAACAGAGCCACAATGTTGACGAAGCCTTGCATTTTGCTCGGCGTCGAATCGCTGTCGAAGCTGTTGGCGATGCGAGATTTGGTGTTGTAGTTTTACATTAACAATTACACATTTGCTTGGTAATTCGAAAGAGGCAATGTTTACTAATGTGATCACGGGGGCAACCGGGAATCTAAAATACACAAAAAGAGATGATTAACTAAAAAACAATTGCACATCAAGAAATAATTACGGTAAATAAATAACATTGAAAATAAGATCCAGGGGAGGGGGGGGCCAAGGAGGAACAGAGCTTGGGGTACCCCCGCGCCCCGCGGCACTTCACCACTTGCTCCTCGGTACCTAGACTATTCCGTATTTTTCTGAACGGCCGCCAAGACTCTCACCGAGGTGCCGGTTTGCCATGGCCACCTCCACCAGCGCTCCAAGCCTCGTTCGAACGCATTGATCGACGTGGGATTGCCCCGCGCGCCTCAAACTTGAGTTTTTATTCCTTCGCCTCCGAGATGGCATTCAGCCTTTTGAAACCCACCCGGACGATACAGCAACATTGCTCCCCCATCCCCGTCCCCACTTCCACCTACAGCCAAGAGATGGGAATGGAGACGGGTGCATGTCCATTTGCCTTTGCTCAAATTACGCCGCCGCCGCCGCTGTGCAAGTCGGCGTGGCGGTGTCGTAGACGTAAGAGGTGCCTCCACACCCGCCGGGGCATGCCTCGCCGCAACTGTAGCTCGTGGTGACGGTGGGCACTGCGGCCGGGCAACCGCAGATGGACCTGATTGTCGAGAAAGCCTCACACATGGGCATCACGCACGTCGAGCAGCGGCCCAGCACCGTAGTGACGGTGGGGCACGGCGTCGTCGTCGGCGTCGCGGCCGTTGTTATCGATGTGGTCCAGGGCAGCACATACTCGGTCGAACAGCCGCCGGGGCACTCGCTCTCACGGCAGGGGAACCTCTTGGTGACGGTCGGCACATGCGACGGGCAGATGCCGGGGTTGACCACGGTGGAGAGCTTGACGCAGGGATGCGTGATGCAGGTGGTGCACACCTCGGCCGTGGTGGTGACGGTGGGACACGCCGGGATCATAGGACCGCCTGGGTTGAAGGACAATGTGTGATCTGGCTCGGCTGACGATCGCGGGAGCCTGTTTTTGGATTGCCAAAGCACCATTAGCATTAGACTTTTTCTTGCTTGCTTGGTGTTTTGTTATCTCTTCTTTAATGAAATATGGAGGTGTGGTGCAAGCACGTACGCGGCCAGCAGGGTAGTTGCGATAACATGCTTATACCACATGATGGCTGGAGCAAAACTGTATATCAGAAAACGGTGACGGGAGCGTAGATGAAAAGTGGCGACTTGTTTATGGCTAGTTGAATTGTTAAGGAAACTTGCGAAATACCATCTTGACTGGGAAAAGAAGAGGATGAAACGGGTCTAAATAGATTTCCCTTCATTACACCTGATTCCCATCTTGTGCGACCTGGGCACAGTTGTCCGGTCATTTCAGGCCCAACTTTTGGCTGACTCGGCACCACGGCACACCAAAAATTCCATTTGAGGCGGGAAAACATAGATGATAGGGTATTCACTTCATCACTGGCTGCTGATTGATGGAGAAGGAAGAAAAAAAGCCTTTCTTTTTCCCCTCCAGCGATCGGCGGCTTGCGAGTCCCAGACGCCGCAGCTGAAGCTCGTGGCGGGGCTAGCATCTTGCGTGCGCAGATTGAGCATGCCATGACATGTTTTTCTCTCAGTGAATACGAGCCAGCTTGCCATGTCACCCAATAATGCGACCTGGACCAAAAGTCCCCTTGGGGGATGCACCTCCCCGCAACTCAAAAGCGCTGGACGATGAACGGGGGGGGATTTTCTGGTGATCATCGAGGACCGGGAGAGCTCTGCCCAATCGCAGCGGGGCACGGCGTGCTGCAAAAGACGACCAAACCACGCACCCCTCCTCCAGGGTAATCGGCACCACCCCGCACATGTTCGGGAGTTGCAGCTGAGCTGGGCGTGGGAGACGAGACGAAAAAGAAATGTGGCCAGAAATAGAATAGATGCCCATGTACCGGTCAGATCGACACGCTGCTGCCGCTTCAATGGTGCCGAGAGTTTCGAGCTACGTGGTTGGGATGCGTGTAAGATGGGTGGCCGGTGACGTTGGAACTTGGGGGAGCGTTGACGTGCACCAAGCCACAGGTGCATGCGTAGGAGGGAATGATGACCCGGTCCCACGTGAAGGCTGCGAACGCACACGGTTGACAGGCAACTGGAATGATGTTTACGCGGCACATCGCTAAATGTTGGCAACTCCAGTTTTGATCGTCACAACAGGTTGTTCATATTCATGCCCTGGCTACTCTAAAATACCCCGCATCGTCCGTCTAGATGCCTCTAGGCTAACCTTTTTATAAATAGACAAACATGATTCAGGCGTCTCTTTCTTTTAGGTTTTGTTCCGCTGAGTTGGCATCCCCATCGCCAAGATGCCACCAATGTGTGGCGGCCGTTTATCACCATGTACCGCCTCTCTAGTGCTTCTTACCCATGCCGGCCACTGCCTCGGCCAAGACCTGGTCGAGATTCTCGTCCTCCAGGCCCAGCAGCTCCATTGCGAAACCCTCCTCCTTGGTCCAGTCGGCCTCTAGCGCCCCCAGCACAAAGACGATCTCCTCCATGACGTGTTTCGAGTACTCGGCCTCGAGCTTGCGCGACGCTTCCTCGACGTACGACTTGGAGTCGAGGGTCCTGCGGGTCCACGGCGCGCCCGTGACCCTCTCGAGGGCCTCGACGACCTCGAGCTGGGTCACGTTGAAGCTCTGGACGTACAGGGTGCGGTTGCGCGTGGCATCGGGGCGGCGGAGGGCGGCGACGGTAGCCTGGGCCACGCGGCGCAGGGTTGATGCTGATGCCTTGACTTTGCCGTCGTCGAGGATGTCGGCCGTCTTCTTTTCGAGGTCCAGGTGCAGCAGGCCGTCGTGCACGCCGTAGTCGAAGAAGTGGCCGCACACGAGCGCCGTCCACGAGAAGCCCGGGTTGGCCGCCGCGAGCTCCTCGCACTTTTGCCGGACCAGGTCCTTGTCCCGGTACAGCTTGAGCAGCCGCCTCGCGTTGGGGCTCGCTGCGTCGCAGCTGCCAAAGTCGGCCGGGATAAAGCGCTTGACGCCAGCCTTGGCCGACGCCTCGACCAGCCGCAGGTGCTGGTTGACGTCGGCAAGCGGGAACGACGCAATCACCACGTCCTGCCCGCGGAGCGCCTCCGCCAGGCCGTCCACCGACATGTCGTCCGGGATGGTGATCTGCGAAGTAGACTCGGCGTGGGCCGGCTGTGACTTGGACGATGCTCGCTTGGCGACGGACAGGTTGAAGTCGCCGGCAGCCGCCAGACCATCGAGGAGGACTGTGCCGAGGTTTCCATTGCCTCCGACAAGGCAGACCTTGTTGAGTGCCATTTCTATAGTAGGTGCGCAGATGTGAAAACTTGATGGCAGTGTTGTTGTGATTGATTCAACGTAATAGTTGACTGGCGATGTCGGCCGTGAGAGTTGTGATGTGAATTCACGACATGGCGGGGTAATTTCACTTCTGCAGTGCGGGGCAGTCTTTTGACGGCATTCCGTCATTCGCCTGCAAATCTAGTTGTTCCTGCATTCGCTGCCGATTTGTCGGTCTCTGTTTCCGATCGTCGGCGTCGGTTTGAGCTTCCGCATGTCAGACACTGAATTTCAAGGGCGTGCCCAGCCCAAGAGAGATGTGGGTTGCATGTCTGGGGATTGGGGAAAGTAACCGCGCAACAGCTGAATCGGGCGTCTTTTTACTGGTAGACTTGGCCGGCCTGGTCTGGTTTAAGTAACCGGCCGTATAGCATAAGTGGACTGCACCCAAGATCATAATTTATACCATTAGCAGATGATATATGTATTATACAATATATTTGGATATTCAGTTCTTTCATTCCTTAGCTCCCTTGAATCTATCCACTTGCCCCTCTGCTGTTTCATTCCCCACTCTCGCCCGCGCCAACGCACCTAAACCCCGACCTCTCTCGGTCTCGCGCTTTCATCCTTGGGCGTGGCTTTAACTTAGCGTATTTCAACTACACATCTCCAGCTTTGTATGAGAACGGATCTTCAATTATCTCCGAGCGCGAGCTCCGCTAATCGTACGTGGACATCCAACCACTGCTGTATTATCACAGTTCGAATATCGTGCATTTATTTGCACATCTACACGTAGAACGGGGTTCCATCATACACACTCAAATTTTTTCATTGATCAGTTTTTGAGCATCTTTATTGGCTTTCTCCAAGAAATTAACACGGTGAAGCCAATCTTGCCGTCTTTCCGGCATTTTGACAATGAGATTCACAGTGCCCGGGTTCGAGTGGGCCGTCCTGGCGTTAATAAGCATCCCGCCCGTGTTCATAAACTTAGCTAGCTGTTGCATTTCGATCTTTGCGGTCCGATTTCTTAAGTCCGATTGATAGACGGGCTTTCAATGTCCGTATGAATCGCGAGACTAAATAATATTGATCTTGATACTGTGGCATGGGAAGGAGAGGATGTGTATTTAAAGGACATCTAGATTATCCACTGCACGCAAAACCATTGCATCCACCACAAAGCTGCTCTTCTAACCTTTCATTCATCATGACTACCAACGAGATTGTTCTCATCACCGGTGCCAACACCGGCATTGGCTTTGAGACGGTGAAGGCTCTTTTCTCCTCTCCCAAGCCATACCACGTTCTTCTTGGAAGCCGTGACCTGGGCAAGGCCGACGCTGCCATTGCCAAGCTCAAGGAGGAGATTCCCGGTTCCCAAAGCACAGTCGAGCCGATCCAGATTGATGTCACCGATGACGACTCTATCCAAAAGGCTTACCAATTTGTTGCCTCAAAATTCGCCAAGGTCGATATCCTTTTGAACAATGCCGGTAAGCAAATGGCGAATGATGCCTTGGGGAATTTTGTCTCAGCGCACACACCTTAGCTAACACAGGCGACTCTCAGGTGGCACCAACGAAATGTTCTTTGACCAAGACGCTTCCAATTTCAGAGACTTGTTCAACAAGGCGTACGATGTCAACACAACCGGTGCCCAAGTCATGACGGCTGTTTTTGCCCCTTTGCTGATCAAGTCGTCGGATCCTCGGCTCCTCTTCATCACTTCTGGCCTCTCTACCCTGGAGGGCACATCCAAAGGGCTCTTCCCCAACGCAAGCATCGAGCTGCCGGCCGGCTGGCCCAAGAAAAATATCCTCACATCTGTTGCTTATAGATCTAGCAAGACAGGCCTCAACATGGCCATGCTGGTGTGGCATCACCTGCTCAAGCCGGATGGCGTCAAGACGTGGTGCATCAGCCCGGGATTTGTGGACACGGGGCTCGGAGGGATGCCCTCGGAGACGAAGAAGGCCCGTGGCGCCGGGGACCCTTCTATGAGCGGTCATTTCATCAAGAGGGTCATCGAGGGAGAGAGGGACGCGGATGTCGGCAAGGTGGTGCATGTGAGTGGCAGCGTGCAGGCGTGGTAGAGATGTGCCTGGCCCGAAAAGGATTATGTTTGTGTGGCATGGAGATAGGGTCAGTATTTTGTCAAATCGAGTTGTGCCGCCCGCGTTTAGTGTCGAATCCTTTGTGCGAGGACTGGCAAGTCTTGAAGCAAGAGTATTGATCAAGGCATCTATCTATCTGGACATGTCGACCGTCAATTACAAGACAGAAAGACGGGGAGTAAACTAGGGATGAATAAATAGATACGCTCTATCATTTGTCTATACTGTTTTATTCTATTTTTATACCTGTTTTCTTGGCTTGAGCTGAATTCGAATTTTTGGTTCAATCTCGACTAACAAGGGAGGTGGGCATAGAAGCCGGGCGGGACTGATCCAACCTTGTGTGCCCTGCTAAACCGCCATTATCCAATCAGGGGCGCGATAAAATACTGCGAATGGATTATAAAGCCTACGGTATCACTTCTTTTCTGGCCGAGGCTCATGTCACAAGGGAATTAGCACCCACCAGTTCTACGCAGTCGTCTGCCTTTCCAGTCCAGTGGTCATTGCTCTCTAGTGTCCAATTCCGCCTCCTGTTTCAACAACAGCCAATCAATCCGGTATGGTGTAGTGGCTAACATTTCGCGCTCTCATAACCTGAGAGATCAGTTCCGCGGAGCCCAGGGTTCGATTCCCTGTACCGGAGATCCTTTCTTTTTGTGTCTTCTCAACATGCGTTATCTTTGCATATTCAGATCTCTCTTTTTTGTGTATTAGATGGCAGGCGACAGGATGGAAGCAATTCTTGGCGTCGCGCATTAAAGCAAAGAAAGGTCCATTGCTCGTTGGTGGAAATGTCATACCGGGGTGGTAAAAGAATGATAGTCATTGTAAGTGGGTAGGTAATTAGACCTGCCATGTCCCAAAATAGCCTGTTTTAGAATGGATGCCCTGAATTTCGAAACGGCTAGGAAACTGTAAATGGACTGGATGCGAAGGCTATTGTTTGCAGAAAGGCAATGGATGCCAACATGAA
Source organism: Calonectria leucothoes (assembly GCA_002179835.1). Classification (NCBI taxonomy): domain Eukaryota; kingdom Fungi; phylum Ascomycota; class Sordariomycetes; order Hypocreales; family Nectriaceae; genus Calonectria; species Calonectria leucothoes. Next base: position 68,793 of record NAJI01000172.1, on the reverse strand, counting down.
GAATAAAAAGCCCGTGTGCGATTGAGCTTGCACGCACGCCTTGATACCAAGTCGGCCACGGCTGGCGGGTTTGTCTGAGACCGTGTCGGCGATGCAACTGGATGGATGCAATTGCATAGCAGCTATTTGCAGGTGAAAACCCCTTGCCCAGGGATTCTAGATACAGAATAGAGGCCGGGGGAGAAGGGTCTTGGTAATATTGGACACCATCGCAGACAGGACATGGAATGAATTGCGTGCGACCGGAGACGTCGCGCCCGATCCAACCCCCTCAGCCCATCTTAGTGAGGATCCGACATTCCGGCCGACAACGACAGCGGTCATGAGACAGGCTAGTCAATGTGTAACCACCCCGGTCTGCCAGCGATCATCACGCAATGTCTCAGAAAAGCTTCAAGGGCAGCCGCCCCCTGGGCTGCACCCTTTGGAACGCGGTACCTGACTCCGGAGCCACGGCTCAACGGGGAAAGAATAATAAAAAAAAGAGAAAAAGAAATCTGGACCATGACCAGCTTTCTTTCCCCTTTGCACTGCCGCGAGACATCAGCTGGCCGGTGTCTTGCAAGTTGAATGACAACGCTGATCTTCCCTTTCCATACCTGAATGAGGTTGCGGCCGGACGGGGGAGAATTCAACGGCAGGCTTGGCGTACGTTTGGCATGCTATATCAGGGATGAGCTGGGGCTCTAATTGCCTTCTTTCCCGGATCAGCTTGCTTCTCTTGATCTCGCCCTGAGCTTCGTTTTATTTCCTTTCGCTCTTTAGATAGATTTCCTATTCTTCTTCTTGTTGTCGGGCATCTTGAAAAGCAGAGTTGCTTTCTCTTGTCAGTGCAGAGTTGAATCTCATTTGTTTTTGGGTTTATTTTCCCCGCGCACCAACAAGCCGTACCAACCAGCATGGCTCGATCTCTTTTCTTGGCTGGCCTTGTGGCCACCCATGCCCTGGCCAGCCCCGAATTTGCCCTGCCGGGCTGGAAGTTTGTCGGCTGCGTCGAGACCGACGATGCCCTCCACTTCCCAATCAAGCCCACGTTTGATGACACCTTCTTCAGCGCGCAGGCCTGCCAGGCCGAGTGTGGTGAGGTGTTTACATCAAAGTACGCAGCTCTCGGTGGTGGGTGCCGCTGTAACGACCCAGGCGCCGAGGCCATCAAGTACACGGCGGTTGCGCCGGACCAGTGCATGTTGGACTGCGTGCCCGGAGATCCAAAGGCTGGTTTCTGCGGCGGCGGCGGCTTCAGCGTGCAGAACCCACAGCGGTACACCCTGTACGAGCGCACCTCGCAGCCTATTGTTAGGACGATTAAGCTGGGTAGGAGACAGGCCGTTGAGGAGAAGGCAGTCGAGGATTCGGAGGATGACGAGGACAACGATGAGGATTGCGACGAGGAGGAGGACGAGGAACCTGCCCACGGCAGCCAAACTGGCACAGCACCAGCCATTGGTGATGGCGGCATTGAGCAGGGCACCGGCGCGAATGGGGCAGCGGCAACGACAACGATAACGGCAATGCCAGCGGCTGCAACGCCTTATGACCCATCCACCACCATCGTTATCCACGCGTGTCCACCGGGCGTAGAGAATTGCCCATACCAACAAGTGGTCCACGAGTGCCCTCCTGAGGTGAAAAACTGCCCATACCGCCAGGAAACCCAGCACGAATGCTCCCCAGATGTCGTTGATTGTCCTTATCGCCAGAAGAGCGAAGGTTCTGGACAAGGAAGCTCTGGGTCCAGCTCCAGCTCCAGCGGTAGCGGATACTCTACATCCGAAGGCTGCTCGGACGGCCAATGTGGTTCTAGCAGCAGCGGGACGACGGTTCAGGAGCCCTCAAAGCAGACTGCTGGCGAGAGCAACATCGGAGGAAGCAGCAGCAGCGGCAGCAACAGCAGCAACACGAACACCAACAGCGGCAGCAGTAACAACAACGCCAGCAACAACAACAACAACGAAAGTAGCACCACCACCAACAACGATAATGGAAGCAGCAGCAACAGCAACAACAGCGGCGAAAGCTCCTCTGAAAGCCAAACCGAAGGTGGCAGCTACACGTATACCTACACCTACAGCTCTAGCTACACCACTAGCACTCCAGCCCCCGATAGCTCCGAGGAGGTCAGCAGCAGCAGCAGCAGCAACACAAACACCAACTACAACAACAATGAGAGCAGCGGCAGCACTGAAGCTGAAAGTGTGGCAGAAGGCACCTCTGGAGGTAGCCAAACGAGCCCAGATACCTACAACAAATGGAGCAACGGCACCACGCTCGCGGCCACGCCTACACCCCGGCCGGCGACTGGCTCGTCCTGCTCCGGCATGAACTGCGAGCACGTCGTGGTTAGTGCTGGACACAGGAGGGTAGCCGGAGGCTTCATCGCCGCGGCCGTGATTGCCTGCATGATGGCGCACCCCGTCCTGATGTAAGATCAACCTTTTTTCTTTCCTTCTCTTCTCTACTTTCCTTTTCACCTTTTTTTGTGGTATCGGAGCATGGAGGAGTTTGTAATGTAAGATTAAAAAGTAGACGGGACGAAAAACGAGTTCATTGTTTGATTAGGAGGTTATACCAGCTAGACAGAGCAGCGTTAGCAATTAATATACCAGCATTATCCAACCTACACCCAAGTACTCGTGGTATTTCACATGATCAGGATGGCAACGTGCATTTCAAAAAAAGGCATGAGAGACTTGTCATGAATTATTGGGCAGTCGGGTATCACATGCTAAAAAACAGCTTGGTCATACATTTTCACGTTCATTACTGCTTCGACCTCCCCCCCGGCCCCCTTTTCACCTCAAAGACAGACCCGTGTTACCTGGCTGGCGCATCAGTCAGGGGAACATAGCGAACCCCGAATAGCTTCTTTCGCGTGACCTCTCCGTTGCCGTCCTTTTCGATCCGCCAGACGTGTTGGCTGTATCCCGACTCGTCGTCGTCTACGGGGATAAACATGCTTTGAGCGTGTAAGTGAGGAGGAAAAAAAAAAAGAAAGATGTGATGTCATGGTTCAAAACGATAACCTCGTTCAAAGACTTACCACCCTGGTGACTTGATCTGGTCGATTAGCTCCTGGTGAAGCTTGACTGCAGACGCTCCGACGTGAATGGCATCCCAGAGCTGCTGCTCCCCGTCGCCTTCTTCTCGCCAGCCCTTTCTGCCGTCGCCCAGGACAAAGCGCACTTTGCCGGTCTCGAGGAACCGCCTCCCCTCGGGGCTCTTGGCCATGTTCTGCTCGCCCAGCTGCCTCAGCTCGCCAATATGCTCCAGCCCCACGACGGTGCCGGCGTCGCCCGCCAGCTCGGCCATGACGTGCGTCAGGTAGCCGGAGCCGGAGCCGATGTCGAGGATGCGCGGGGCCGGGGACGAGCTGGACGGCAGCAGGTACGACAGCATGTGCTCGACGGCCGACGCGTGCATGTGAGGCGCCGAGATGGTGGCGTGGTGGCCGATGGGCTGCGGAGAGTCCTGGTACGGCATGGACGGAGCGTAGTGGGCGCGGTCGACCTGGTGGATGAGACGGACATGCATTTATTTAGCTAGGGGCCACATTGTTGTGTGCGTGTGCGTGTATGTTTGCATGTGTATGTATGTGTATGTGTATGTGTGTTTGTATATGTGCACGTGTATGTATGTGTACGTGTATGTGTGTATGAGTGTATGTGGATGTTTGTGTGTGTATGTGTGTGGGATGGTCGGAAAGCTAGTACTGCACCTTTATGAATGCATCCTTGACCCGGGCATCCGCAATGAGCCCGTTCTTCCACATGTTTTCGATGAGGGCCGTGTTGGTGGCGCCCGAGCAAGTCCACGCCATGGTCATGCGATGCCGGCCTCTGGCGGCTCTGGCTCTATCTCGAGCTCGCGTGAATAAAGATGCAAAAAGGCCTCTTCTTTTCGCGAGCCAAGGCACACAAGACGCCCAACCTGACGGCGCCAACTTTTTTTTTTCTCCTTCTTTTTTTTTTTTTACTACCCACTTTCCTGGTTGGTCCAAGGTGAGGAGGTGTGTGGAGGACGACGACGAGCAGAGGAGAAGGAGGTATATGTTGCTATCAAGGTGGAGTGGATTGCGGGGTCATAAGTTGTCAAGGGGGGAAACAAAAGAGGAAGAGTGGGAGAGCGGGAGAGTGAGGAGGAGTAAGGCGGGCTTCTTTTCTCATCGAGGGCGACAACACGTGCACTTGCATCAGCGGGGGGAGGCGAGGCGAGGCGAGGCGCGAGACGAAGCAATCATCAGCGAGGCGACGAGGACCTCGACGCTACATCACCCATCTATGACCCAGGGTTGACGTTTGACGCCGGAGCTGGTGCGGGGCCGCTTCTAATCGAGATCGGCCGCCAACCCCACGCAAATCCATGGTGAGTTTGACCAGGTCGATGAAGCTGCAGATCAGCAAGGGATTTAAACCATAGTCCACACGAAAAAACAATCCGGAAATCACATGTGGCACCTTGTCAAGCATTGTAAAACGATAAGAAAACCCATTTCGTCGTTTGGACTGTGACTCTATCTACTACAAGACAGGTCGTGAGGCTGCGCCGGGGCAGCACCGTGTTGTGTGTGTGTAGTGTGTGTAGTGTATGAAAAAATAAAAGAATAACCCATATATCCAGCTTCCTTACCATCCAGAAAACGCCCATGAGTGCACCAATGTGTCTCGGGAATGACCTCGCTTAATAATATACATTGACCCGGCATCGCATTTGCTTTTGAAAATACGGTCCACCGCTTATACCACGCGCACCGTCTCCTCGCCCTCTGCAATCACAGCGACGCCCAGCCCGCGGTCGGGGCTCTGGAGAACCAGCTGCTCGTGTCGGCGCACCCGCAGGAACTCGGCCACACTCTTGATCAGGAGAAACCAGCCGACAACCATGAGTACGTATCCGAGCCACTCGCCGCCGGTGATGGTGCCCCACTCGCCACCGTCCGTTACATCCGTCTCCTTGAAGTCGTGCGAGTTCGGGTCGGGGGGTGCGGCGTATCCGTCTGGTCCGCTCATCTGGGGGGGCTCCTCGTCGGTGACGCCCTTCATGTAGAAACCGTACTGAATGAGGGTAATACCGAGGCCGGCGCGGGATCCGTTTTTGGCGGCGTGAGTCGAGTGCAGGAGGTAGGTGAGGAGGAATCCGACGAGCTGGAAAGAGGTGGAAATCATGCCGTTCCAAATGAAAGAGAAGAAGGATCCGACGGGCATGCCGTCAACGTAGACCTCGTCGAGGCCGCCCATGCCAGGGGCGAGAATTGTCGTCTCCCAGTAAGGGGGCGCTGCGTCGGCAGCTGCTTGCTCGTAGGACTGTGCATCAGTGGTTAGCGACACTTGCCAACATGCAGTAGGGGGTGTTGGTGATGTAGACATACGGGTGGCAGTTCATCCTTGTCCTTTTCGGGATCCCCACGCTCGGGCCTCGCAGATAGGTTGGCAAAGACGCCGTCAGAACCGATTCCTCCGCCGACGATGCGGGTTCGCGAGCCCGAGGGCGCGGGGGCTGGCGGCTGGAAATCTGGCTGCAAGGCGCTGCTGATGTTGTCCGAGGACGAGGCATTTGGGGTCGAGTTCTGGCGAACTAGGCGGCGGCGGTCGTCGACTTCATCATCGCTGTCATCGTCGTCGTCAAAGGCGTCGGCGAGCGCGGGATCGACGCGAGTCTGTCGTGAAGGAGAGGAGGCGCGAGAGTGAAATGAAGGCGGAGGCGAGTTGGGAACGGGCTGGAGCCCTCGGGGGTCGATGGGGGTGTCGACGTCGTCATCGTCGTGGGCGTTGACCTGGAGCGAATTGTGTTAGAACAGCTGGGGATTCCTCTTGCTTGGACCGGGAACAGAGCAGCAATAAAAGAAAACAATAAAAGGTTGCAGATCGCCAGCACATACCCGTTCGTATCGTCCCGACATGATGGTTGGATGCCGAGAGACGTTAATGTGGATGATGGGGGTTGTTGAATGGTAAGATGGGAGGCGGTCGTTCAGCGGTGTCCTCTAGCTGGGCGGCCTCTGGCAAGTGACCGCGTGACTAATGGGGGCGGCGAGTGACGCAAGACTGGGACAAGAAAGCGGCTCCAGGCGGTCGTGAGAAGCGAACTAAGGCGCTCTTCTGTTGATGTCGTTTATCCCAGGTGCGGGAGCGCAAAAAAAGGAGGGAAAAAGAAAAGATCAGATACAGAAAAAACCAATAAAAAAAGGAACGGAGGTGCAATTCACACAGGGCGCAATGCAATGCGAGAGTGGCGAACTTTAGGGGAGGAGAAGTCGAGGGAACGTCGGGGATGCAGGTTGGAGGGGACAGAAAGCGAGCGCGAGGAGCGAGCGACCATACGCGGAGCGGCGGAGGATGGGATCGGGGCGGCCTGAGTCAGGCTAATAATTAGGTGCCTGGCCAGCCGTGGTCGCGTGGAGGAGCCCGCCCCGAAAGGGACCCTTGAGAGAATTCCCGGGCTGCAGGTGGTGCAGGGCACTCGCTTTCAGGGCATTGACGCGGGGAGGGCTACAGCGGCCTTCAGGCGCTCTCGTCCTCCATGCGCTCGCTGCAGAGGGTCCCATTGGGGTTCCCCTGGCGTGTCTCGGCGTCAGTGGTTACGCAACCTGTCGTCGGGGGGCACCCTGGCCCGTATCAGCGTCAGCAGACAAACGCCAGACATTGCAGGGTGCCGACTCCACACTGCTCCGCCAGCTCCGCTCGAATGGTGCACAGCCTCTTTTCCTTTTCCGTCAAAGCGGCGGCGGCTGATGAGGCAATGGACCCAACTCTGCATCGCTTGCGTGCGTGCCTGAGGCACCCAGAACTGATCCTTTAATCCTTTGATCTCTGTCCAATCGCGTGCGATTCAATAACAGTCGTAATATGAGACACGCACTGTAGCATGGGCACTGTCTGCCGGAATTTCTTCACTTTGCGCTTCTGACGTCGTCCCGACTCACTAGCATTTTGCGTCCCCGCCCTCGAATTCCTCCCTCCGCCGACCCTGGTTCTCCTCAATTCACCATGTCGCGATCGGTTTCTGTATGCTTGCCCCCTTGGCTCTCAATATCCCCCCCTCCGCTTGCTGACCAGCCCGCCGCCAGTACAAGCTGTACCAAGAAGTCTTTGCCCGGTGGCCGCAGCAGGCCCTGCGTCCCGACCACCAGCTGCAGGACGTCCTGGGCAAGGCCGTGGCCGAGCGATACCAAAAGTACAGCCCGTCGACCGAGGCCGAGGAGCTTTCCAAGGCCAAGGCGCTGCAATTCCTCGCCCAGAACCGATACTACGATCGGGTGAGTGCCAGCAGACCCCCCCCCCCCCCTCTCGGCATGCCCGCATTACTGACCTGGCACATAGTTCAAGCTCAAGGGCCGCCTTCTGGAGCCCAAAAGCCAGCCTTCATATTTTGAAGATTTAATCCGGGAAATCGAAGAAGCCCCCAACCGATCATGGCTTGATCGACTCGGCAAGAGGCTCTCTGGAATGATTCGATTCCAGTAAAGGAAAAAAAAGAAAAGAACGGGAACCAAACCCAACGACGACCCCACGAAATTTTGTCCACGAGCCACCGCAAGGCATGACACGCCCAGAGGAGGGAAGGAATGACAAGACCTAGACGAGGACATATCACAGAAAAAGAGGCATAAAAAAGAGGAGACCATGGTTTGCCGGCGCGCAAAGGATACCCATGCTACGACAGGCGGATTTTGTGTGTATATATACGATTGTTGTATATTATCTGTAACAAAAGCGAGTTTTGCAATCGTTGTCTTATTTTTGTCTTTTTGATCAATCCCATTCCTGCCCAACGCCCTGTGCCCCTCCCCCATGGTCCCTCCTTTTTTTCTTCCTCTAGATGTACCTCTTCTCGGGATCCAGCCTGTCCATCAGGTCGATGCTCTTCTCGTACATGGTGAAGACGATGCCGCCGCTCATGACGAGGCGGGCGAGGCGGGGCAGGGCACCGCTCCAGAAGGTCAGGATGCCCTCCTGCTTGAAGATCATGGCGGCGCACTGGAAGGTGTTGCCGTACATGGCGCGGGCCTCGATGCTCTGCATGCGCGTCTTGATGGTGTCGAGCGGCTGCGTGACGTAGACGGTGATGAGGCCGGCCAGGCCGCCCATGGCAAAGGTGCCCACCGTGCCGAGCTTCTCGCCCGGCGCCGTGTACGACTCGGCCAGCTGCTTGAGCGACGTGTAGGCCGTGAAGCGGGTGGCGCTGTTGGCGGCCTGGCGCGCCGTCGTGGGCACGAAGCCCTGGAAGAAGCCGCGGATGCCACGCTCGCGCGCGATGATGGGCACGGCGTGCAGGAAACCTCGCAGACGGGGCTTGGGCAGCTTGCGGTCGTCGATGCTGCAGGTCAAGGGCCTGGTGTTAGTCGAGGCGGTTCGCCGGTCTTCGGAGAAGGATGTGTGTATATGCAGGTAGGTGAATGTGTAGGTGCATGCGGACTCACAGCGTCGTCTTGATGCTCTCGGTGGGCGTCACGGCGAGCAGCGACTCGGTCACTCCGGCGCCGAAGCCTGCCAGGACGGTCCGAGGCCCGGAGAGCTTGCCGTCGGCATCGGCGAGCATTCGCTTGTACTGATCAAAGGCAACGAAACCTGGCACGGAGTTGAGTTAGCCCCGCGATGGCCTCTGCGCCGGGCCCTGGCGGGGTGGTGCCCGGCCCGAGCAGTTGTGACGACGTACGGATACCGGCCTTGGCCGAGTTGCCAATGATGAGCGTGGTGCACCCGGCATACCACTGCTTTCCGAACGGCGGCCACGGCAGCTTCTTGCCCGCGGCGAGGTTGCGGTTGAGCTGCGATCGGGTCTTTGCGACTGCAGTGCGTTAGAAATCAAGTCACTCGCCCCCTCCTCTCGGTTGCGTCGACAGCCTCGGTCGCTCTCTCTCGAACTCGATCAATCCGCGGCCGCTGGGAGTGGTTCTTGGTTTTGGTTCTGCGACGTACATTCGGCGGGATAAGTGATGGCTGCACATGTCACGAACGCGCAACCGGTTAGCCTCAAACAAGCTGCGGGAAACCAAGCCGAAAAGACCAGTCACGCGATGCCATACCGATCTCAATGGCGCCGGCCGTGGAGCCGGCAATGACGGAGCGCAGGGCGCTGGGCGCCTGCTTCTTCTCGGGCGCCGAGTCCTTGGGAGCAGCCGTGGCCATGGTGGGCAAGAATTGGGGGAGCGGGCGGGCGGGTGGGATGGAGAATGGGAAGCCAAGCAAACGATTACTTTTTTTTTATTTTTTCGGGTGTTGGAAAACGTGGGGAAAATAATCCAGTTGATTTCGTCATGACGGTTAAACTTTAGAGGCCGATGTCGCTGGAGCTCGCAGAGATAGCGGTTAGCCCACTGTCGCTGTGCCGCCTAGCGCTGCAGAGGCTCGACCTAGTGCAGTGTGTGCCATGTGGTGATGGTTGCTGTTGAGGAGCTAAGCTGTTCAAGATGCCGTGGAAGGTATGTATTTCGCACATGTTCAATTGCAACTACTAGAACTTTGTAGAATTATGTATATCACTCTGTGTCGTTGTAAAATTGGCGTGTTCTATGAATTCGGCTTGATCATAGTCGGGATAGTTATGATGATCCACGAAGCACGCTTCATCTCATACTTTGCACTTTTTCACACGATTAGCTTGAAAACGATGTGCATCGTTTACTCTTTTCCATGTGTATCTACGACCTTTTTATCCTCGACCCATCTTTCAGCCCTGTGTCTACAGAAATAGCCCGTCCCCGCCAAAATTACGCTTAAACTTGTGAAACGAGTGCCCAGGTCCACGGCGGTGGCTCTTTTCAACACCCGAGATATCGACTGACATTATTAAATTATATCTCGCTCCTCATTACCCAAAGCCAAGAAGCGAGTCCCTTTTGCTTTGCCATTGACATGTTTGGGGCGAACCTGGCCTTGTCTCAGTTGACTCCATTTCCCAGTGCACAATGCAGACGCTTGCCCATGAAAGGGGCCGGGCTGCATCGGTTCATATCAGTCTCACTATTGCATCCATCTATAAACACATACATGTCTTATTGAATGCGCTTTTTAGCAAATTGCACCTTTTATTTTCCACCACTCATCGAACAGCTTTTATTCCGGAATGCCCTAGCCTTGTCGCTGGTAAAGGATGGCATCAGGAAAATCACTCTAAATTTGGTAGTTGTATAAATGAAATACGCGACGCTCCAACGGGTTATATTTTGCTATATATAGACTCGGGATAAGGGGTTGGTCGAGAGTCTCCCTTTTTGGTCAGGGGCTTCCCACTTGTTCGCATACACTTCCTTGTCGAGACTGGCCCAGCCAGGGCCCTTTTGGAGCTTGGGCGGCATTGACATCATGGAGAAAAAGACAAAATGCATGATTTGGTGCCTGAGCTTGGGTCCGATACATGTTTATTGGGCATTCAGCTGGCCCCGCAACTGATCTGTGCTGAAACCGATTGCAAGTCGGCTTTTGCGACGACATGGCAGTTTCCTGTACAAGTAAGAGTTGGGCGAGTATTCCCTATCTTCTAAATAGTGCATCAGTTGCAGAAATGAAATTGTAAAAAAAAAAAGAAGAAAAGGAAATTGGGGTAGGTTTGGCTATAAACCAATAGAAATAAATGCATTCAAGTTGCTTTGTTAAATCAACGGCTATGCTAATGCTATACAGTTGTGAGTGCCAAACACGACACCATCTTGAACTCGAAAACACAACACCTCTAGTTTCTTCACATTTCTCTAGATGGCAATGGCTTACATGATAAAAAATACAAAAGGGGAATCGCATGCCAGGATATCATCTATACATAACGCAGCCAACAAACCCTATTCCATCCACTTCTCCTCTATCATGCCCTTCCACTCCATGAAGCTGGCGACGTTTCCGTCGACGAGCAGGATCTGGCCGTGGTGCAGGCGCCTGGTCAGGGGCGGGACGGAGAACCACTGGTGGTCGCTGCGGCAGACGAGGTCGTCCCTGTGGTCGGCGGTGGTGTTGCCGTCGGCCTTGATCTTGGCGAGGCAGGCGTGGCAGTAGCTCTCCATGCAGTACTCGCACATGCTGTACTCGTCGGCGGGGAGGATGTAGTCGAGGCACTGGGCGCAGCTGTGCTGGGTGGACTGGATCTCGGGCAGCTTGGGCTGGTAGCGGGTGGCTTGCGGGCTGCTGTCGCCCTTTGTCAGGGCGATGGCAGCTAGCAAGCGGGGGTCGATCTTGCGCATCGACTGGGCCAGGGCGCGGGCGTTGTCGATGTCGTCGGCGGCGATGAGCAGGCACAGCAGGTTCTCGAGCGCGTACTCGTCGTTCTCCTCGTCGTCGTCGGCCAGGATCTCGAGGCTGTCGCGGATGAGGCTGCCCAGCATGGGGACGGCGTCGTGGCGCCGGCCCAGCAGCCGGTAGAAGCACGACAGGTAGATGGCGGCGCGGTTGATGTCGGACCCGGCCATGTTGGGCGGCATGTCCTGGTTCTGGTGCTTGCTCTGCTGCGTCTGCACCCGCTCCAGCTTGTGCATCCACTCGGCTGCCTCGGCCGACTGCAGCCCGGCGCCCAGGATCTTGCCCTTGTACAGCGACGCCAGCTTCTGGAACGCCATGGCGTAGGCGTGCCGCGTGGGCACGTTGCCGCGCGACCGGTACTCGTAGAAGGACATCTGCTCGAACAGCGTGATGGCCGCCGCCGTGTCGCGGCTGTACGTGTGCGTGGCCCCCAGCGCGTGCCGCAGGTACAGCGCCTTGAGGGGATCGCGGAGCTCGTGCGCCAGCTCGATGGACGTCTGCAGGTGCCCGATCAGGAACTTGTCCTCGCCCACCTTGCTCGCCGCCTTGGGGATCCAGTCCATGACCATGCGCTGGCTGTACTCCTCCAGCAGCATGTCCGTCAGCCGCGTGCGCTCGCTGTCGGCGTCCGTCACCTGGCCCTCCAGCTCGTGCAGGAACTCGACCACCTCCTTGTGCCGGTTCTCGACCGCCAGCAGCTCCAGGTAGCCGAACTCGGCCTCGAACGACTCGGCGATGCTGAGCGACGTCTCCTTGGAGCTCTTGATGGCCTTTCTGAAGTACTCGAGCGCCTTGTCCACCTCCCCGAGCTCGCTGTAGCACTCGGCCACCAGGTAGTGGTCCTTGTACAGCCGCCACTTGGTGCTCCTCAGGGCCCGCTCCTCCAGGTTTCCCTTTGCCAGGCTCTGCTCCTCCAGCGCTTCGCACTCGAGCGTCTGCTTCAGAGACTCCCTGAAGCGCCCATCCCTCCACAGGCAGTAGGCAATGCGGCCCTTGGTTTCGACGCTGTCCTGGTCATACTTGAGCGCCTTGTCGTAGTGCGAGAGCGCCATGCCGTTCATGTCGTTGGTCAGGTACGTGCTTCCCAGTCGGCAGTGGTAGTGAGCCGTCTCCTTGATGTTGGCCCACTCTGCTGCTTTGGCGATTCTTTCCGAGACGGCAACGTCTGACCAGTGTGTTCTGGTGCGAGACCACGAGACGCCCTCTTGCATGAAGGCGATGGATTGGACAATCTTGAAGCAGAACAAAGTCGGGACATATCGGTCGAACTCGCTTGATAGCCATGCTCGAGCGTACAGGTCACCGATGGGCCTAAAGATGCCCGGGGATTCTTTGACGCCTTTGGTAGCCCACTCTCGGGCTTCAGGAGTCATGGATGCCAAGACGTCTGGATCACTCATCCACTTGCGGAGACCGATGATGTTGTCGTCAGTGAGCACCTCAAGGCCCTCGTTGTTCTTCTCGTACATGATGCTCCACTCGAGGATCACCGCATCGTCCGTGAGCATCTTGTAAATGTGCTGACCAAGAATGGCCCTGTCTTTGGCAGAGATGGTAGCCGGATCGATGGCGGCCACGTGCTCCTGCCAGTACCACGCCGAGTACTCCATGATGGCATCGCGGCCCTCGCCCAGGTCGAACTTCTCAAACCAGGGCTTGTCTGTGAAGATGGAAAGACAAGTCTTTAAGATATGAACTCGTGCGGCAGTCGGGTCGAAGCCGATAGCAGCCGAACCCGGCCCAGCGGCACGAGTGGTTGAGTTTTCCTTGCTGAAAAACTCCTTGACCGATGTATGGAAGAAAGAGACAAAGGTGGTCGCCTTGTTGGAGCGAAACTCCATTTCCGTCTCAAAGTCGAATATATCGGGGTTGGACATGGGACTATAGTTGCGTCCGGCCGGGCTGCCGCGTCCGTACCCAGGAGGACTGCGTCCGGCAGGGCTCCGTCCAAGCGGACTACGCCCTCCGATGGGGCTGTGAGTTGGCGACAGCTGGCTTCGCGAGATGCGGCCAGTGGGGGAGAGGTTTCGAATCAGATCCAGAGTGGGATCCGAGTTTCTGAAAGGGTTTCGCGGCTTTGGGCTGCCGTTGTGTCCTGAGCTGGGTCGTCGAGCCGAGTTGGAGGAACTTGGGCGCCGGGCTGAGCTCGACCGTCGACCACCCTCGAGGCGATTCTTTCTCTCGTAGTCCTTGATCAAATCATCCGTCGTCATGCCGTCTTCCCTCTCGAGCTCAAAAAAGCATGCAAACGGGCCTCGCAGCGTCTCCTCGAGCGCAAAAGGTGGATCCTGAAACTTTAGGATGAGAATGGCCTCGAGCTGGCCAAGACTCAAGACCTCCTCTGCACAGGCGACCCAGCTCAGGAGCTCGTTTAGGTCCCTGGCCTGGTCGTCTAGAATGGTGAGGGAGAGACTCTTGAGGGACTGCATCAGCATGCCGTTGATCTCGCTGGGGTAAGACCTCAAGCTCTGCAGGATGGACCGGGGATGTCTCTTCCGGCTGACTTCATTCAGCATGAGCTTGGCGAGGATAAACAGGCCATCGACCTGGGCCTGCATGGCGACGATGACCTCATCCTTAAAGTCCGGGGGAAGACGGTTGAGCACCCGCGAGTGGTAGACGCTGTCAGCAATGTACGAGTTGACGTCATGCGCATTGCGGTCTGTTGTGACGTGCAGCTTCTTGACAACCTGGCCATCGGGCCTGGGTTCTAGGGTGTAGTTTACCGTCTCGGTCAAGTGAGGCCTTCCGGTGAGGGCAACTTGAACCTTGCAGTGGTCTGGCCTCCACACGGATTCATCGGTTGAGCCGAGCTGGTCGAGCAGCTCCTGCACATCGTCTGGGTCTGCCTCGTCGATGCCGTCGAGGAAAATGAAAATTTCCTTTTCCCGCTTGTCCTCCTGGAAGGGCTGCACGAGCAGCTTTCTGAAGGCGCTGGGGATCGTCTTGATTTCATCGCTGCTGTGAAGCAGCTTGAGCAGCTGCTTGGCGTAAAACGCATCGCTCTCGCTCAGCTGGTACGCAATGTCGCGGAGCGCCTGCAGTACCGATCGAGTTTCCGGGTTGTTGTCGCGGAAATAAAAGTAGGCGAGGTGGGAGAGGTTCTCGGATCCCCACGAGATCAGGCGGGTGGTCAGAAACGACTTTCCCGTGCCTGCTGCGCCGCAGATCCAGAGATACTGGATCTCCGTGTTTAGCCAAGCCCGAAGCCCCTCATCCTGCAGAATCCAGTCTCCCGTCTCTGGCACCCGCGACTTGTTGAAGGCAGTGAAAAGGTCCTCTGGGAACGGGGACGGCTCGAGAATCTCCTTGAGCTTGTCCTTGTGGGCGGCATTTGTTCGCTCGCGAGCTTCGGTGCGCAGGCTCATGACGCTCTGGCTCACCTCGGTAACCAGGTCCTCTACGTGGCTTGTTCTGACGTTGATCTCTGCCACGCCGCTGTGCGTCTCGGCAATGACATGTCTCTCCTCGCCGAGAGTCAGCGCCTTGAGCCTTTCAAGTGCAGGCTTCACGGGACTCTCGGAACCAAACAGGGACTTGAAGTAGGACTTGAAGCGGCCGCGGCGGATCTCCTTGGAGGCAAGGACTATGACTTCAAACAGGAGAGCAAGAATTTCAGTGAGCTTTGCCCGCAGAGAGGCAGAAATCTGGCTCTTTGCGTATACCTCTAGTCTTGAGGTGAAATCCTAGCGGGCTTGAGTTAGTCAAGTTTCGTTTCCATAGTAGGCGGGGGGTTGTAGTTACCTTAAGCAGCTCAAAGAGCTCGACGATGGCGTCGTAGTTGGACGAAACATCCCGGGCGCCGTTCATCAGGTACACGACGGCACCAAAGATGCCCTCAGCGGGCTTGAAGACATCTTCGGCAGCGCCAGAGACGATTTCCCCAATTGTCTCAATCGGGCTCAGCGCCGCAGACAGGGCACTGAATATTTTGTGCCGTCTCTCGCGGAACTGCTCAAATTTTTCGTTTTGCGTGTCGAGGGCCTTTTCCAGATCACCCACGGACCCGATTGGGGGGTCCAGAAAGTCCTTGAGCTTCACGTCCGAGGACGCGGAGAGGCGCTTGGAGGCATCTTCAATGATGGCGCTGAACTGGGCTTGCAGTGGCGTTTCTGCCTTGGTGGCCGGCTCCTGGTGGGCTGCTTTCCCCCGGGCGCCGTCAGCCATGGTGGGCGGCGG
This sequence comes from Calonectria leucothoes, assembly GCA_002179835.1. NCBI lineage: Eukaryota > Fungi > Ascomycota > Sordariomycetes > Hypocreales > Nectriaceae > Calonectria > Calonectria leucothoes. The sequence goes on along the minus strand of NAJI01000172.1, from coordinate 53,389 downwards.
GTGGTGATGTTGCAAAAAAGGAGCGAAAGGGAGCGTCAACTCGGCAAGATAGCAAAATAGGTGTCTAGAGCACAAGGTTTGAAGAAGCTCAAGACGCGAGAGAGGCAGTCCGGCGATTATTAATAAGAGGGGAAGCAAAGGCGGTTGAGGCTCCTAGATTCCAAGCCATCGGTCCTGTGGGGGCGAAGGACGGTGTGCGACGAGGGCGAATAACGATAGGACCTATGTCATACGCCTGACAAGCCACGCTGGGGAAGCGGAAACTGGCCTGACGATCTCTCTCTCTTTTTTTCAACGTGTTATGTGTAATATTTTTGCTTCTTCTCTTGCTCCATCTGGTGCTAGAGGATTCTATTGCTGGGCCATTTCAAACACGCATAAGATCACCTGAGGCTAGGATGCGCAGCCCTGCAATGCGAGCAGAGAGTAGAAAAAAAAAGGGACGAGGCAGCGGGTGGGTTTAACATGATCTTGGCAGCGTATGCGTCCTGGTTGGGCAAGGGCTGTATGTAGAATGGAGACCAACTCAGGCAGACGCCGCGACAAGTCTGTGTGAGAGAGGGAGTGACACGCCGAACGGGCGACCGAGATGCCCACAATTTATGTACCTGTAAGCGCCTTGCTGGTCTCAGCCTGTGTGGCCTGGCGCCTGGCCATCGTCTCTGCGCCGCCGTGCTTGTGTTTTGTAGCCTTCTGTTTCGTCGCCTAACGGCGCTGTGAACGGCGGCCCTCCCTGTGGCCCCCTGTACCTGCACCAAGGAGGGAACTGCTTTGGCGTGCTCCACCAACACTGCCCTGGGCGTGCCCGTCGATCCGCAGTTCCGTCCAGGTGGCTTGGGTTGCCCAGCTAGCGGCGCCTTTAACGCTTTCCAGGTCGTCTTGGCGCCCGGGTATGGCGGGTAGTCGATGACTCCTGTGGCCGGAGCCCTTCTTCAGCCTGCCTCCGGGTTGCGTACAATAATGGCGCAGCGAGTCAGGTGAACGGGGGCCCTGTGAGCCCTGCTTTGCTTTTGCAGTGTGCTGGTTGAAAAAAAAAACATTGGTGCCCAACCCACTGACCTAAAGTAGTCTCAGATGGACTGGCGGCGGCTGTGGACAGATGGGATGGGATGGGATGGGTTGTCACTGTGAGAGATCTGGCGCTTCCCGGCTTTATCACTCTGCGTCAGCATGGATCATGATACGAAAATGCTGCGATACCGGCTAAATTCAACATGGTTCATTTGTTGCAACACGTACCATCTCCGTGATGTGTCCCGACGAGATAAATTCCCGTCCCCCGCGATTGCGACTCTCCAACCCACCTGACCCGATTGATGGAAATTTTGAGCTCCACCAACCCCGCTCGGCTGAGTGAACTGATCTCGGCCGGGACCCGTACGGACACTAACATGATGAAACATAAAAAGTCAATGGCAAGTCGCTGGATTTTCAAGACTGTGGAGAGTGTGAAAACAAGGCAGCTTTTTGTATATTTTACATGTTTATTGTATTTTGTCCCGTAAACTTGTCGAAATATACATCAACATCACCGGCAAAATGGTGACGCCAAGTTCAACCGTGACATTTCAAAATCCTGTCATTCGGGGATTCAACCCAGATCCGACAGTTTGCGTTGTGCCCGCCACCGCCAGCACACCCACAACCTATTTCCTTAGCACATCCACTTTTGAGCTATTCCCAGGATGTGCAATTTACACCTCGACAAACCTCGTCGACTGGACGCTGATTGGCCATGCGCTCAACAGACGCTCTCAGATCGAGATGCGCACCGTCGAGCCAGGCGCGGGGAGCTGGGCGAGCACATTAAGATACCGGCCCCGCGAGAAGCGGTGGTACCTCGCGAATGGCGTTTTTCAAAGATATCGCCCTACAGTTGATGTGAGAGCTAGTCAATTACTTTTCAACGCCTTCGCGTTCGTTGGGCTTATTAGGCTTGCAGGAACGCATCTTTCCCCGCGGATTCTACGTTTGGACCGACAACATCTGGGATGAAAATGCCTGGTCCGATCCGGTATACTTTGACAATCCAGGCTTTGATCAAGATGTATTTCTCCCCTGCTGTCTCAACATAAGCGGGATCTGACCCCTTTAGCTCTTCTGGGACGATGACGGAAAAGTCTACCTGTCAACGACAATGCGACTGGCTTGGCGATCCCCTGACTCTAAAGTCAAGGATTTTGCCATTCACATTTCGGAAATTGACCTGCCGACTGGGCGCACTCTGGCTCCGCCAAAGGTGATTCGAGAATCTCCCCACGGCCTTGCGGAAGGCTCTCACATTATCAAGCGAGGTGACTATTACTATCTCTTCACCGCCGAAGGAGGCACAGAGGAGGGGCATCAAGAGTGGGTTCTACGAAGCCGCGATGGTCCGTATGGTCCATGGGAAGGCCAGGGTAAGCCTCTTTGGTACAACGGGCCAGATGAGGAAGTGCAGAGAACAGGGCATGCCGATGTGTTTGAGGATGGAGATGGCTTGTGGTGGGCCATGCTCCTCGGTGTACGCCCAGTAAAGCACGAAGGGTCATTCATTGAACCCCAGTTGGGTATTTTGTACCACTCCAACAAGCTTTGCTTATGAATTAACATCAGCAGGCCGTGAAACATTTCTGGTAACGGTCGAATGGCGCGATGACTGGCCAATTTTCAACGATGGTAAGAACATTACCCTGGAGACTGTGGGAAGGCCGTCTTTGGAATTTGCCAAGACTGCCGGTGCCAGCACTTGGTCAGCAGATTTATCCAAGTCTTCTCTGGAACTTGGATGGTATCAAAAGAGTAAGATTCATTTTTCGAAAAGACCAAGGTACTCATTGACTAATATGATCCAGATACTCCGTTGAAGCAGTGCTTCAGCTTGACCGAGAGACCCGGATACCTCAGATTACACGGAAACTGTTTTGATCTTTCCAGCCCCGAGTCTCCAGCTATGCTACTAAGGAAACAAACATCCTATAGTCAGCGTTTTTACGCCACCATGGAGTTTAACCCCACTGTCGCTGGGTATGAAGCCGGTGTCGTGCTTTGGTGGAGCCAGTACTCTTATGTCGCGATTGGAATCGTTGCCGCCAAGGAAGGGGGTGGCAGCATCAAGCCAAAGATTACCTACAAAGCACCGGGTAGAGAAAGCAACCAGGGAATCGAGGTATATGATCCATGATTTCTCTGAGCGCTCAATGGGCTAACTGTTTGCAGACTAATCTTCTGGACACCAAGTTGCCTGAGCTGTCCAAGGAGGGAATCAAGTTTGAGATATACGCCGAGCCAACCGTGTATAATGTGCGGCTGCACACACTGTCCACCACTATACTCAGAACAGTACTGGCAAAGGACCTCACCACCGCACCGCCAGTAGGTGGGTGCTTCACAGGGGTCATGTTTGGTGTATATTCAGCTGGGAGAGGTGAGCCAGTGCTTGACCCAGCAGATTTTGTGGATATTCGAATAGAGGACGTCGAATGAGCCAGTTTGTATGCATTCAAGCTATACAGGTTATGTTATACAGTCGATGCCTAGTACAATGTGCGATGGGGTGAGTAGTGGAAATAGCCGCTGTTACTTAAATAGATATAAATAAATAGGGCAAAAAGACTTCGTATTTATTTCATTAGGTCTAGTAAAAAAATCATTTCTCGGTCCACCCCAACCTAAAAAGTTGATCAAACGCAAAAAAGAATTCAAAGGCATGTGTAACACATGTGGCTGGATCTCTCCCGCCGGGAATTGAACCCGGGTCTCAAGCGTGACAAGCTTGCATACTGACCACTATACTACGGAAGAATTCAGGCGTGGCGCCTGTGTAGATGGATCAGCTCCTGTTGGGGTCGGTTTTCGTTAATGAGGTATATAGATGCTAGCGTCTTGGTAGGGTGGAGCATGCACACCAACTTCTGTCGCCTGGCCCCGCCTAGCCATTGCTGCAAAGGTGGGTTGCAATTGCTGACCTGGATACCGTGAAGACTTGCTGGCCGACTACCTTGAAACCTTGAGATTGTGATTTTCCCCAAACGTGGCACTGTCGATGACGCGCGAGTTTGAATAATACGCCAGGCTTCGTCGCTCAGCTGTGGGGAATGCAAAAAGCGTGTCTTGATTTGACCCCGGAGAGCTTGGACGAATGACGTCAAGATCGGGAAGTATGTGCCGGGACAGCTCATCACCTGCATTGATTTTGATGGAATTGTGGAAAGCGTGTACATAATGGTTGATGTAATTAATTCCGAGGGGGTTTACATCTGCAGAGGGTCATTATATATTTTGAACTGCGAGTCCATATCTTTCTTAGCATATGCTTACAGATAGGCTTGTTCTTGGATCTCACTCTATTCCAAGTCATCGCCATGGCTCCCCAACGCGCTCTGAGCGCCAAGCTCCTCTCTCACTTGCTGCTCTATGCTGCTTCCTCATCGGCTTCAACACTGTACTCGACGTACAAATTCAATCCCCTCGAGCACCTTGCCGGAATCTCACCCTATTTTGAGCCTCAAGATCCTTCATCGTCCCCAGACGCTCCCCAGGGATGCACAGCTGAGCGTGCCGCGTACTTGGTGCGACATGCCGCAATCTATGCGAATGATTTTGATTACGAAGAGTACATCCAGCCTTTTGTGGAAAAGCTTGGAAACAAAACGGGAATTGAGTGGAGCAAGATCCCATACCTGAACTTCCTGGCTGACTGGTCGGCGCCATTTTCCGACGCTGAATCTGAGCTCCTGACCCGAGTCGGCAGGCTTGAAGCAACCACTCTTGGAGTCGATTTGCAGTTCAGGTATCCTAATCTGAGGCTTCCAAAAAGAGTATGGACGTCCTCAGCCGAACGCACTTACAAGTCTGCCCAGTCCTTGGTTCGTGGCCTTGAGACAGATGACGACACCATGAATGTCGTCAGCATCTACGAGTCGGAGGAGTCCGGTGCCGATAGCCTCACTCCCTATTCAGCCTGTCCAGCATACTCTTCGTCCGCAGGCAGCGACGAGTCGTCCGTCTTCCAAGAGAAATACGCCAAGCCCATCATCGCCCGCTTCAACGACCTGGCATCTGATTTCAATTTTACCGTCAACGATATTTTCGGCATGCAGCAGCTCTGCGGCTACGAGACGGTCATCCGCGGAAAATCGCCGTTTTGCGACCTGGAGCTCTTTACGCCAGATGACTGGCTTGGATGGGAGTATTCCGAGGACGTGAGATACCACTACAATGTTGGATACGGCAACCAGGTTGCCGGCTACGTCGGCTTGCCCTGGCTCAACGCGACGGCAAACTTGATGCTGAACCAAGACGCCGACGACCAGGATCTCTACGTCAGCTTCACCCACCGCGAGCTGCCGCCCATGGTGCTGGTTGCCATGGGGCTCTTCAACAATTCCGACTTTGGAGGCAGCGAGTCGGCCATCAATGACACGATGCCGCTGGACCGCATCAATTACCGACGCGCCTGGAAGAGCTCCAACATCCTGCCCTTCCTCACCAACATTGCCATTGAGCGCTTCAACTGCACGGGGAGCTACGGATACGACGACGGGGAATATTACCGCGTGCTTGTCAACAGCGCGCCACAGCCGCTGCCTGACTGCCACGACGGACCGGGAACAACGTGCTCGAGGAGCGGGTTTGAAGATTACCTGCAGGATAGAGCGGCCACGTTTAGCGGGTTTTCGGACAAGTGCGGCGTGGACTACAAGAATACGACGGATAGCCTGTCCATTTACTCTAGTCGGGCTAATGGGACCACGGTGGGAAAACGATATGAAGCATCTAGTTCTTGGTAATTATTTCTTGTATCATATTTATACCAAATCGTATTTGATTATAGTAAATAGTGACAAAGATATTTCTGTTTTCATCTAGATTTGCGTGGAACAAGATTTTAAGAATTCGTTATATTCATATCATAGCCTGGCAGGCAACTAAGTAAGTACCTGCGCAGAGTGAGCACGTAATATACCCTAATATATACTAATATAGATGGTTGTCAGCTTTAAGCGACCACTGCATTCATCCAGAACTTATCAAGGCTGTCCCCAGATCTCGTCGGCAATTTGCCTAACAAGAGAAAGCTTGGCGCTTTGCTCTTCAAAGCCCAGGGGATAGCCAGTCTCGTGGGTGCTGAAACCGCACTGGGGGCTGAGGCTAATTCTCTTGAGAGCCTCCTCACGCGTCTCGCCCGTGCCCTTGGCAACCCAGTCGGCGGCAGAGAGGATGCGCTTCTTCATCTCCTCCTTGTCCTCCAGCTGGGGCAGCTTGGTGCTGATGGCGCCAACGACGACGTGCTTGTCCTTGGGCAGATACTGCAGCGGCTCAAAGCCGCCTGCGCGCTCGGTGTCGTACTCGAGGTAAAAGGTGTTGACCTTGAGGTTCTTGAAGAGCTTCTCGGCGATGATGTCGTAGGCGCCCTCGGCAAAGTGGCGGCCGCCAATCTGCACACAACGATTAGAAGCCGTGTCGAGCCAGCATACATGTCCACTTACAAAGTTGCCTCGGCACAGGTGAATGCCCGTGTGCATATCAGGGGGACACTTGGAAAGAGAATCATTGTACAGTTCAATGTACGCATCGAGCAAGTCGTCAACGGCTCCGGTGTTGCTGGCATCGGCTGCCCAGCCATCACGGAACTTGTTTGAGCAAAAGTCTCACGGAAATATCAGCATGATCCCCAGAAAAGAAAGTCTCTGACTGAGCACTCACAGGCCATTCCCGGGTCATCAAATTGAACATTGCGCAGGCCGGCCTTGTACAGTTGGTCCAGCTCGGCTTGGTACACCTTGGCGACATCCTTGAAGTACTCGGCGTCGTTGGAATAAGCCTCCGGGGAGTACGCCTTGCCCTGGCCATATCTCATGTGGAACCAAGCGGGAGTCTGATTCCATATTAGCGCCCCCCCTGTACCAGGTTTGAGGGAGAGTACGTACAATCATGGTGAGCTTAATGTTGGCCCACTCCTCCTTGGGAACAGCCTGCTGCACAAGGCGAAGCTCGTGCAAGTTTGAAATAGACTTTTCCGGGTTGTGGGAGAGCTTGGCGCCGGCAATGACGGACTCGCCCGGCATGACCTTTCGACCCGTCTCGATCAGGCTCACGACGTCGGGGTGATAGAGGCGGAACAGGCTGGCGTCGGCGTCCTGGAGCTTGGTGGTGCCCTCGAACTCGTCCCACATGAGCCCCCAGAAGCGCGTGCGGTTGAACTCGCCGCTGTTGACGGCCTTGTAGCCGAGATCGCGCTGCAGCTTGACAACCTCGGCGATGGCCTCCTTCTCAGCCTGAGGGAGCCCCGCTTCTTCGGCCGAAAGTCCCTTTTCCCGGATCTGCTCCCTGATCTCCAGCAGCTTCTGGGGCCGAAGCAGTGAGCCCATGTGCTCAGCCTTGAAGGGGGCCGCAGTTTCAGGAGCAGAAGACATGATGATGGCAGGCGGTTCTGTACAAGATGGATGGATGGAGTCTTTGGAAACTTGCAAAAATTTTCAACACGGAGTTTTCCTAGATAAGCAGCGCCGTGTCCCTCACTAAACCGAAAGAAATTGTCAGCAGAGAGAGAGGGGCGCCATCTCGTGGCAGGCTCTTTTCGCCAAGTTGGCCGACGGCTTGCGGGGCCCAACCGTCCCCGGCGGGGTCAAGACAGCTACGATATCGTCTATTTAGCCCAGTTTCTTGGACGGTGCGGAGATGCTAACGACGGGAATTGGTCGGGCATGGCCGGTGTCGTCAGCAACTCAGCTCGGAGCGGCTAAGGGGGGTGGCCAGCCCGCGACGCTAACCTAGTCGGCGGAGAATTCACGAGCACATGGAATTACGAGAATTTGAAAACGCGGGGAAGATGACGGGTGGCAGTGGTTCTCATTTGCGGATACTATCAGCCGACATGTGAGGCGTGTGTGCCCATTCCATGGTGTTTGGATAGGATAGGTTGGCGAGGGCTTGGCCAACAGCCAACCCATTTGAAAGATGAGCACAATTGGGAGGGACATGGACGTGGCCACGCGAGTGGAGCAATGGTAATAGCACACGGCCAAAGCAATGAGTGGTGAATGGGCACGGCGCGGATGCAAGCAATGGAAATTCGGATATAAAAAAGCAACAATGAGAGAAACACGAACCTGGCTGCTGGAGCTTTGGTGTCATTGCCCCAGTCTCGTGCATTAGCTCTCGCACAGTCAAGCAGGGAATTCCGACGAGTACTTTGCCTCATGTCACTCCAGGATGCGTCTCGCCGGAGCTCGGCCCGGGCTACATGAGAAGAGAGGGCGAGACTTGTCTGCAAAACTAAGCTGATAATAGCGCCGCCACCTGATGCAACGGGCCGCAGTTGCAGTATTCAAGGGTTGGATTGAGGCTCAACAGTTGGCCATGCCAGTGGCTCGTTATCATCCCCACCCTGACGAACCAACCCTAGACGTGGATCTTCGCTTCGCCAAACGTGTGCATGCATATTGGCTGCGTAGCGCGCGCGTGACAAACCGGAGAAGCATACAAGCCAAGTTTCGGAATACGCGTATTTGATTGTGTCGGTTGGTTCGTGAGCGTTCTTTAAAAGGCGTTGGCTCGTTTTTATAGCTCTCTTGTTTTTTGTGGTAGACGGGGAGATTCGGGTGGAGCCGAAATGCGATAATATTAACAGCAGCAAATAAACAAATTAATGCAGAAGTAGTTGAAGGACAAGATAAGGAATCATCAATAAATGAATATTATATAGTCTAGTATAGTCTACTACAGGATAAAGCTAATTTAATCCATTTCGTTGCAGATCTTCGGCCTTGTGAGTGAATTTGTCTTTGGCCGGGCAGTTGTGACTTGTCCTAGGTCGCTCCATTTACTACCTCGGATCAGCAGCAGCTAGCGATAAGGCATTGAAGCGGGGAAATGCCAGAAGAAGAGAGAAAAAAGAAAAAGAAATTAGTTTATTTATACGTGAAGCTTGTCCGTACTTGTTTGAATTGTTATTTGTTCATTTACGAGCGCCTTTGCATGGGTTCATTCCTTTGTCTAATTGGGGTCTCATCCCACGTGCAGAGCGGCGTGCAGAGAGCCAGGCAGACGATGGAGTCTTCACCGCCAGGCAGCAACTCTATTCGGCAGGAGATCCAGTGCTATCGAACTAGCTCATCAGTAGCATCACACGATAGATCCATCGTTCGCGAGCTTCTCTTGGCCGCCCTACACGCGCTTTCCCCGGGGCCACTACTGGCCAGCACGTGGGCGCCCTGCCCAGCACAAAAGACCCCGTTGGGCCCTGGAACAGGCTTAGTGCGGGCCAGTCTTGGTCTGTAGCCTTTGCCGCCGATCTGCCTCTTATCGTGTGACCCGAGACCACGTTCCCTGCCGGACCAACCTCAGAGGTCTCACTTTGCACGTATTATTAACCCTGCAACGGCCGGCCATGATTTTTTTTTTCTTCGGGGGGGTGAGGGCGGACGACTGCTTGCAGAAAAGCCATCGCCTATCAGCGAACCCCGCTCTTCAACATGTCTGAATCTCCACCCTCATATGGCACCATCAACACTCATAATACGACGTAAGGCCACGCGAAAATTGCTTCCTTTTTTTATTTTTGCTCGGTTCTTGTCTTGTATTCTGACGTGCATCCGTAGCGCATCCAGCAATTCTCCGAGATCACCACGCTTCACCGTGCGCCACTTCCCTGCTGCCGCAGACGCACGCGACCAGATGGCTTCTTCCCCGACCAAGGATGCCGCCGAGCTCGAGAATGAGGCCCGCGCCCTGGGCGACCTCGGCCCCGAGGAGCTCTCGCACACCGACAGCTCGACTCATTCGGGCAAGGACATCCTGGACCTGCAGGACCTCGATCCGGCCCTGAACCAGAAGATGCACCTGGTCAACAATGTGCGGCGCCGCCTCAGGCCTGTTCCGGGCCGCGCTTACATGTGCTTGTGCGATTGACGTCTGACATGAGAAACCGTCTAGGCTATCGACGAAATCGGATGGACGCCCTATCACCTGAAACTCTTTTTCCTCAATGGCTTCGGGTAAGTTGTCCCGGGCTGAGCTGCCGCTGCCACTGCCGCTGACGCCACCGCCCCCTGGCTGGCTTGATCAAATTAACCCAATTTGGCCAATTGACTGGCCTGGCTTGTTGTCGAGCTGGTCCTTGGCCCAAGGGGAATAATAAACGCACTCTGTTGCAGGGATTCTAGTCAGCATGAGGGCTAACGGACCGTTCACAGTTATGCCGTGGACTCCATGATCACCCTGTTTCAGTCCATTATTGCCACCCAGGCGTTTGCCGAATTTGGCGGGAAGGGATACGCCAATGGTCTCACCATCTCCGCCTACGTTGGCATGCTCCTAGGCGCCTTGTTTTTCGGAGCGACTGGAGACATGATTGGCAGGCGCTTTGCATTCAATAGCTCTCTGTTCATTTGCTCTGTCAGCTGCATTGTGGCAGGCGGAATGCCCAGCTGGGCTTCCCTGGGCTTTTTTGTGGCCCTTCTGAGCTTTGGCGCTGGAGGCAACCTCATCATGGACACCGCTGTGTTTTTGGAATACCTTCCCAGCAACAAGCAGTGGCTTCTGACCCTTCTGGCGTGTTGGTGGGGTTTTGGTCAAGCTATTACTGGATTTATCGCCTGGGGATTCATGGTCCCCAAGAAGTGGAATTGCGATGTTGATGCCGAGTGCACCAGGGCGAACAACATGGGCTGGCGCTATGTCATGTTCACCGGCGGTTCCATTGTTTTCGTCATGTCTGTGCTCCGAGTCACCATCATCAGGCTCCGCGAGACGCCAAAGTATCTCTTGGGAATGGGCAAAGAGGAAGAGCTGATTGAGACGCTCCAGTACCTGGCTAACAAGTACAACCGCCCCTGCTCTCTCACGCTTGCAGATCTCCAGGCTTGCGGTACTATCAAGACGGCTCACAGTGAGAACCGCTCATTTTTAGGCGAAATCTGGATCCACATCAAGGGCCTCTTTTCCAACGCCAAAATGTCACTTTCGACCTCTCTAATCTTCCTTTCCTGGACGTTGATTGGTTTGGCTTACCCTCTTTTCTACGTTTTCCTGCCGTAAGTACCTTTGACGCATTTGAAATTGGGCCCCTCCCCTCTCTATTTGAACTTGAGATGTTGATGCTTTCTTTTAGCGCTTACTTGGCCAACAATGGAAGAGTCTTTGACCGTACAGTCTTTGAGACGTGGCGAAACTATACCTTGACCAACATCAGCGGTATCCCTGGTCCCATTGTCGCCGGTTTCTTGTGTAACACCAAGCTTGGCCGCAGGTACACCATGGTCATCGGTGCTCTCAGCTCCATGGTTTTCTTCTTTGCGTACACGGCCGTCAAAACGGCTGCCCAGGACACGGCCTTTACCTGCTTGATTGCCTTCTTCATCAACATTTACTACGGTACCCTCTATGCCTACACTCCCGAAGTGTTGCCAAGTGCGCACCGAGCCACCGGAAACGGTATTGCTGTGTCTTGCAACCGCATCATGGGCATCGTTTCGGCTGTTGTTGCTTCTGAGGCCAACACGGACACCCCGGCCCCTCTGTACATCTGTGCGGCTCTGTTTATTGCCATGGCAGGAGTGTCCGTCTTGTTCCCATACGAGCCGTACGGCCGCAGGAGCTCCTAAGGTCAGTTGGCAGGTGATTTGATAACAAACATCAGGCCTTGATGGTCCCCTGTGAATGCTTCAACACGCATCAAGATGTTTTCACGGCCGAACATGATACCCTTTTGCCTTTTCTCTGGGGCGTAACCGAGGATTTGGGAGTTTGCCATTCACACAAATATGAGACAATGAGTAAAGTCTGCGAAGAGAGGTTTATGCCAGGACTTGACCATGTTTTTTATGATAATTCTAATAGATAAAATTCAACATTTGGTTCAATATTGGTCCCCTCGGTGCTTGAGCGAGGTCAATCCCTTCCCGTTCTGTATGGCCTCCTCAGTTGATAGTTGGGCCAAGGCATGATTAATCAGTACGGACTCCGGGGAACCTTATCGTGTACCTCGGCTAGGCCGTTTCAACGGATCAAACTAACAAGGCACCAATGCTGTGAAGCCACATCCGCCATCCCCACTTGCCGAACCAATGCTTTGCTTATTTACGGCCGAGTGGGGACTTGTGTGAATGGTTGCTGAACCCGTCCCGCGGCTGTTCTCGAGGACTTTAACCATCTCACCTCAGCTGAGAAACACTTTCTCTAAAACTTGGGAATCTTAAAAATCGGGACAAGAGGAAAAGAAATGTGCGACTTTTCATGCTACGGAGGGCCGAGCGAGGAGTGGCTCGCCGTCGAGTCGACGCTGCCTGCGTCGACGGGTCCCGAGCTGTCGCTGCCCGAGCTGCGCAAGACGGCCAACCAGGAACGCGAGGCCCTGTCGAACAAGGCCATGAAGCTGCTTGGGCCCCGGGTGCGCATCCGCGACCACACGATCCCCACGCGGGACGGGAGCTTCGTCGAGGCCCGCAGCTACCGCCCGGCCAGCGCGGGAGCCGACGCGCGGCTGCCCGTCTACATGCACCTGCAGGGCGGCGGCTTCACCTTTGGCACGCTGGACGGCGAGGCCTCGACGTGCGCGCGCATAGCCTGCGGGTCGCACGTTGCCGTGCTCAACGTCCACTACAGGCAGACGCCCGAGCACACGTACCCGACGCCCTGGGACGACGCCGAGGACGCCTTCGAGTGGGCCCACGACAACATGGACCAGCTCGCCGGTGACGCGGAAAAGGTGGTTGTGGGCGGCATCTCGGCCGGCGCCTGGCTCACGGCGTCGCTGACTCTCCAGCGCCACCTGGCCGCGACGGGTTCGGACCACGGACGCCCAAGACGGCCGCCGATTGCGGGCCAGGTGCTCATGATTCCGTGCCTTGCGTATCCCGACTGCTACGGGCCGCAGCTCAACAAGATGAAGGACCAGTCCGTTTCGTCATACAAGGAGAACGAGAACGCGCCCATGCTTTCCGTGGCAGACCTCCGGTACTTTGCCAGCCTCCTCAAAGTGCAGGACCCGGATGTTGGCGACACCAAGCTGAGCCCCGCCAACGCATCTCCGGACCAAGTCAAGGGGATGCCGCCGACTGTCTTGGGTGTAGTTGGGCTGGACCCGCTCAGGGATGAGGCTCTGCTCTACGCCAAGATGCTGACGGAAGCTGGGTAGGTGAAAATGGGGAAGGGGTCCTGTTTTGGTTGACTTGCTAACAGACGGTATAGGGTCCCGACAGATGTGAACCTGTTTCTCGGCCTGCCCCACGGGTTCCGGCACTATGACGACAGAATACCGGCGTCTGCGCGCTGGGACAAGGTCATTGAAGAGGGCATTTTGTGGGCACTCACCGGACCGAAGCCAAGTAACCAATTGCATATCAAGGTGTAGAAGTTGTGTCCTGTTGAAGAAAGAAAGCTACCCTCGCTAGCAGAGGGTGTGAAATTAAATCAAAGCTGTTAGAATAGAAGGTGACGAATTTAATCTGCTTTATCATAAAACCTAGTTTAGTATTAAACGTAGTTGATTGATTTTTGTTAAGCTGCATGCTATTCGTGTCCATATTCGCATCGAAATTGATCGGCGCTCCAAGTCTATTGAGCTGGTTAAAAGTGTGAAGAATGAGGAATCAAATCGGCATGATCCCCCTACCCAAATCTAATGATACTGAGGCTAGTACAAACAAAAAAGTGCTAATTATATAAACATGATGTGTGAAATTTCGTATCATCGTCGTATTTGCAACGGAGCCTGCCGGAGCATACGTCAAGTTAAGATCCCCTTTGTGCTCGTATTGTCCTGATCTCGAATGCTGTCCGAGCCTTTGTCCTGGCCCACGTATTCGACATCGACGTGGTAGGAGCGGTTGATTCGGATATCCCTCCTCTCCAGGTCGGCGTCCAGCTCGTCGTTGGCCCTCTGGATGCTGTGGAGCTGGTACGAGTGCTGCTCGCTGCTCTTCTGGCCCCGGATGCCCTTGCTCCACGACTGGCTGTTCTTGCGCGAGCGGGACGAGAAGAGGCCCAGCTGCGGCAGGTACGCCTTGATGAGCGGCTTGAGCCGCACGCAGCAGACGCAGAGGATGCCCAGGTTGACCTCCACAATGGACCACACGCCCAGGACGGCCTCGGTGTGCGTCACGTCGGCGGTGTTGATGATGAAGACGTACGGCAGGCGAGCTATCGAGCAGACCACGACGCTGCGATGCGGGTTAGTGGGTTGTGCGCGGTTGGTTGAGTTGGTTTTGCGAACAGAACGGGACCAAAACATACCCTGATCCTAGCATTAGGAGGAAGCCGATCATGACTTTCTGTTTGAATAAGAGGTTGAGCCCGTAGATGGTGGGGATGGGAACCACGGCAACGGCGAGGTCGGATAGAATGTTGAGAATGGCGTGTGCCTTTGTCGTGTTTTCCAGACACGAGCCGCTCGTGAGGTTGCTAGAGATTGACTTTTTGGGGTTGCAAGGCCCGCCGATGATGATGCATAGGGCCAGGGTGTAGGCGAAGCAGGAAGCCGCGATGGCTATCACAGAATAGCGGTATAGCTTGTTGGGGTTGATGTTGTAGATGACTGCGAGCATGGCAAACCTCGTGACGGAAAGACTGATAAAGTAGGCCAGGTTGTTGGGAAGCAGAGACTGGAGCTGCATGTTAGAGCCTTTTCTTTTTCAAGGAGAGGTTTGAGAGGGATCCGGGAAGCATGACGTACGCCTATTAGCTCGGTAAAGTGCAGTATTGACACATCCCACATGTGCTTTCCCCAACCAAGGTCCATCACTGATTGCCAAGTTAGAAAAGACGAGGGGCGGGAGGGCTGACGGGGCGAATTACAGGTATTCATGGTGACAAAATAGACTATTGAAAGAGCGTAGGATATTGTAATGATGACTAAAGGTCGTGTATTAGTCTCTGTCGGTATTGTAGAATTCGAAAGGCGAGGTTCGTCTGGGGGGGATCGCGCTCACTTAGATCCAACTCGAGCTTCTTTGAAAGCATGACGGCTTGTACATATCGAAGGGCGATGGAAACGGTGGCGAAGAAGAAGGTGACGGCGAAGGCGACTATCGTGGCGACTTGGATGGCTGTTAGGGGTCCGGTGAAATTGGGTGGACTGCCGTCCGGCGAGGCCATGACCGGCGTCGAGGCCAGGACCTCCGGGCTCAGTGAGGCCAGTGAATCCATTTTTCGTATGCCCTCTCGCCGTTGCGCACGGCGTCGCGGAGAGAGATGGTAAACTGCGGGAAGCAGCCCTGCCGCGCGCCGTGGACAAGGCAAATTGATATATTTTGGACTTGGGGGAGAGAGGGGGGGTGTTGAGGAGCACACACACACCCCCGAGCACTGCTGGCCCCTGATCCACACACACAGACACCGTCCATCGTTCACATCTGCTGCACATGCAGTGTCATTTCTTCCCCATATCATTCATCCCTAGGGCATGGAGCGGCAGGCCATAGACTTTGGCACTAGAAAAGCTAGTTTCGTATCGAGGTATCAAGACCGTCGGGCATTTTGAGTGTTTCCGGGTGGGAACCGCGTTGTGGCCGAATAGGGCAACCAATGTGGATCGCGAGAGTTGAGCCCATGCACTTGTCATTAGCATGCCCCATATCAGCTGCAACCCTGATCCCTTGTTTCACGCGCCTCGAAGCCACTGGCACGGTCCGGGGATTCCCACGCGGCTTCGCACCGGGCTCCGCATCGGGCTCCGCATTTCATTTCGTTCTCGGGCGCACGCTAGCCCGGAGCCTGCCGTCTCAAACACAGTGCCCGGCACGTCAAGACGGCTGGGCAAGGCGACGTCACCAACAGCACATCATCGACAAATACCGACACGCCACCGCCTTGTCGACGCCGGCATGAACCTCAGTCAGCTTTGGTTGGCAGTCAATAACCAGCCCGTAACGCAGCCGAGACGACCCAAGTGCGCTGAAACGTTCTCTTTTGCTCGTGCGATGCAGAGTTTCTGTGCTCCTGGTCCTACAATTCCCTAGCACTCCCTTCGCGATCCATCCATCTTCCCCACCGGGCCCTTGGCATTCTTCGCCTGGCAGGCATCCGCGTATGCATGCATGTGCCTATCACGTGGAGCCTATTCTCAATGCAAGCCCACGTTCCATGCTGTGACAACCTGGTTGACGTCTCAAGTCACCTGTCTGCGGGTTCTGGTCCATGCTCGTGGAGACACCTGGGCCAGCTGCCGTGATCCAATCGGTTTTGTATTTGAAATAGGATCCTCTTGATTACCATTCCATTCCACCCTCGCTTGACTCGGGTTGCCCAGGAAATTTTTCGTATCTCGCCCCTCCGCAACCCCGTTCATCTATCTCTAGCTGAGCTCGCTTGCATGCACCCGTACAATCGGTCGCATTTTGACTCTTTGATGGTCCAGCCGAGCAACCCCGTAGATTTACGCAGGCGAAGTCCGTGTAACCCCTGGAGCCTTTTCCTGTTCGCAGTGGCCAGCTGGAGCTAGGGCTAGTCTGAATTTCTCCGGCACCTTCCCGCTTTGGCTTGGCACTCTTTGTCAAGACAGTCATGCTTTATAGTTCTGACCCATCTCCATGACTTTTTCAGTGCCGCAGGGGTTCCTCATTCACTCGAGCTTCTGCCGATCAACTAGTCCTCTGCCAGGTGTTTTCGTTTCGATCCTGATCGACCTTCGTCATGGCGCGCTCTGCCTTGGAAGCAAGAATGGATTCCGCAAATACCCAGAATCTGTCTCCAAACTGATTTATTCGTATTCATTAGGTTCACTTCCTTCGCATCCGGAGATGAGGCCACATTGGGCCCGGTCCAAGAAGTGTTGAATTTATTGTTCTTGGGGAAAGCCTGCTTACTGCTCAAAGCGTCAGTATCCGCGCTCATGACGAAAAAGAGCCCTTAATACGATTAATCCATGATCTTCAGGGCAGTGTTTCGAATTATTCTACGATGGTCTGCTTTCGGCCATGGTTCCTGAGATCTGGTCAAGCTTCACTGCGGTAGCTCGCTTTCGCTCCAGAGAAGGCTAGCTTTAATTCGCAACTCCACAAAATTGCGCCACTAGCAACTGCCAAGCATTTACTTTCCCCTCATTGCGACTGTGGCAAAGTGCCTTCGCCTCATATTGCATCATCAGTCAACCCGTTTCCAATCTGAGGTCACTTCTGCCGTCGCTTCTGGCAAGATATTCGTTGCGCTATCTTGACGTTGTTTTGACACTGTTTGGTAGTTCGCTTTCCAGGAAAGTGCATTCAGCCAGATTTGGCCATTGCTTCTTCTCACCAGAACTCGCACAAGGACGATCTGAGGCTCAACCGGTAGCAACTCTTGGCCATGGCTGGTGCGCCTGTTTGCAAAGCCAGTTTCAAGCTGAACAATGGTAACGCCTGCTTATGATTTTGCTAACGGCCATCCTTCCACAGGGGAGCACATGCCGGCCGTTGGACTTGGAACCTGGCAAGGTATTCATTAACCTTGTCGCTCCATTGAGCATTATATCCGGGTGCTAATCAAACCCAGGCAGCTTCGGCTCCGACCATGAAAAGGCCCTTGAAGATTCCATCATCCATGCGCTCCAGAGTGGGTATCGCCTGATTGACACTGCCCAGCATTATGGCGTTGAGCACATAGTCGGCCGAGCTATCCGGAGCAGCGGGATCCCTCGATCCGAAATCGTTATTGTCACAAAGTTCTGGGGACAGTGGCACCACAATCCAGAGGCGGCACTGCTCATCTCACTGGATGCTCTCTCGGTTGACTATGTCGATGTATTTCTCATGCATTGGCCGTGCGCAACCACGCCTGCGCCCGAGAAGCGGCCGTTGCGCATCCACGAGAGCCCGACATTCGTTGAGACATGGCAGCAGATGGAAAAGCTCGTGGGTCCCAAATGCAAATCCATCGGTGTCAGCAATTTTACACAGAAGACGCTCGACGAACTGCTCGCGCATGCCTCGGTAGTGCCCGCTGTCAATCAAATCGAGCTCCACGCCCTCCACCCGAACCACAAGCTTGTTCCTTATTGTGAGGCCAAGGGAATCCATGTCATGAGCTGGAGGTGAGGGCCATAGCGTCGTTGTGTGTCAAGGGACCAAAAGCTCGGCTAACAACCATGACTCAGCACAATGGGAGGAGAGCGAAAAGGAATCAACAATCAAATTCTCACCCATGAAATATTCACTGGAATCGCAGCCAACCACGGCTGTTCAGCCGGCGTCGTCTCATTGTCGTGGGCTGTCCAAAGAGGCATCACTGTCATTCCCAAGAGCAGCTCCAACAAGCGGATTGCGGAAAACATCAAGCTCGTAAAACTGTCCGACGCCGAAATGCAACAGATCAGCGACGCCCACAAGGTTCTCCAGAAATATCGCATCACTGACGACATCCAGGATATGTGGGTTGAGATCGATGGGAAGCGCACGATCCAAGGATGGTCCGTGGTGGACTTTGGCCTGGAGGATGAGCAGGGAAACTGGCTTACGTAGGGCATACAACATGACGTGTCACATGGATTGTGGGCCGCCGTTGTGCCTCGTGCTCTGTGGCAAAATGGTAGATATTTGCCCATCACAGCTGGTGATTGGCCTATATTATGCATGGCATATAGAAGCTTTCTAGAGTGCCATCCGAGCTGCGCCCTGTTTTCAGGCACGCACATTGTTTCAAACAAGCTTGGTGTCACCGTCCCACCAACTTCTGCAAAGGGCATCCATGCAAAAACCAAACACCTGACACGAAAAACGACGGCGAAAGCGAGTCAAGAGAGGTAAGCCGCTATGCTATTCGATTATCCACTAGCAGTCATCCTCAATCCAGAGCGAACATCAAACTGCCCAGCCGCACCATCGTTGCAGCCAGCGTTAGTGAGCCTATAGAATCGGTTGCTATTCTCCATGACATTATATAAGCGGCTTTCCGAGATCAAATGTGCTCGCCGGTATGAGAGTCAAGAAGAAGTAATTGGCCACACACGGCCAATTTAAAATGCAGCAAAACGCCGGCGGGTAGCCCAACCCCCGAAACTCCACGAGCCTAGTTCGCCGAGGTCCCCGTTTTCAACAACGTGGCCAGACCCCGGGAGAGGAGCACGTTGCTGCTTAACGAGTGAGCCCAGGCGCTTTGCAGAGTTAAATTGCGCACGAGGCAAATTGCGTACCTTGGGGACAGGATCGTCGCAGAAGCGAACAAGAAAAAAAGAAGCTTTGATCCTTCAGGCTCTATGCCATGTCCAGGTGGGTCAGCAAGGCTCCCCAAAAGCGTATCGATTGACATGCCATTGGCCCTCAGGCGAAAACCCGACCGAATGGAGCTGGGCTTTCCGCGCAAATTTTACTAGCTTGAATGAATCAATGCCCGGTGCTCTCCCGCCGCAGAACTTTCTATCGATTGGATACAAGGCGGAGATAAATCAATGACAGCCTCCAATTAAGCATAAACCACTGATGTCACCAACTAAGTGGGAGATTGTACTGATGACCACTTTGGTGCTGGACCCTGGAAATTGTTGAGTGCCTCTCTGGTAGCTGTATTTTGGTTGCAAAAATGAAATGATGAACATGACAACTGAAGCAAATTAGGAAATGTTCGAGACTGGGTTACATAGTCGGGAAACCTAAGGATTCAACCTGATCGAGGTGGTTTGCTCAAATATAAGGTGACTGTGGCGGTGGCTGGTGGGCTTTGGTGGCTGCGGGTTGCAACCATTAGTAAGGAGGGGTTTCTGATCATATAAATTATGATCTTTAGGTAGAGAAATGAAGAACAATAACTTTGGCAACAGCCTTTTGTTCACCCCTCAAGTCCCAAGAATTTAGAGCACAGGCTCACAAGATATTTTGACATTCATGACCTTGTTTTATTACCCTTATTCCCTTCTTTAGCCAACAATTTTAACTGCAACCATTTGATCGTACGGTTGCCGTTATTTATTTACACTCGTATTCTTCTTTTCCTCAGTCAGTCTCATCCAAGTAAGCTACCTTGGTAGGTGCTTGGGTGTTGGTGCCTTTTCCCTCCGCCAAATGACCTATCTAGTCTGGGCTAAAGGGTTAGTTGCATCATCACTTGAGATAGAAATAATTTAAAAAAGAAGAAATCCCGTCTGGGTAACTTCAGCTGCCAGTTTATTGGGAACCCAGTAAAGCCAGTTGCCTCACAAAATTTTCACCTACATCAAGTCAATTAACCAAAGGATAAAACAAATCATTGCCCAAATCGAGCAGAGCTCTTCACTACATCAAATTTACTAGACGCAATACCCTTGCGGACCAACCGAATAGAATTCATCCCGCGGAATCTCCATTTGCTCAATGCATGTGAGGTTACCCTAGAGCCAATTTCACAACTGAACCATACAGCGTAACATATCAATGACTTGCCCGCATTATTATGCACAACCCTGATTAGACCCTATATGGATTGCAGAGGCATTGAGTACCACGATGCTAGATTTTATCAACACAAAAGTTCTTACAAGATGGTTGGAAGATGGGACTGCCATAGGGATGCTTGACCAAAGACAAAGATCTTTGTCAGCACCACAACAATCCTTACAATTGACGCTATCGATATGAGATACAAGCCGCGTTTCAGTGAGCTGTGACAGCTAGGGATTTTGTACCCATTATGCCATGAAAAATGATGCCGTCTTCATTAGAGCCCCTGACGGCGGGCAAAACTACAGCTAAAGATAATACTGATGCCGTACTCGATATTGATCATTAATTGTTCAAGGGTGTTGAATTATCCATTGTAAATCTTGAGGCTAATTGGGCTTCACCTTGCGCAAATGGATGATCGGGTTCAGGTTTGGGATGTGGCGTTTTCAACGTTTCAGAAGCGGCAGGCTGGAATGTTGGAGTTTCCGGCATGTGCGCAAGGTGCAAAAATCATTATGCCCAGTGTTGACGTGACAGAGATAGCATAATTCGTAGTTCATGCGAGGCTGACATACGCGTTGAGTGTTTATGAGATGAAGATGTGAAATTGATTAGTGCGGCTGAGTGACAGGCCTGCTTGTCTGTTGGCTCGTTGCAACACCGCAACCAACATGATTTACCGAAACAGGACGATGAGTCAGCAGTTTTAGGTTACCATTCGCTTAAATGAGATATTTCACGTGAGAATGATTGTTTCATCGCATCCTTCCATTTCCCCCCGCATCTTCACACCCAAGTCGTGCAATTGCCACATAGCGACATGGATAGCTTTGACGATCCACTTTCGGTTCTCAGCACGACCTCACCGAATTCCTCGCCCGACAGCCCCAACAAGTCTAATTTGTTTTCTACTACCCGTTCAATTGTCGGTGTGCAGGAGTTGCGGACGCTCGCAACTGAGACCCGCCGACTGGCCCAACCAGAGGGAGATCACAACGTCTCCGCCGTTGGAGAACTTGTGGAGAACATATCGCACATCGCCTTTCCCATTGAATTCGAAGATGGCGTTCGGTGGCATGTAAAGGTCCCCAAAAACGGGGCAGCTGGAAAATGGAACCAGGCTTCAGCTGCTGCCTTGACAGCGGAAGCAAAAACGATGCGTTTACTCAAACGTGAAACCACGATCCCTATTCCTGAAGTATTGGACTATTCTTCGACTACAAGCAATTCCATCAAATGCCCTTATATTGTAATGGAATCGATACCGGGTCTTTCCTTTGTACGATGTCTGGTTTGGGCAGCAAGTTGGTGGTGTTGATATGAATGTCTTGCACTCGCGCCGAGTTCTGGCATTGAACGAAATTGCATCTGCAATGATTCAATTGGGAAAATATGAGTTTAACTGTGGCGGGTCCATGGAACTCGACTCCGACGACAAGCAATCCGGTGCCGGTCCAGTGAGATTTCTCGATCGCATAGGAGCACTCAATCGCCGATTTATAAACGGAGACCTCAGCACTGATCCCACGTGGGCGGACACTGCTGCGTTTTCAGAGCCCAAGGCCTTTTATTCATTTTTTCTTGATTTGCATCCCGAAACCAATCCAACTCTCCAATCGGTTATCGCACTCTTGCGGCGATTTATTGATTGGATACCAGAACCAAAAGGAAAACAGCCTTTTGTCCTAGCGCACCCAGATTTCGACTTGAGGAATTTTATTATCTCAGAAGAAGGCCACTTGAAAGCAATTGTAGGATGGGAGGGTATCACGTCAAGACCTCAAAGCATTGGAAATGAAACATATCCTCGGTGGCTCATTCGAGATTGGGACCCAGCAATATATGGCTACGAAAGCAAGTCAACTAACCAGGGGGATAAAAGTGAGAAGCGCTGGGAAGACACGGGGGGAGAGCTTGAGCGATACCGTCGGATATACGAAGAATCTATCTCAAAGGCGAAATCTGCGATGGGAATGCCGGAGAATGATTTGAACATCACCCGGATGCCCATCATTACCGACAATCTTGTCCTTGCTGCGCAAGACCCCCACCGCAGGAATGGAATTTTGAAAAAGATAATCAAGGAAATCTCATCAATTACGAAAGGGTCAGCCAAGTTGGAGTTTACGGATATAGCAACTAATATGCTTGGCGAAAACCAAAACGAAGCTGTATGGGCAACTCTAGAGGAGGGCTTCAAGAAGTTACTGGCTATGCCTCACTAGATTCGAACATTTGACTTAAACACAAGCTCGATAGAATGAATATTACACATTCTGAACGTCATGAGATGAATGTGAAGGGAGGGACTCGTGCACAATCTAAAAGGTTTCCCTCGAAAACACGTGGATTTATTTATTTGCATGCTAAAAATATGACTGCGATTTTGGAGCTCTTTATAGCTCCGCGGAAGAAATAATGCTGATCCAAGTCTAAGCAATATTTCTGAGAGTTTCTTTACATCTCAAAGTTACTGAATCTTGACAAGAACGTTTCGGGACTTGCCAAGGGCCTTGTAGGCGGCAAGAGCAGCAACGGCCTCGGGCTTCTGGAAAGCGGCAATGGTGTCCTAAAGGAGAGTCAGTTAGTTACCTGTGCTGTATGGGAAATGTGAATATAGTTTTGGCGTCTCATACCTCAAGGCTGTCCCAGCCAACCAGGGCGAGGCCGACGGTAGGGCCTTCGCCAATGCTCTTTCCACCCCAGCTCTCCTTGCCAAGGGCGGTAGTCAGCTCCAACCAGGCCTTCTTGGCCTCCTCGCCCTTGGACTCGTCGTCGAGGATCATGGTGGAGAACTGGATGAAGGGGGTGGGACCGGTGGCGCCGACGGGGAAGTCGGCCACCTCGAATCGGCCGACCTTGGGGTCCTCTCCTCGGGCAGCAACGTACTTGGCCTTCTGCTCCTGGGACCAGGGAGAAGCAGCGAAGGTCTCGAACTCCTCGGCGGTCTTGAAGGCTGAGGAGAGATGTTAGTCGTGTACGAGTTGCGCGAGCATCAACACTGAAAATGCTTACCAAGGCACTCAGCCCACTTGAACTCAGTAGTCTCCTTGCCGTCCTCGGCAACGACGGTGCCGGCCATGACGCCGGCCAGACCAGGCTGGGCCTTCAGCTCAGCATTGAGAGTAGGCCAGGCGGCCAAGAACTTGTCCTTGGACTCGGCGGGGATATCAGGGTTGACGACGGTGAAGATAGGCATGTTTGTGGATGGTTTGGGGTTTTGAGAAGAGTTGTTGTTGTTGTTGTTGGTATTGAGCTGGAAGATGTGGATGAGAATGTTTGGATATCGAGTCCATGGAAGATGTTGAGCGCTGCCTTATATAGAAGTTTGAATCGTTGGTAAACGTATCCTTTCTTGATACTCGGGTCGATTGAGAAGTCCGACACCGAATCCAGAATAATTGATGAGGCGTTCCTAGGCGTTTCAGATGGCAAGTTGTTCATGCCTCTAGGGGATAGAGGTATAAAGTTAAGATGCCCCTGGGCGCGCCAAGAAGGCTGGCGGCTGTGCCGCCTTGCGAGCCTATACAGGCCGGTCGTGTACGAGTAGCTTTTCGGTTTCGGTTTCGGATTCTGGTCCCGTTTAGCGTATCGTATCAATACGCGACGTGAGTTGCGACGCATCACTTGCGCGGCATAAAAGCGGTGTACGGATTCAATTATGCCACTGGAGCTGGACACGCTCATGATTTTGGACACTCTTCATCAGGGAAACGGCTGGACACGAACCGAGAGAATGCGTGCTATCCAGCTGGTAGGGCTGCATGTTTGGTCGAGTTCAGGGGTCGGGTGGGATCATCGTGAGGTGAGGGCGGAATCAATCTACATCAGAGTTTAGCGTAATGGAGGGCCCTCGCCAAGACGATGTGGACTCTGATCTGATTTCTCTGCAAGCGACGAGCGAGGGAGCGGTCAAAATTAAGCCTGGTGGGTTCGTCGATCGAAGCTGTGCCGCCAGGGCTCAGCCGCCGCCTGGCGTTAGTGGGCAGAGTCGGCCAACAGCGCAGTGCGGGCTGGATCGGTGCCCATAATTTAGCCACCGCGCGCTATTCCGCTTGGAACATGGTCTATTCTTAGCCCAGTCTCGCGCATGATGGAGGCCGGGGAAGCACTGCATCGCATTCGTATATCCCACGGCGTGGTACAAGCTGAGGCTGGAACTGGGATGCTGGGCGCGCCCGTCGCGCCTATGTCCCCCGCACAGTCGGACGGACTAGACAGCTGTGGACCTCAGAAACTCGGCCTCGGACGACCGAGAATGACCGCCATTAGTGATGCCAATGCCGAAGCATCATGATAAACAGCCATGGCATCTTCCTTTCCACATTTACACGTGCTGGGTGGGCTGTGCTCGCGCATAGAAAGTCCCGCGATTGGACCGAATGTCCTTGAGCTCGTTTGACGGCTGTTCGAGCGGTGAGACACGGACGTCTCCTTGCACCCTTATACCGAGCGAATAAGGGCTTGGCGCGGCAAACTCCAGGTGCTGACGTAAATCGTCGGAAACTCTAATCGTGTCCATCAAGGCCTTGTTGAGGCTCAAGATTGCTCTCAACGTCGTGCCAAGGTCCCGCAGCGCAATTTCATGCAATTAGAATCAGAGTCACTTGACGTGTTCCTCAAGCTATGTTCAGGGGCGCATGGCAATGATACCATTTTAGCTTCTCTGTTTATGCCTTGCACTGATCAGGCGTACTATCAAGAGGGGCAGTGGAGGGTGCCTCGAAAAGCGGGCTGAAGGTGGTGAAAAGCTATGTCCGGACGAATTCTTGCCGATGGCAGCCGGAAGCCGACGTTTCGTCATGGCCTGGAAAGTTATAAAAGCCTGGTTGTTCGCGTTCCTGAGAAAAAGACCAAAAGACAGACGAAGCAGTCGAAGGAGTCCACGTCTGCGATCAATCTTGGTCTATCATCGAACTCCAGCAGTCTATCTCGAACATGACAAGGCCATTTTTGTAAAATGACCAGCTTTGTGTAACTGGTTTTAGGGGAGCATATTGATTTGAGAATGATGGTGATATCTCTAGAAGGCCAAACACGAGTGAATTATTGTTAGATTGACTTGCCGGATAGTTGGTCGTGAGAACTTCATGAGTGGACCTGTCGGAGATTCGGGTCCCGAAGACGATGCCATGTTTTCTTTATGACACATATGGAGATTTTAGTTTGTTTGTTTGAGTAATAGTCATGATTGATGGATGATTTTAAAAATCATATGCACTCTCCTTGGAGCTTCCACCCTCTGGTAAGATTTACCTGTCTCGGATGATTGCTGTGAAAGAATAATCGCTACATAGTGTATAGAATAAAATAGCTTCTGAAATTCAGGTTCATTTGATTTAAATATTTTTAAAAGGCTAAAAGCCTCGTATTTTTATAGCTTGATATTTTAGGTCCCTATTCAAGCAAAAATGCATTATCAAGATGTGCACGGACCTTCTAGGGTTATGTAACCCTCAACACATAACCCTAACCCCAACCCTGTTATCTGTATACTGAGTTGGAGATGTTTCAAGATCAACATTTTGTATCGAACAGAAGTTTTAGAATATGGCTCGATTATAGTATAAATTATGAGGATCCAGCCTTAAACTAGATAGGGACTCTACTCTGACCGATTCCAGGCCATTGACCACAACCTGGCTACTGGATGCCAATAATTAACGGCCTGTTTGAACAAGACGCAACCTCAAGCAAGTGTATTTCTGTTTGTATCTAGTGCTGTGACTGGTCGTTCATTTACAGATATAAGAGGACTTAGAGTTAATGTGTCTAGGATTTACTATGTTATTTAGTTTTACTCAGTACGTTCTCTTTTAATGAGGATAGTTTCTCCTACACAAATAGTATACTTCCTTTTAATAGGCGCAAGGTTCAAAACATTGCGACTATGTACAATGAGACCCCTGACCAAGATTTAGACACTGACAAAATGATTTGACTACTATGAGCCTTTTCTAGAGCCATAGCTAGCCGTGATCAACGGTCTTGCATAGTCTTTGGTGAACGTGAAGAATAAACAGCCAAACTTTTAATTATGCGGTAACATCCTTGAGTACAATGCGATTCTATTCTCTATATCTATATAATAATATTACTCCTCGTAAATCATAACATGTTCTCTTCATCATCAATCAATGCAAATCGCTTTATTCCTAGCTCCCCTGACAATGAGGCCTTCCAATATCAGAAACTGCTCTCAGCCAGCGCAATATGGACTCTTCTTTCGAATCCACTCTCCCCATTTCCACAGGACCATCGGGGCCAACAGACACAGCACTAGCGCGGTACCCGATAGTACAGCGTTTCCCCAGGCGATTCCAAGCGCATCATACAAATCAGGGGCGAAAAGAGGAAAGCTGAAACCCGCCATGGTGCGGACAAATGCCGCAGCTCCAGTGGCGCTGGCTGCGTAGCGTTCGTATGCATCAACGATGTACGTTTGAGCACACTGAAATGAGAGAATTAATCCAGCAGCAAAGATGGCTGCTCCGACGTTTGGAATCATCCAGTGGAGTTTGAGGTGGGCCGATACACCATATAATATGAGCCCGGCTGGAGTGATGAATGCTGTTGGAACCATAAGTGGAACCCTGAACTCGGGTCTGCCTGGGTGTGAATATTTTGCCTTGAGCGATATGTAGACCTGGAATACATCAGAATAACAATCTGGTGGAAATGAAACACACCACATACCTTATCAATCAATCGGCCGGATACTTGCAGTCCAATAACGAACCCAACCCCAAGCGATAAATAATTCAAACTCGCGCGACCTGGTTCTTGATCATATTGCTCACTCCAAACGAGTGGAAATGAGGCAAGGCTGAAAGGATATTAATAAGGAATAAAAGATTGCGCAGGTAATGTACATACACAAGGTACATGAGCCCGTATAGGTACGCTCTGTACAGGGCAGTGATTTGAATGGCTGGCTGCGTTGTAAGCATGATGATGGGCCGCCGAATGTTGTGGCCAAACGACTGCAAAAATGTCTGGCCAACTTGTTCGTATTCTGTGTGCAAGGCATTGTTACCCGTCTCCTTCCTGAGACGCATCACCTTCTTCTTGAGAATCTTGGGAGGGTATGTTTCGGGGAGAAAAAGGAATGCAAGGATTTGAACAAGGGCGTCGGCTGCCGAGACAATCCAGAATATCCAACGCCAGTTCATGTACTGTGTCAAATAACCACCAGCTGTAAAGAGTTAGATCAATAATTGAAAACCAAGTGTGCTGCATACCTATAGGCCCTATTGCCGGGCCGAGGAATGGGGCAAGACTGTAAATCGCAGCCGCACCCCCGCGTTCTTCAGCTGCCCAGCAGTCACTCAACACACCGCCACCAAGCTTTATTACCAACCTATTAGCATTGATTGGCCACATGTGGTTATAAAAGGGGTTATATCGTACCGCTTGTGGAGCACTGCCCCCTAATCCACTCAAAAAGCGGAACACGAGGATCTGGTGCTTGTTCTGGGAAAACCCGCAAACGGTGTTGAAGATGAGATAAACCATGTTGGCTGATTGAAGAACAACAACACGACCGTACATCTCTGAAAGGGGTGCTAAAATGAAGGGACCGATGGCATAAGCAAGCAAAAAGATGGACATGATGAGGTAGGCCTCAAATTCCGACGAGATGTTGAATTCATCTTCAAGATCCGGGAGGGCCGGCGCAAGCATGGTGGAAGACACTGGAGAAATAAAAGTGAAGCAGGAAACCAGGACTGTGGCTATCCATTTCTTGCGACGGTTCCAATTCCGAGGGTTTGTTGGATCTTGCGGTCCATCCCATTTCACCTATCAAGCCAGATTAGTCTTGAGAGCTTTGCATAGAGATTTACCGAGATTTAAAGTATTCCAATAAGGTTTACCTACCAAATTCGGGTCTTCTTCCGGAACATCTTCTTGGGAAGCTAATCCTTGACCCCCTGCCTCTTCGTCGGAGGCATCTTCCCAGGAACCACGCGACCCATCCGAGACCTCGGCGAGGGAGGACAAGGGCGTGGCACGTTGAAGAAGACTGCTGCGAACGGCATCGTTATCATCTGAAGTTGTAAGCCATGGGTATTCATGGCGAGACTTTTCATAAGCCGAGAGAGTATCATGCAATGGGCTCCAAGACCTCCAGAGGGACGATCTGGAGTTTGTGCGCGAAAGAGTCCCAGTGCTTTTTTTGTGATTCATGGTTTAGAAAAGATGAATAACGAAGGTGTATGGAAACGAGTGACTGTTTGATTATGTGCGTCAGTTAATGGAAGGATGTGATTCATCGTTCAGTATCGGCATTTTTATAATTGTTGTCGACTTGATACACTTGCTGGAACATGTGTCCCATTGCCAACCAACGACCTACAGTGGCGGAGGTTTTAAAATTAGTATCCCTGACGACTAAACGGGCTTTCATCCGATCCCAAGGCTGCGCAGGAGCCCACATGGTTCCGCGGCGATGCATTGTGGGTTGATGAAACTCCGTCCCAATCCCGCCGTAGCCACGTTGCGGAGCCATCCGAGGCGATCAGCAACGACCACATCATAATCGCGTGCGTTAGAGTTCTGAAGATCACTGCTGCTAATGCTCACTGCTGCATTCACTTCCAGCCAGGTGTGCCATAAACCTTTTTTTTGAGTTCACAATGCGGGCGTGGGAGAATCTGGAGGTCCTCGTCACAGTGGTGGCTATGTGATGGCTCTAAGCCCGATCCATCGCTAGGCTCGCGCAAAATCCTCGTATACCGCAGCTGCCAAGAGCCCCAGCCCAATGATTGCCAGAGAGCGACCTCTTTAGCCCCGTTTCACTTTTGTGTGCAGAGAAGCAGAAGGGTGGCGCGTGGAAAGATGCCATTGGCAGAGCGTGCATGCAGGCCCTCCAACTAGAAAACGTGGTTAATATAAGCTTATATCAAGCATGCCGCGAATCGCTAAGCCCAGCCCCAGGATCCTTGCCCTCCTATCCAGCCAGGATTGAGGCCAAGCCTTTTCAAGTTTGTATTTTTTTGCATTGGCTTTCTAGAAGCTGGTTGGACGAGCTGACCGCCCGCTGAGCCTTTGTCTGGACACGAGAAAAAAAGGTGTCTTGGCCAAGACAGCCCTGCATTATGACCATTTGCATGACGCGTCATTTACATTCATCTTGGCTCTCTTGCCATTCAACCCTGTCGCGTGACGCCTGCTATTTGACGGTCCAAGGCTGAATGTGCACCTGCAGAGCATGCGACAAGTTGCTATTCTGAGCGTCATAAGGCTTTCTTCCCAAAAACGCCTCAATGAAGCAGCTGGATCAAGCATGAGTGGCGTAGTCGGTGGGCGCTGCGGACATGGAGTTCTACGGAAAACATCCACATGGACTATGAAGATTTCGATTCGTATTGACGGAATGAGTGAAACGGGCATAGGCGCTTGGAGCGAAGGAATCAGGCCTTCCAACGGTCGAAGTGATGATGGCGCGGGATCTGGTGCTCGGGCTCAAGAAACGTATAAGATGTGGGCAGGATATCGTCTCAAGAACAGATAGCATCATCGCAACACAACACAACGTTCGCTTTACGCTTCCATTGTAATTTTCTACATTCCTCTACTTTTTCACAGGACTTTCAAGTCTTGAATCATTCGTTTTATATATCCATCTACGTCTATCGTTTTATCTACGTTTGTAACATACCGCCATAATGCAGATTCTCGTCTGCCCTTCAGGCTTCAAGGGAAGCCTCCAGCCTGGTACCGCTGCCGACTGCATCGAGGCGGGTATTTTAGCTGTTGAACCCGACGCAACGGTTCGCAAAGTTCCTCTGGTTGATGGGGGCGAGGGTTTTACTCATGCTATTGTCGCATCAACTGGGGGGATGATTCATGATGTCACTGTCACCGGCCCTGTCGGCGACCCAGTGGCGTCTTTCTTTGGAATTCTGCACTGCGCTTCAGAAGAACCGCGCACAGCTGTCATTGAGATGGCTGCAGCTGCAGGACTTAGCCTGGTACCTTTTGACCAGCGAGACCCCGGCGCCACCACTTCATTCGGAGTCGGAGAGCTTATACTTGCCGCCTTGAAGGCTGGAGCAAGTAGAATTCTGATCGGATGCGGCGACTCTGGCATCTGTGATGCCGGTGCTGGCATGCTTCAGGCTCTGGGCGCTAAGTTGCTTGACACCGACGGACAGTTGCTCCCCACTGCGCAGGGCGGCATGTCTTTAATTCACCTTGGCGCTATTGACCTCTCAGATGTCGACCATCGCATCTGGAATACGCAAATCGACGTTGCCGTAAATTGGCACAATGTTCTGGGAGGACCCAAGGGCGTTGCGCGCGTCTTTGGACCCCAAAAGGGAGCCACTCCAGAACAGACCGATCTCCTCTCCTTGGCAATGGAAATTTTTGCTGAAATCAGCGGATCGATTCTTGATGATAAGAATGCCCGGTTCACCCCAGGAGGCGGTGCTTCCGGCGGTCTCGGCACGGGCCTGCGATTGATAGGGGCTAGGCTGCGGCCCCGATACGAGGTTGTGGCCGAGTATGTTGATTTGCATGGGATTTTCAATGATTGCGATCTCGTTTTGACTGCCGAGGGAGGGATTGATGATCAAACGCCTCAGGGAAAGATCCCTGCAGAAGTGGCAAGGCTTGCCAAGAAGCATGGCCTGCCCGTCATTGCCATTGCTGGGACCATCGGACCAGGCGCAAGGGTCAACTATGACATCGGAATCGACGCATTCACCTGCATCATACAACGCCCCATGACGCTGGATGATGCCGTCAAGGAGGCAGAGAAGCTGACGCAGGAGAGCGCCGAGTCAGTGATGAGGATCGTGCAGGTGGGAAGAATGCTTGGCAAGGGCCCCGACGGCCCCCGCCGAATAAAGTAAAGAAATAATGGGGCGGGAAATAATTCGTATGGGTGCACGAGATTAACGCATGTATATGTTTCTTTGAGTTCTGAGTGTAATGCTTTACGTTTGAAATGATAGTCACGATGCTTTTGGAAACCTTGGAGGACGAGAAAATCTCAATTCAACCCCAGTTGGATAGTATATCCATAGAATCATATGAGATGTCTGCATTGTTTAAATCGTCACATGGTTTGCATTCATAAAAAGTAACCATGACTACAACAAGTGCCTTGAAAGTGCAATGTTACATGATACCTCTCGCGCTTGCGTCGGAAGCCCCGGGTCATTTCCATTCATCAGCAATGTGGCTTTAGTGAAATACTGACTGCCAATCCAGCACTGCGCCTCGTTACCCTGATTCAGGTCGCGAATAGCAAAAGGAGTGCGCTATTTTTAGCATGACGACTTCTGTGCTCCGCCCACTTCCCCGCCAGTTAGATGTGTCTTGATTCATCCACGGTCGCGGAGATATTCCTCGGACATTTTGTTTGCGGTGCAACGATTTAACTTTTTGCATCAAGAGAGTCGGCTGCCAGCTACTAGATGGATTGAGTTTGATGCGTGAAACGGAAGCTAGGCTTTTTTGAGGCTCTTACGACCAGAAAATATTTCCATGTTGTGAGCTCTATGGTATTGACTTTGAATGGGAAAAAACGAGTGGTCGGCTCAACTAGGTGATCCAGGAAACAGACCACAACGGCGATAGACAAATTGTGCAACACTCGGTTTGGTCGTGCAAATCCTTCCGCCCTGACCAAAAGAACAATGAACTTTAAACCTCTGCAGCCTAAACTGTAGTACAAAATTTGCCCTTGCGAATTGGAGATAAAGTAACTTTTCTTTATTTAATGCCAATACTCCAGCGCAGTAAAGATTTGCCCCAACTCAAGTTACAGCCTAAGCTCAACGCGACCATGAAGAAGATAAGATTTCTCAGCATTGATATTGATGGACTCAAGCGGAAAAAAGGCAGCAAAATCCGCCGCTGTCGCGTGGGCGTTTCGATCCTGGATTCTGAATCCCTACAACATTTGGTTTTGCACCCATGCACGCTAAATGTCAATCCAACAGCATCAGATGTGATCCGATCATATTATTGGATCGTTGAAGATGACGACTATCGGCATGAAGAATCGCGGTTTTTATTTGGAAGGCCCGAAACAATCACCATTGCAGACCTGGAAATGAATCTTCAGGAGCTTACGCGCGACCCTGATTTTGTCCTCGTCTTCCATGGAGGCAATCAAGAGCTCTCAGTCCTGAAAAAGCTGAACATCAACTCCCCTCTCTTCACTCTGGATACCGTCAAGGCAGCCCAGCACCCACTCCAATTATCATATCGATACAGTCTGCGGAAGCTCCTCGAGGAATCCGAAATTCCATATTATGAACTTCACGTCGCTGGCAATGCAGCGCACTTCACACTCCGGGCTTTACTTATGATCACTGTGAGGGATGCGGAACAACAGTTTGCGGAGGAGAAAATACCACTTTGGGCACCAATTTTCAAAATGGTTGCTCAAGCTCCGATTCCTCCAACGAAAGAGCAGCTGGAGTCTATGGCGGCCAAAGCTAGGAGGGAACAAAAACTCAAACTGCAAGAAGAAAGGGAACAGGGAGAAATTTCGAATGAAACGTCAGCACCTCAAGTAAGCCAAGACGAACTCAATGTTGTAACAAAGGCAGAGCCAAGTTCATTATAGTAGCTAACTAGTAAATACGAAATCCAAATATCTTATCCGTCACGCATCACCGTCATGCAAAGCTGCGGTAGAGGCAGCTTGCGAGAGTGTGTGATTCATGGCCCCGGGTCGCCGGGCCCAACCAGATCCTTCGAGCAACAGTCTACATCATCTTCATAAAATCTCCTGATACCACAACTGGAATAAAATGACTTGGAGCCCGCGCATTCTGCTCTTTGCTGGTCTCGTTGGACCGATTGGAAGTTGCCCAGGATGCTGCCTCCCAACCCTGGGAGAAATCAACATCTCTCGAAAGCTTGTGGCAGACGTATTTCGCATTCATATCGGCACCCTCGTAGAAGATCCAAATGGTACCCTTTGCAACAACAGCATACGGCTGGCATCCCTCGGCGGCTATCGGAAGGGAATAGTCACCCTCCTCAAAGGCCGGTTTCGCCGCTTGTGCCACCGGTTCTGTGGCAGGCTCTGTGGAAGATGACATCAAGCGTGACGAGAGAGACCATCTAGAGATGGAGGACATACTGTTCTCGGAGGCCGGCGCACGTGCGGCACGGGCCGGGCGCGAGTCCTCCGTCACAGTAGTCAGGCACCCAGTGGTACCAACAAAGTCAGCAAAGGAGCCAGAGCCGGCATATTTCATTCGTGCAAAATACAGAGCTCCGTTTAGAAAGTAGAAGACGAATAAATGCGGCTCGTGGTTCACGTCCACCACCATGGGCGCAATATTGGAAGCGTGCATGGGAAGCTCAAAGGTCTGCGTGTGCCATCGGAATCCGTTATCTCTGTTAGGTTCCTTCATCAGCGCAGTCTCGGAGAAAAACATGCGCTCTTCCATCATATGCAGCGTCAGCAGATTCTTTGTGTTGTCTCCATTTTTGTTTAGAGTCATGAGGACGATATAGCGAACGCCATGACCAACGGAGATGAGATGGACTGGGATGTTGGAAGTGGAGGAGCGCCAGGATCCAATGTCAGCGGGACTCAGGTCTATTGCGGTTCGGAGGGTTTGTTCGTGTCGCCCGTAAGATCCACTGATGCTGCGCGGTGCAAATGAGTCCCGACTATGGGTTTCCGAGCGGTATTTGATACCAACAGTGCCATCCTCATTGTTTATGGCGACTGCGGTTAGACGAGCGGGACCATGCTCCCCATAGTCACGGACACCGTTTGGGTCGAGCATTCCGATGGGCGACAATCGTGTTGCATTGGACAACCCCATTGGTGCGCTTTCAAACAGCTTTTCCATGGTCTGTATTCGAGACAAGTGGATTCCAGGACCCCAACGCGTAACTTGCATGTCAACATTGTCGCTGGCCATCAAGCTATGCATTGAGATGGAACTCGAACTGCTGGAATATGATAAGACAGGGGGCAGATGAATTAGATTCGTCCCATCGGATTGGGCATTGGGCTTTGGGATCCTGTTTGGCACAGCAGATGGAAGGGGAAGGGGGCCAGGTTTGCTGTGGCTAGAGGGGCAATCCAAAGTCCAAAACTGCTGTTGAGGAGATGACGCCTGAGGTTTGTTTTCCCATTGCAGGAGAACAATTGTCTCGGGAGATTCATATGCCTTTGACGATATTCCCATTTTGAGAGTTTACCAAGGCTAGATAGAGAGAATTTGTTGTCGGTTGTTGGTGTGGGAAAATTGCCAGGACCGTGTCTCTCGGATGAGCGCGTTTGTTGGTGATTGGGAAATGTGTATTCAGAACCGTGCGATGTGGCCTTGATATAGTGATGATAATGACAGCTGGACAAAAATGCCAGTTTCCAACTCAGATGAAGTGAAATATTTCGGCCAAGATGATTCGATCAGGGGAACAGGCAGCAATCATGTCAAAACGTGTCAGCTGAAAGTTGGTGATGCCTGGAGTAGACTAGGGTGTTGTTGATGCAGCGACGGCTACTGACCAATCAGCGATAGAGGGGTGGCTGACATGGTGGCGCAGTTAGTGGGACTTCAGCAATATCGATGGCGTTTAGAGGCCGTGTGCGTGCCCTCCTAGTAAGTAAATTGTCCAAGCTCAAGCTAGCCCGCTAAATCCCACTGGAACAAATCCAAAAGACCACTGAAGGGCACCAATGTCTGGGTATGTATTGATAGCTATAAAGACCACGGGCACAGTGTAATAGTCCGCCACGAAAATACACGAGATGTAATTTGCGGAGTGAATGGACGAGTAGATGATTCGGTCAAAACGAAGCAAGGAATGGGGTTGAGGGAGAATTGAAAATTTAAAAGTCATCTCTTAGTGCTAATTTGAGCAGGGCATGGTTCTTTCATGTAATCCTACGTAATTTGCCAGCTAGTAACAATCCGTTGTAACCTAACCTAGTTTCATAGTGAGTAACAAGGCCATAGTAGGATGCAAGTAATACTATAGTCACCTTGTTGTAGTATTTCTGTAGCAGCCGTCCAGGCGTCATGCTCAATGCATACTCTCAGCATGTTGACATACTCTTCAACTAATTGTTGTCAGTCAAGCCTTAGACTGGAGCTGCTCGATAGCGCTTACCCTTAGGCCGCGGGTTTTCGGGGTCATCTCTTCCTACTCGCCGCGTGAAATCTTGAATTGCATTAACCCTAGGTTGACGCACACTTTCCCAGAGCCGGAGGCGCCCTGGGATTGCCTCAGGAGTAGTTCCTAGGGGCAGGAATGCAGCGAGGCTGGAACCATCCTCTATTGCCTGCGCAGCTCCCTGGCCCATGACTTTTCTGACTGTTAGCGAGCAAACTTTTGGCGTAAATGGTACAGGCTGGTTTACTGACATGGTAAGAACGGGTGGGCAGCATCGCCAAGGAGAGCCAAACGATCTTTGGTCCAGCCTTTCAAGGGCTTCATATCCATCAATTCCCATATTTTGATCTCCTCCTCTGGTGCTTGCTCAATTAAAGCCCGAGCTCCTGATCCAAAGGTCTTGAATGAGTTGGCCAAGAGTTCTTTCTTAATTTCCTGGCTCCACTCTGTAAATGTTTGATCAGCACTTCAACCGTCAAAGGCTCTTGCAGATTGATCCAAAGGGGGGGCCTTACCATCTCTAGGCCCTGGGACCTCGCTGCTGGGCAAAATTGCCGCGATGTTGGAGATAGTGTCATTTGCGCAAGGGTAATGGATAATAACTCGGTCATCTTCTACCCACGCAAGGAAAGTTATCCCGAGCTCGGCATATTTTCGGGTGCGTTCGTCATTGCGTAGAACATCCCTGGGAGACAGCCAGCGGTAACACGCTAGGCCATAGGAAAAGGGCTTCGCATCTGGCTGAATAAATCCCCGAGTCCAAGACTATCGATCGTGTAAGCTTCCGAACCAGTAGCGACAGCGGGAATGAGGTAGGGTAACCAGACCGAATCACTCACATTCAGCCCATCAGCTCCTATCATCACATCACCCTTGAAAACTTCCCCCTCGTCTATCCTAATAGTTGCAGAGTGCTCGTCGAGACCAACAAGGCGGCAATTAAGATGCAATCTCACAGGTCTACCTTCTCCGTTTGGCAACAATGCCAAATCTTTTATTCCTTGATGCAGATGGGCACGATGAATAAGACACCAACGCTTTGCAGCATCAGCATCGCCTATTTTGCTTTCATCGCCTGGTTTGTCGCGGACCTCGGTGCGATCGGGTTGTGGATCGACCATTGCCTTGAATTCCAGCTCCTCGCTGCCAGTGTACTTTGTCATCTGCCAGTTTGAGATTAGTGGCAGAAACAACAAATGAAGTTGGTGACCAACAGTCTTGCATTCTATTCCTCCATGGTCTTCTGCATAAAAACCGAATCTGTTGAGCATTTGGATGCAGTTGGGTGATAAAGCCACAGCCGCCCCGATTTCAGCGGCAAATTTGGACTTTTCGAAGACCTGTACCAATATCAACTGCAGTCCTAGTGCATTCTCTGAATCTGGCTTACCAGAACCTCATGTCCCTGGCGTCTCAACGCTAGTGCGGTGGTTAACCCACCAATTCCGCCACCTACTATCAATACGCGGAGCGGTCTTTGGACGTTTTCTGGTGCCATATTGAATTGTTGTGGGTTCTTTATAGATAGGGGTTGAAAATACCCAAGGTGTGAAGTTTAGACAGATATGATAGTATATTGGAGGCAAGCTTCTGTTGATGGACCTTTTTCTTTCTTGAAAAATATTGGATGAGACCGCAATATATAGAAACTGCTCTTCCTGCTTACCACACAACAAACATCACCTAGTTGTATTCCGCGATTTTCAGACCGTCAAAGCGAGCCCAGCCATCAGATCCCCGTATCAATAGAAGCTTGCCCATCACTCGGGTATCTCGTTGAAGACAAGCTTATTATCCCTTTGACCGCGCTAGACTTCCACCTTCGTACCAGGCTTACGTAACTATAGCGGGTACTTAAATGGGCATATGAATCATGTGAGACTTTATGTACCATTCGCGAGTTATCAAAACATGATTGGTCAACGGTTTCACAGGTACTCAGGTGGAGGACTAGCGCAGTCAAATGGGTAGATATCTCAAGTCCAATATACACGGAAATTACAACCTTGTCAAGTACAAAAGGAAACGCCCGGGCACGAGAGGTGTTCTAGAGCAACCTCGCGCTTATCACGGAGGTGTACTACGCCGAGCTCCGTGCCCCTTGTAACATCGGGAGCCGTTCCGAAGTAAGCATCACGGTCTCACGGCAATTAACACACCGAACGCCAATGAGTTTAGAGTGACTTTCCGTTGCTCATTCACAGGCACGGGGGAACGGCGTGCAAAAGCGCCGGGCAAATCGGAGGGCATTAACATGAGACACCAAACACTCCCACCCGTACATTCTGGATTTTTTCGCCCCGTTCATCCAAAGCAAAGAAATAAGACTTCGCTCAAAAGAATCGCCGAATTATATTTATAATAATATGGAGCCAGTTTTTGTTTTATTTTACTCTAATATTGCCTTTATTTGATACCTGTTGGATAAACGGAATCCCAGCATTGATTTGCGCGCTTCACGTAGGGGTGGCTGACGCTTTGGTTTGACAAACAACCCAGACAGTTTTCATTGAGTCTGTGCTTACATGTCCCACATCGACCAACGATGGTTGTTTTTAAAACTTACAGCTGTCCAAATTCCAATGCCACCTTTTATTTCCACATAGAGATATCATTTTCAACACACGAGAGGCAATTTAAGTTCTTCATTCTCGTAGCCTTTCAGAGTAGTATTATACATGAACTGTAAAAGATCCGTCTGTATCCTTTCAATCCAAATCAAACGGTCTCTGCTCAGAGGCTGGCAAGCCTAATTGCCGGAGCAAGCGGCGAAGTTGCCGCAATCTACCTCTCCCAGTTCTGAGCATCCCAGGCTGCTGAGCCCTGCAGCATGACCCAAAAACTTTGGTTCGGAATTCCTGCGTTTATCTTACAGGCACCAGGCCTTATCTACCACCGGTCAACTTGTCAATTTTGTCCTGAACTCCTGCATGCATGGTATATTTGAGACACCCAGCTTGCACAGAACCGCCCGCACCACCGTTGTTACCTAAAAGAATGTTTGTCAGTATGCCGTGCGAAAGAGATATGGCTGGGCGATTGGTAAAACTCACAGCCCTTCCAAATAACGGTGTGAAACATGTCAGCGCAGTCATACTTCCCGCCAATCAGCGGAAAGATGGGAATCTGGGACTTGATGGGTTGCGAATCTCTTTCTGTCACACAGTCCTTGTCGACCCAGGACACCGCGAACCTAAAATCGGCCCCTTTGTCTGAAAGGTCGGGATCGCTCTTGTAGTAGCCCGCCGATGCACCCTCGGCTGAAAGGCCATTGCCACGAAGTGAGTCGCAGAATTTCCCGGCAAGCTTCTCCACGCTCGACTCTTGCACGGGCACTGGATCATCAAACTTCCTTGTTGCGTCGCAATCCAGATTCAAAATGCCGTACGTCGCTGTGGGTTGAGACGAGGCTTTGGCGCTGGTTGCCTTGGTGCTTGTGGTCTTGGTACTTTTGGCCTTGGTACTCGTTGTCTTAGTCGCAGTCGGTTTTGACTTGGAAAGCGTGATTTTAGACGGGAACGTTGTGTAATGATCACAAAGGCTAGAGACGGGAGTTGCAGAGGCAAAAAATGTCTGCCCTCCGGTCGTTGTCGAACAGGTGCAGTAGGGTGTTTTACCCTCGTGCCTGACACACAGAGCCGATTTCTTGCTTGCCGTGGTAGTGTGCGTTGTTTTGGTGTGCTTAGTCGTGTTTGGTCTGCTAGTGTGTGTCGAAATCTTCGACGTCATCGTGGGCGTAGGATATTTGGCGTATCTGCAGTTACCCCTTGTCAATGGTGCGGTTGCGTGGAGAATCGATTTTCCAGATGTCGATGAGCAAATGCAATATTCGGTACTCTTCCGCTCATCGCTGCGGCTAGTGCAATAGGCGCTTGGCATCTGCGTAGTGGTCGTGCGAGCTGTTGTTGCCTTGCTCTTGTGAGTCGAGGTAGACTTGGTAGATTTAGAAGACACGCTGGGCTTCCCTAGATCACACAGACCGTCGCTGGAATCCCGGGCGAACTTTTCTCTCACACTGGATGGATAATAATCTCCAGTCTCAACATATTTCCCGTCAATCCATAGTCTCCACGCGCCTACTTGCATACGTGAAACTCCTGGTACTTCCACCATGGTGTCCTCCGCCTCCATCTGTACAAGAACTTTCCCTTTGTAATTGTCCTTGTTCGTAGAAGTTTCCTCGCTGGTTGGCTCGTAATCAAATATTGATCCCTCCGATCCTGGAAGAAACTCCTTGATCCATCCCAAGAGCTTCTCAGCCCTTTGTTGATATCTCCTAGGAGTTTGTATGTTGAACATTTCCCTGTCATTCTCACTAGTCCTCGGGGTGACAACAAAAACCTTCGGAAGAAAACTGGAATGTAAAGGCCCAGGGGTGCCGTCTTGGCGCTTGACGAGACCGTCGAGGTCGCTCACCTTCCCCTGGGCGTCTCCATCTCTCAACATTTCGAACCCCTTTTCATAGAATTCTTGGTCAGTGGTAAGTACTCGCTCACCGGCTTCAGAGTCATAACTTTTTAGGAAGATATTCTCATAGATGTGAGCAAGCCAAACACCTTGAAGTGACACGATAGCAACAGCCGTGCATCCATGCAGGCCACCGACGGTCTCACTCGTTTCGCCTGTGTATGGGAATGTTGCCCAGGATGCAGTGGCACCGTAGCCTTGATAGTTCAGCCACTTGGAACCTTTCACCAGTTCCTTCATCTTTTCTGGTTGTTGTCCGGAGGGGATGTCCTCCAAACGTTTATCCAGACCTGAAGCCGAGTTCGGGTTCAACCCCCTCTCGTTTTTACCAGAAGCGTTCGATCCGGTGGCAGTGGGCAACTTATCCGTAGTAACGGTTTTCATTGCAGCACAAGCTCCACTTGTTCTCGAACCTTTAAGTGAAGTACTGACACCAGCGGCTAATATCTCGCCCGCCAAAACGGGACAATCTCCAGCACAAGAGCCCATTGAACACCATGCGTAACTTGATGATGATGCTGTTGCTGACACAGTAGTTTCAAATCGGGTAACGGAACAGCCAGTTACAGTGGTGGTGCGAGTAGAGTAGCAAGTGGTGGTACTCTTGACCGTGTCTCCCTTCTTTGATGTTGTCGGCTTACAAAGAGTGGTTATGTGCAGCGCCTTCCCCTCCGAACAGGAAGTTGTTTGTGAAGAGTGTGTTGTCTTTGACGAGTGAGATATTTTTGATGAATGAGTTGAATGTGTAGAAGAGTGATGATTAGAGGACTCGGTTGACTTGTCCGACTTGGTGGTCTTTTTAGAAGAGTTGGCATCATCTTCCTTGTCACTCTTAAGATCTTCTGCACTGGATTCAATGGCTGGTATGATGCTTTTGACACCATCGATATCCCCAACTTTGATGTTACTGACGATACCATCCAGCTTAGAACCGATGCAGACCAAAGAATTGACAGCATTACCAATGAAGCCCAAGATCCCTCTCTTCTTGGAGCTACACCCTGTAATTGAGGAGCTACCACGTAACTGAGATACAACTGAATCGATTTCGCCCTTGACGGAATTCACTTGATTGAGTGCCTTTTCTTTACGCAGTGTCGGTTTCTTTTGCCAATCCTTGAGCAAAGGAATGAGCGCCACAATGTGCGATGATACTGTTGCGACACTGGAGGTTGCCTCAGATCCTGTCACAGTGGTT
The DNA here is from genome assembly GCA_002179835.1 of Calonectria leucothoes. NCBI lineage: Eukaryota > Fungi > Ascomycota > Sordariomycetes > Hypocreales > Nectriaceae > Calonectria > Calonectria leucothoes. The sequence goes on along the minus strand of NAJI01000172.1, from coordinate 12,310 downwards.
GCATGCGGGGCTTGCGTGATCGTGCTTGTTTCATGCACAGTCACTGAGACAGTGAGGCTTTTATCAGATTTAGCACTGGTAGAAATATGATTTTTGTTGTCGGTGGAATGAAAGGATCTTGGTGTAGAAGTGAGTAAAGATTTTGAAGAATAGGTGTGAGGGGTAGACTTTGCTCGCGAGGTAGCACTTGGGGTTCCAGACGGATGCACAGCGCTCGTACGAGTCGTTGAATTCACGAAAAGTGTTTCGGAGGTAGGAGTCTGATGTTTAGCTCTTGTACTCGCGGTGCCGGAAGAACGAACACTACTTTTCTGGTTCGTTGGCTTGACAAAGAGCGTTTTGGATGTGGGGGTTTGGTTTTTGGACCACCCAGGTGTTTTGACGTTGGTAGATTGAGGGTTTGAAGTGGGCAACGTCTTCGAGTAATGGGAATGGGTAGCAGAGCTTCTTTGGGAGCTAGCGCTCAAAGTTCCAGAAGAACTCACAGTGTTCTTATTAGTCGTTGATTTGTCAGGCAGCGTCTTGGAGGTGGGAGTGTGATATCCAGAGGACCTAAGGGATGAAGGCGATTGATGACTTTCGACACTGGATGGTTTGGCAGGTCTCGGGGTCGATACAGGCTTACTGAACTCGCTAGTCACGGAAGCCCGGTGCAGAGTAGTTCGACGAGTGCCAGTATGGATGCCAGAATGCGAGCTTATCTCAGTTACAGATAAGATGATTTTCGTCGACTCCTTGTTCGGAAGATCGATTCCAAATCCAATGCCAGATGAATGAGTACCGGTGGAAAAAGGGAGGCCCGAAGAAGTCTGCGAAGTTGCAGTTTTCTTCTTAGAGGTGGTGCTTTTGGCGGTAAGGACAGACGAGGGAGAGTTTGAGGACGCAAGTAAAGGAGCGGAGAAGGTAGACGAGTGCTGAAGCCTATACGGTGTCGAGGCCTTGTTTGAAATGATAGAACTGTGACCAATCGCTACAACTGGAGCAGAGGCAAGCAAAATTAAAGAAAGAAGAAAGACAAATGTCCGCCCAGTTGAGGGGGGCCAGCCTTCACAAGACCACATGTTGAGGTACTGGGCTCAAAGTTGTGGGATTGGGTGAAATGGTTAAGCTTGGGATTTTGGAATGCTTCTGTGTATTGAATTGAAAAGAAAGTAGAATGTTTGTGCAGTGGCCAGTTGATACCTGCGAACCTGGCCCTTTCTAATACCCAAGTGCTTCAGTATTGTGGCGCAAGTCTTGACAAGGCAGAAAATAAATCAAAACCAACAATCACGGCGTTGAATTCAGGAGGATTTACAATTCCTCAAGGATTGGGTTCTCAACCAACATGAAGTCATAGCGGCGAGATAATGCGGGAATTCTTCCAACAGCTCAATTACTAGACCCAACAGAGGTGAATAACAAAGCATTGTTGCAGGGGAAGCCCATGTCGAACAGAACAGAAATTCGATCAATTGACTCCTCCATCATGTTTTTAAATTAATATCGCACGAGGGTAAAAAGGCAGATTTGCCAAAGAGAACGAGATGATTTATTACTATAGCAAAACCAACAGCCCATGAATTCGCACCCCGAGATTAGAGGAGCACACAGCCATCTAGTCCTCGAGTGTTTTCTGTGATACATGTTGCACCCATTTCTGGGCTCTGATTCCCTCATCCACGATCCGCTTCATTTCCTCGCCCCCAGAGACTCCCACCCTGACATAGCCGGCTGCGAGCTGGGCCGCAGATCCAGTTTTCCCAACTATGTGCGGATTGGCGCTGTGGTCTAACAACCACTTGACGCGCTGTGGAGCCTTTACCCACACGGCAGCTGGCAATGGATAGTTCGGCGTAATATACGGCGTCTCTTTCTCTTGGTTCACATCAGCCCCGTGGGAAACCAACAGTTCCATGATGGGGATGCGATCGTCATCCGTGCCCGCCTTGTATTCTGCCCCCGCTGCGGATTGGAGCGGCGTCCCGTTTTTCACCTCGGCGCCGGCGTCCAACAGCATCTGCACAGCTTCGAGGGACCCCTTATAAGCTGCGGCCTCGAGCGCCTGAGCCGAGTCAATAATGGGTCCAGACATGAAGCCAGGGCGTGGGTGCATTCGGAAGCCAGAGTTAGGGTTCGCACCGTTAGCGAGGAACCAGCGAAGGAGTGGTATCCTAGTGACTAGGCAGGGGAGAAAAACAAAGCTGTTCTGGTCGCGAGTGTTAGGAGTCCATCTTGTGCGCGCCATGAACAGCTCAAACATGGCAATTTGCCGATCTGCCGGTGCAGATAGAACCCTGTCTGCGGTCGAGTGCGCGAGACGCGCGCCGCGGCCCAGGAGGTAGTCGACAACCTTGAGATTACCCACATCAATGGCAAAGCTGAGGCCATGGTGTAGAGTACTGGGTGCCATGTCCTCCGAAGCCATCATCGACTGCACCGTGGAAAGCGGCCCATGGACACAGGCAGATTCAAACGGAGAAAGAAGATGTTCCCTTTTAGGATCATAGTGACGGGTCGAGAAACCTACTCGGATAAAGTCGACGCCTTCAGGCTCCTGAAGCAGGCCTTCAATTGAGTCAGGCGATGGTTCGGTTCGGCATTTGCCCTTTGGCAGATAGGGTCCGCCGATGAACCCGATCCCAGGCAAGCCCTGGTCCATCAATTCGCCCTGTATCCTAAATAATGCTTGATCCGGAGTCTCCATAGCTTCTGGATCGCTACCTTTCTGTTGTTTCTGCATTTTCGAGCGTTGGTGCTATGAGTCGGTCCAGGTGGAAAGTAAAAAATATACCTAGAACATGGTGTGGCTGAGTCGTGTGTCATGTGATGATAACCTCGCTCTGAACTGGTGTTGGTTCAACAGTCAAAGACCAGTTAGCAACCCCACCTCGGTTCATTTATTCTCCACCTGCCTGGCATCAAAATGGGGTCTTGTTGGTTGTAAATATGCCACCGGTGTGTTTCATCTACGCCTTTATGGCAAAAACGGGGCTGTGATTTTATCAGCACAGAGTTTACAAGGATTATAAAACACGGCTCTAGTACCGCGAGGCTGTGACCAACGCATCCAATTGACAAAATTTTAGTCGCCCAACATGCCACGATGAACAACAAGGCTGCCTTTAATTTTGTAATCGAATGACTGTTTTAGATGGCATCATGTAGGGTACGTATAATAAGACGTTGAACCAATGTAAAAACGGGGGAATCTCCTTACCTTGTAAGTAATACTTTATGGATTGTATGAGGTTTCTACGCCATAGCTTTCGTTTCATTAGAATAAACCGATCTAGGCTATGTAAAGCATGTTTGAAAAGAGACATAGACTGAATCAGTGCGGAAGCTGACAGCACCACGGGCAGGCACAGGCGGGTAAAATTTAGGACTTTGACATTTGCTTTCGTGTGTATTATTCAACAACCATAACTATCTTAGACTACAATAATAGAGAAATGTATCGTTATTGTTAGTATTTGACTCGCTAGGAGCATAGTATACCATAAAATTCAGAAATTGTAGGCGATGTGATATATGAGTTTCCTAATCAGACGTGGTGGAATAGTTGCAATTGGCGGTGGTGCGCTAAACAAAGAGCGTGATGTTTGTTTGGGTGACGTTGTGGTCGATGCTCTCCGCGACATGCATGTTTTAGCGCGACTTTGGCAAGATTCAAAATGGGATCTTCCAATGAATAGGCGTTTTGAACTATCTCCCAGCAGTCTTTTGGACGGCGGCAGCGTTGTTTAGCAGTAGCATCACACGGCCTAAATTGTTGTTTCATCTCTGCCCCCGCTCCTAGTTTTTGCTCCTCAATTTCGTTGAAAGAAGGTGAAGAAGGGACGAAGTCGGTGCAATACTAGGACTCGCGGTCTCATCTCACCGATGCGGCCGATCGAGCGCATGACAACTCAGGGGCGTTTGTCGGCGTCGCGCTCTTGAACGCAAACAAGGTATCATCGGGCCATGGAGGGCGGTAACAACCCTCAAGTCCTAGCTAAGATCAACAATGGCAGTCATTGATGACGGCTACGATGATGAACACGGAATTCCGCTCAACTTCCGGATGCCTGCGCGTCCTATTTTGTGGGAAACAAGCAACTTAGTCTCCGACTCGACATGGGCGAGAAACACGAAAGCCATTTCGGTTTACCTCCTGCAGATGTTTCGAGGACGCGTCATCCAGGGCCATTGTAACGGCCCGTCCACGTCAACCCGACGCCGGGCACGGAGCCGGCAAGTATGAATCTTCCCGCCCCGACCTTCAGCGATGCGCAAGCCACGGGCCACGGCTGACCTCGCATTCCCGCTGAATGTACCCGAGTGCGGCACCGGCAGCCTTGGTTCCGCAATCGTCGGCAACATGGGGACGAGGCTGATCAATCATGCCTATCTGGCGCCGATCTGGATCCATGAGAGGGACTCGTTTGCTGATGCTACCATCTTAGTTGTTCCAAAACGCGCCCGAACGACCGTTGCCACTCGTCGACTTGGACAAATACGCTGCGAACCCGCCCTTTCGGTGCGCGGCTTCGTTGACGAGTCCGACACGGTGCGAGTCGACTCGGTGGCCCGCATCACAGCGAGTGCCGTCATGCACGGGCACGAGATCAGCTGGAACGCGCATCTTATCGGCAAGACGGAAGATGTTGCTGCGCGGGCGCGGGCGACGCGGGTCCTGACGCACGGATGCGCATGCGGGCGCGGGTGCTCGTCGGGTCCGCAGAAGGCCGACCACCCCGACCCGCTGCCGCTCGAGTTCCACGCCATGATACCGGATGCCGAACTCGGCACAGCTTTGCGCATCTTGGACCGCAGCGGCAAAAAAGCATGAGCGGAGCGCCCCCGACAAGCCGGTTCGGTTCTTCGGTTTTGAGGCCAAGATCGAGGGAGAGACTACCGCGCGGCTTGTCGGGTCTTTGGGGACAGCGGCAGGTGACGGGCCCGATGTCTAGCCACAGTCAAGTGCCGATGGTAGGAAGACGGATTAGCGGCCGGACTCGACGATGGGACCGCTGAGGTCGGTGCCGCGAGCTTACCGGCGGGTCCGATGCTGCTCCGCTGCCGTCCCGCGATGGCCTCTCTACCGCGACGTCGGATCCGATTCCGGTGCCTGAGCGCGCCCCGTGTGGCCATCTTGTATCGCGCCCACGGCGAGCTCGTGCCCGCTAATGCCGAGTGCGAGGTGCTGGGCAGTGCTGTTGACCAGGGCGGTGGGTAAACTGTTGGATTCGCGCCGTCGTATGCTCCGAGTAGCGGAATCCATCCGAAGTCATTGCGTCGGCAAAGGTAGCACGGAAGTTCTCGTCGGTGGGGTCAGGAATAGTGATGGGTTGATCCATAGAGAGGACGAACGAGCTAGCAAATCCACAAAACAGGGCTATCTGTTTGAGGGAAATCCCTGAGTTCTTCGTCTCCTTGCGCGCGACGCAGAAGAACACAGCACCTCAACTCAAACCAGGCCCCCTCCGTCAGGCTGATCTGCAACATGTGATGTTGAGAACCAATAAAGCGGCCACCTCAGAATCGTTACCTTGGTGGACACTTGGGGCAGTCGGCTGAGTCGAATTGACATCTCCAAACTGGTCAAGTCTTGGTTTTTACGATGTAGTGTCATCACTGGGTTTTGTTTTTTTCACTCGTCCTATGGCAGAGCCCCACCGTTAGAGCAGAAATGGACTCCGGACTCCCAGTTCTTGAGCAAGCTATCTGCAATTGGTCATTTCGGCCCTCCTAATCCACATGTAAAATTGGCGCTAGAAGCTTGACGGAAGCTGAAATGATCGCGATGGGCAAGGATGCGGGCGCGTAGCTTCTCACAGATAGAAACCAGATGTCGCTCATGTAGCCAGTCTATGCCCAACTGAGCACCACTGGGTGGGTCTTCGGCTTCAGCTTCCGACTAAAACCTTAACGCTTGAACGGTTAACAGTCGTTAGATTATGAGAGGGATTCTCGTACCGGCCATTTAACCTAGTGCAACGGCCAATCCAATTCCTAATTGGGCAAGGTTGGAGGGGGGCTGTGTTTCGGATGGGTAATTCGTAGTATATGAGGTAGGCACGAGACAGAGCAAGGCTAGATCGAATTGTTTTTCGTATTTGGAGCCATTCAACCGCATCCTCGTGTGGTTGTCACCTTCCTATCCAAAAGCAAGCTCACCGTCTTAGTTCTCATAACCAACGCATCTTAAACTAGTTTCCATGTATTCAAAAACACCGTGCTTTTTCGAGTTGAGCATGCTAGTTGATTTCGGCATGCCTCATAATACGTTCCACGTAATGCTCGCGTATCTATCACCTCATAGCTACCTGGGCGAAAGCCACAGCCTTCTGGTGGTTTTTATTGCTGACACCGAATAGAGTTCTTACTGACAGTGCACGTATAAATAGAGGCGCTTGTCCACCCTCCCGCAGCGGCCAGCCCACTCCGACAGACCTTTTGTTGACATCTTTACCCAACAGAGTCTTGCCTTGACCCATTCTGAAGCCGCTTTTGACTTGGGAAGTGAACAGACCGAGGTCCGAAAACCGGTACCCGGCGCTGTCAAAGCTGAATTTCTCGCTTTCGGGTAAATACAGCTGATTGGTGGATTCAAGACCATGTCATGGTTTGCGGGATCGAGCCATAAAGCGATGGCGGGCGCGAGGCCTGGCTAATCTGTTAGAAGTGAGTCACATGCCCATATACGTCTGGGAGACGGCCAAGTTATCAATCTACTCAATTTTGCAAGAATGTAGGGTCCAGTCCAAGTCAAATTCCTAGCGACCACAGCCCAACCAGCAGCCCCCACCAAAATGCTGACCGGGACATGCTAACGCGGATGTCCACAACAACTAACCCCAGCTTCTGATCGAGCAGAGCTCGTATTTCTTACTGAAATAAGCGGGGAGGTCCAGCATCTGCTTTCTTGAGCAATTTTTTTTTTTGGCTAAAGTGCAGTTTGCCCCCCACTCAGCCTTTCTATCATTCCCGGTGCCATGTGCGACGGCTAATGCCCGTCAGCGGACTCATAAAGAATCATACGTGTATTCTTTCTCCTCCAAATTGAACGGTATTGGTCACGTAGCTCCCGACTAAAACGGCGGCTCTATTTGACTACAGTTTGTAGTGAGCAAGCTGCACAATGGCAAACAAATGCGCGAGTTATTCGCAATACATTGCATAGTACAATGCGACAATGCATTCCGATGAGGAACTCGTGAATCGAAACATATCGGGTTCTTCCATAAAGTTGTCAAGATAAACCGTAAGCAAGCGAGTAAACTAAAATGAAAATGGAAAAACCCGTGATAAGGCTCACAGGAGCGCGATCCCTGCCAACCGTGTCCAGTAATCGCCGTAAGAGAAGCCACTGGATAGAAGTGAGATCTACACTAAAGAGGAAGGTGCTGACCGAATGACGTGTTACTGCTGTTGTCGCTTCAGTACTTTAATAAATCGCTGGCCTCATTTCACGCTGTTCGTCCACGGTTAGAAGATCGCATGAAAAAGAAATCCAACTCCATTTCAGCAAAATATGATTACCGACAGTCTCGCAAATGCATTTCGCTCAGAGTGCCTGATTTATCGGGCCATGGAGAATAATGAACAGGACAAAATCTTTTTGCACACTCAGATCCAAAGTGACGCCATCACGATGGGCCTGTCCGAAATGACCATGGTCAAGCCAAGAGACAGAAAGTACGCAGATGACATGATCGAAAGACTGACCAAGTCGACATTTCCTCTGATCGTATGTTTACCCGGGGGCGAGGGAGCTATCGAAGCAGTCAACGGAGAAGCAAAGGCAGCCCCGGAGCCAAAGCCCATTGGCATACTAGTTGTTGGAACGGTCGAGCCAGCAGCCCAAATGCAGCATCGCTCCACTAGTATTGGCATCTGCTTGGTGGCAGAACACCAGAACAAGGGCTACGGAGGGGAAGCAATCAACTGGGCCCTGGACTGGGCCTTCAAGTTTGGGGGATACCACCGCGTCAGCATCAAAACTATTTCGTACAACGAGCGAGGGGTGCACCTGTATAAGAAGCTTGGCTTTGTCGAGGAAGGTCGCGAGCGTGAGGCCCACTGGTTCAATCGGAAGTGGCATGATCGTGTCAATTTTGGCATGCTGGAAAAAGAGTGGGCTGCTTTGAGGGGTATACAAGACGACTGAAAGCATTGCGCCGTATGTTTATTCCGCGAAAAGCTTGACGGTTGACTCAGGACGCATACCGAAATTTGAGGCAAACAGCAGTTGTATCGTTTAGGTTACTGTAAAAAAGGCTACTGGGCAAGAGTCTCGTTGTTTTACACTTTTATTGTTTTTGGCCCTGCGTCAATCATCCATTGTGCCCTTCTCGCGAGAGAAGTTGTCCCTCACTAACGGAGGATATTAAAAATCGATATTTCAACTCAATCCAAGTTTCTAATAACGTGATGCAATGCCAGAGTCCTGTCCTTCAAGAGCATCTGGCGAACACAAAATGAGAGGAAGCGACACTGATGTTTGAACTGACGATTTCTGACAGTTGCAAGTTCGTGAAACGATATTTCCGTACGTGAAATATTGTTGTACTCGTGCCTTCATTCAAGTAGGGATGTACCATGAGCGGCTTTGTGCTTCTTACGCCTTGTGTTTGGCCATGTTTTGAATGGATATCACTATTTACCGCACGGCATCTTGCGCCCGAAATTTTGTCAGTCTGTATTAAAGGGTGTTGCACGATATACTGCACGGAGAAGGGTGATAGTTGTTCACTCGTTCAATCTTCCTTAATGTTTGGAGACAAAGAGGTCAAAATCACACCATACCGCTCTGAGAAGCTGATTCGTCGCCGGGATGTCTGAACTTTTGGTAAGTGAATTGACCTTTTCTACACTCACTCACCGAGACCAAGGGAGAGTGAACAAAGAACTTAAATAATCCCAGGCACTGATTTGGACCAAATGCCGAAAGGTGAATCACCAGAAAATTCGTGTTGCGACCATAATTATGTATATAAAGAGGTCCCCCCAGGGACAAAATTTCCACTCACTTTGTTTCCACTTTCCATGGGGCTTTTTCCAGAGAATAAGTCCCAGAAGTTCTCACAGCAAAGTTCGTAAATATCGCAGCCTTCAAAAGTTCAACAGGACAAAATGCAGGATCAAGGATCTAGAAAGTATGAGTTTCTATTTGGGCTGGGCCTGCAGAAGTTGAGTATCCTTCACAAAGCCTACTCATACAAAGATAGCCCTTTGATAGTGCTTGTTCGAAATTGTCGCTTGAACGTTAAATGTGTACAATCTGAAGGTGCAACGGGGATGTTTACCGCTGTGGTTGACCCCCCCGGTCAACACACCCAGATGAGTTACGCCGAGAAGGATGGAAAAGGAACGATAATGATTGAAGATACGCCAGAAACATCAACCTCGGCTTCTCGGTTTTCAAACTCGGTTCCTAATGTGGGATTAGAGGTGGTTGCTGCTAGGATCAATTTGACGATTCTAATCCCCAAGGGACGGAGACTCGGTCAGCTTGAAATCAACACAGAAGATTTCTCAATCTGCTTAGAATCCCGTTTGGCAGCCTTCATGTTTCGAGAGATGAACCTCACGAGCAACAATGGCAATATTGTATTTGCGCAACACGACAACACCAATCTCGGATACATGCCTATCAAGTACGGCAAATTCACGGCTTCAACCTGCACCGGTAATATCACAGGAAGATTCCCTCGGGCATTCGAAGATATTTCCCTGGAGACCAAGACTGGGAATATTTCGATTGCTGAGGTTCACAATTCCGAATCAAACGACACCTCCACAACCCCACCAACGTCCAAACCCGCCACCACAACAAGATACGATCGTATCAAGGAGAAACTGGCCCAAGCACGTCACAGGCTTCACTTGCGGGGTCAAGATAGAGATGTCGAGCTCGTTCGGCCTGACATGAGTAAATTGGGCATTCCTGGCCGATCCAATAAAAAACTCACTGCCGCATCAGCTTGTGGTAATATCACGGTAGAATTGATGGGAGCATACCAGCACATCAATCTGGCGACTCTGTCTGGAAATATCTCACTTCATGAGAACGACAGCGCCCGGCACCAGCAAAAGCTCAACACGGCCGTGGAACTGACCGCCGAGACAACTAATGGTTGCATAACAGGCACACTGTCTGCAATCTACCGAGACGTCTCGCTGAAGAGCATCAGCGGCAACCTTTCGTTCCACGAGCTTGACGGCGGCGTCGCTCTGCATGCCCCGTCATCCATTCGGAAGTTCACCGCTGTGACAACCAACGGCAGGATCGTGGCAGAGTTTGCCATGATATTTCAAGAAATCACGCTGCGGAGCAGGAGCGGGGACGTCTCGTTTTCCGAAAACGACAATCTCCCGATCAAGTGCAATTCCGCCTTGAACGGAAAATTCCTGGCCATGACAAGCTGCGGCCGCATCAAGGGCAGGTTCCATGTTCGGGACTCGAATGTGTTTGAGAATGAAAGCGGAGCCATCGACGTCACGGGCATGAAGTTCTGCGGCGAAGATGCTCACACCACCATGTTGGAGACGAAAAACTACGTCGGTTCAAGCCAAGTGAGCATTGAAGAACTTGGCCGCACCGACCTTGGAAGGCTTCCTCGTCTAAACCCTGCACACGCCACGGGTTTGCCTTATGCGGGCTTCACAGCAAAGCATAGCTCTTCCATTGGCGACATCAAGGTTGCGTTTCCAGCCGGCTGGGAAGGTTTCAGGAATTATTCAATTAAAACAAACATGGGAAACAAGAAGTTGTTCGTTGGTCAGAGCGAAGTTTTCATCAACCGTCAAACTGTAGCTCGATTCTCTTAGGACTGGCCTAGTTGGCAAACGAAGGCCATGGGACACATCTTGACTGCCTCTAGCCTTGTGTCATGAATTTCTGTTTGTTCTTTTTGAAAGATGCATTGTCTCTAGCAAGATCAGGAGGTTTCTGGCCTAGTTAATTCGGATGGCACTGTGTTGCGGAGCCTTGAGTTCTAGAACTTGACTGATGAATAGAACATATCTGCGCCATTCATTTTCGTCCAATTTGACGCATGAAATGGGAATCGTAGTTACTGACATTAACCTGTTGTTAGTGAGACATTAGTGATAGGGTGCTAAAAGTGTCATGGTGTCTTGGAACAAGAGGTTTTAAATCAGCATCCGCAAACCAAGGCAAAAGCGAGGGCCACAGGCCGACCCACCTGAATCCACCAAAACCCACCAAAACCCACCAAAACCCACAACAAAAATTAACCTTTGGACGAACAAAGACGCAAAAAAACATACAACAGCGAGGATTCCCCGGTCGTCACCGACCCGAGTACTAATTCACCGCTTCTCAGCTTGACTATGGGAGAGCGGACGGGATCCCGTATTTTCTAAGAGCTATGGTCGTATGTGCTCGATGGTGCTGCGCTCTGACCCTATAGCCTGCCAGCAGACGCGGGTCAAGCCAGATGGCAAAACAAGGCCACGCTGAAAACCACAGACGATTGGAACATGGCCAAGGTTTGGTGACATATTAAAAAGAGCTGCTTCCTATTATCAAAAATTTACAACTATTCTAATCAGGGTGTTTATAAAACCTGTAAATTTATTTAGTCTGTCACTGGATGCTTTGCGGCGTGTATTTGAAGAAAGTCTAGGGTTGTCGTCCTCCTCTAGACTAAAATCTGGTGGATAAACACGCAGGTAAGGCAATCAATTAAAATTTTAGAGCCTAGCCCATTGGTGCATCGGATGAAAACACAGACGTATGTTTGACAAGCCGTCAGGTGTGAGCGTTGTTATTTTACGCTACGCTGTGTACTAGTCGTCTAGTTGTATGATGAAGCCATGCATATTGTATGAAAAGTATCGTCCCCCTTAGGTGGGGGTCACACTTGTCTTTCAGTGGCTTTACATTGAGGGATGAGTTGGATGATAACAATAGCCCAATTGAATTTCTTCACCTTTGAATACCTAATAATAATAGCCAATCTAACCCAAGCCAACCCAGCCAATCCAACCCAACTATTTTACAATAAATAGTTTCTTAGGAAAATATATAAGAGGTCTCTAGGGCTCTGAGCAGCTCCTGGAACCATAGTTTATATTGGTTAAATATTATATAAGCAATAAACTAGTCTTACTTAAAGTCTAATTGTTCTTTATTTTTATATATTAATATAAGATTTTTAATTTATTCTCTTTATTATATAATAAATATCCAAAGAGCTAATCTTAGATTAATATTTAAGATTAGTATAATATTCCGGTCGGTTTCTAACTATAATAGACTAATTAGAGTAAAGGGTTTATTTATTAGTAAAGAAGCTAAGTATATTAAATATAAATA